>OW052248.1:61752286-62234786 GCA_932526585.2 Philonthus cognatus | reverse complement strand
GCAGCAAATTACGTTTAAAAGTATTTATAGAATCAGCAAATAAATCAAAATTTTCAAAACGCTGTAACAAATTTGCAAAACGCATTATCCTCGAAAGTGGACTGCTATAAGTGTAAACCGTACGATGATATTCTGTTCTAAATAGTTTATATTTTATTTAGGAACAATACCTTTCGGGAAATTGGATTCGGGAAATGGGATTCAAGATTTCTATTTTCAGGAAATATGGCGTTCGGGAGAAAGGTCATTCGGGAAAATATATTCGGGAAAGTGTACGGTAACCAAAAGTTTTATTTTTATCTATTTTCATATTATTTTGTGCAAACTAGTTATTATAATGATAATGATTATTTATAACTACAGAACAGTTATTAAAAGAAAAGCTACCATTTCGCATTGAGTTTTGTGTATTAACTGCAATATGTTGGTTTTCATTGCTTTCTGCATTGCTTCTGACTTCAGGTGCTTGTGAAATGTAAGGTTGTTTATCACAAATTACCGCAGGCTCAATAGCGGTTTCCATGTGTCCGTTTTCATAGTTAATTCACAGTCGCTTGAATCAGACATTACCTGAATAACGTGTCGCACTTGTACGATGACTTTTCAAAACTGACGTTTGTCATTTTTTTGTTACAACAAACGCGTGATTATGACAGTGTTTTCTAGATCAGTATGGTGGTTAAGAAAACACTGTTTTCTTATGTGGTTGCAGGTAAAAGTTGTAACATTCTACAAATAATTATTAACTTTTCTCATAAACAAAACTTTTGAGCTTATCTGAAACGTTGAATACTTTTCCGAAAATTTATGAAATAAAATAAATCACTGATTTTATATATTAAATAATAAGACTATATCATAAAACAAACAACACATTTTTCTTATAAAATTTAATTTGCTCTTTAAGCGCGCGCTTTTTATCTCGACTAAAAAAAAAATAACGCAAATAATTTAGCACAATTCCATCCGATTTGTACAACAATAACGCATTTTTATACATACGTCGTGTCTAAACAAAACAAACAAAAAAAAATAATACATATTTAATGAGTGTTCTAGTGTATCTACATATGTAACATTTTTAAATTGTGATATCTTTGTATTCATGAATAGGACCAAGATCACAAAGTAAAAAGCAAAACTAAAGCTTTATTCGAATTTGTATTTATCCACCTGCTAGATGTTGAATAGTGATATTCTAGCCTTATAGAGTTTTTTCTAAGAAAAATTGTAACAAATTACTCGATGAACTGAATAAAGCCAAGGAGATATATTTAAAACACGATTTATACTTATATTCTGGGACCTAAGATTGTATAGATTATATTTAGATATGGAGGATATTTTTAGTTTTGCGTGTATGTGTACTTGTTTTGCTATTTAAATTTAAAAAAAATCGAAATTAAATACTTATAAAATCTTTAAAATAATGATGTTTCTTATGTGTGGCAAATAATAATAATTTCAAATATTAAGGTCCATTTGCACCCTGAGCGATTAGCTCTAATCATCCACTAATCATTAATTAAACCTTTGATTAAGTCAAATTTTTAGAACATAAATTTGTAAGATATCCTAAACATGTCTCTTTCATCAATTTGCGATTGTGTAAACAGTTTGTAAATACAATTGTTGTGTTTTTAAAAAGTACTAATCACTGATTAAGTTAATCGACTTGGGTGCAAACGGGCATAAAAGTGCGCTATTTTTCACAATCTACAACTAATTTGTCTAACAAAGACAAATTCAATAATAATTTATTTTATTCAATTTTGTTAATTTAAATCGACATTATTAACTCCATAACAACCGTAATAAACAAGGTTTTATTCACTAGTGAACTGAAATTTTTTTAGGTCACTAGTGAGTTAAAAAATTTGTTATATTATTTATTATTCAATTTTGTTAATTTAAATCGACATTATTAACTCCATATCAACCGTAATAAACAAGGTGAACTAAAATTTTTTTAGGTCACTAGTGAGTTAAAAAATGTATTTAAAAATAAATGTAAAGTACATTTTCTTTACAATTTCGTCAAAATTGAATAAAAACATATATACGCCACGTGAATTAAACACCTTTATTCACTCAAAGAAATGATTTCACTCTCGCCGAGGCGCTCGTGAAATCAAAAATCTTTTCGTGAATAAAATCGTGTTTAATTCACTTGATGTATAATATTTATTATTCAATTTTGTTAATTTAAATCGACATTATTAACTCCATAACAACCGTAATAAACAAGGTTTTATTCACTAGTGAACTAAAATTTTTTTAGGTCACTAGTGAGTTAAAAAAATTATTTAAAAATAAATGTAAAGTACATTTTCTTTACAATTTCGTCAAAATTGAATAAAAACATATATACGCCACGTGAATTAAACACCTTTATTCAGTCAAAGAAATGATTTCAATCGCGTCGAGGCGCTCGTGAAATCAAAAATCTTTTCGCGAATAAAATCGTGTTTAATTCACTTGATGTATAATATTTATAAAGACATTTAACATAAAAGTGGATCAAGAAAATATTGAATAAAAAACAGCTTTTAACGAGTCTTTGCCTAATAATAAATTAAACTGCGTCTAGTCTAACAATAACAAAAATTAAACATTAATGCAATCGTTAAATTCGCAACAATTTGTTTTTAGAAAAAAATGGAAAAAAGATCCAAACCTTTTTATAGTGAATATTGTGTACAATGTGTTTTTTTTTTTTTAATTGTTTTTTTGGCTTTTGCCTTGCCTTGGGAACTTGCCCATTAGCCAACATCATTTATTTATATTTGTATTTTTAATTGTTAACATTACAATTTGTAGTATGCTATTATTTAATACGGACAAACACTCACATTCATACCACACCCAGGGTCACGACGAGAATTTTTTTTTAAATAAAGTCTCCCCGTGCACGGGAATCGAACCCGAGTTTGTGGCTCGCCGAGCGATACTGTACAATGTGTACTTTTATTAAATCAAAACACTCCGTTAGTATCATGAAATGTATTAAACGAAGTGTGTTTACGAATAACAAAAAAAGCGAATTTATCGACTTGCTGCAATAATTTTGTCTCGGTGAAAGTTTTCCAAATATTCATTAGAAATTATGTGATCAAATTATTTTCTATTTCGATAATTTTTAAGAATGTTGTATTTATATTAAGTAGCTGTTATGTTATGTGCCATTGATGCATATACGCAACATAATTAATTTTATGTTAATTAAATTACAAAATAAGTGAGTTTAATATATTATATTATTTGACTTGACTTGAAAATGTATAAAAAAAGGTAAATATTTTGTTATTTAAATATCTCGATTATTACTCATTAAAAAAAATGTTTTCAGTGTATTTCTAACTTCACAATATTTCAGTGTTTGATACGCGTGGCGCATGAAGTAAAATTTCGAGTTTAGAAAAGCCCCGTGAAAATTTGTCGAGGGTCGCTGGCGCGACCCTCGACAAATTTTCTACGCGGGGCTTTTCTAAACTCGAAATTTTACTTCATGCTTAGTCTGGGAGTGGAAATACTCGTTCTAAACTTAATATTGCACGTTTTTATACAAAATCGACGAATGAACATTTACAGCGTATATATTATGTATAAAATGTAAACCATTGAACGCAACAAATTAGGAAATAAGTAATAACAAAAAAATAATAAAAATGTGATATATAAGAGTGACGATCTGTAAAAAATCTATTGGAATTGAATAAATTGAATTGAATTGAATTGAATTTAAAAGATAAATTCACAGTATGAAATACAATAAGTCATTCGTAGAAATCATAAAAAAAGTGTAGAATTTTACCTAAAATCAACTTTTAGGGTAAACTCTGTAATTGCTCGGCCGTTAATGGGTTAACATGAATTCAAAATTCTTGAAAATTATCGAAACAGAAAATAATTTGATCAGAATAAAAACATAATAATATTATTATAATTTTGTCTCGTTGAGAGCTTTATAAATATTCATTTAAAACAATTAAAACAATTTAAAACTACAATTTGTATTCATATTGATATGAATACAAAACTCTTAAAAATTATTTAAAAAATTCTTGAAAATTTGTAATATAAAAAATAATTTAATCAAAATGAAAGTATTTTCATTTTGTTCAAATTATTTTCTATTTCAATCATTTTTAAGATTTTTTCTTTTTTTTCACTTTCAAGTGTTCTAAATATTTATTAAAACTATTACTTTATATAAAATTTCAAACCATATTAATTGTAATTTAGTTTCTTAAGTATTTCTCTGTAAATAGGTTTTTATACGTGTTGAGAAATAAATATTATTATTATTATTATTAAAATAAAAAATAGCACAGGTTTACAAAAAAAAGTCCGGACTATTTGACCGGATCATGGTGTCTCGGGGTATTTTTGCACCCTGAATCCGATCCCGGGGTCAGCTGAGCCCCATCACGTCAGAAAAACGAGATTTCAAGGTCACTTAGAGGTTAAAATGGTCATTTTTTTGGAACTGGACCCGGGACAATTTCTCAAGCGATCTGTTAAGTTAGAGGGTAACTGTTTAGGTCTTGAATATCTTCCAAACATCGGCAAGGAGCCGTAAATCTCGATCGGGACTATCACAGTGCCACCATAGTGGATAAAATGTTGCCATGATTGTTTTATCTCGCGGATTTCGATCTCCCTGTCAAGGCATCCAATTCCGGCGATCCGTTCGCTGTGAGATATTGACAGGGAACCCAGCCCTGCTATTAAACTGAACTCTGCTATTAGCATTACCCAGGAACAACGACGTGGACGTTGCAGATTCTGTTCCCTTCGGGGTGCTTGTTTACAGTGAGTCCCCTTGCCTCTCACTTTTCTCCCTCCCAATTTTTGCAGATTCTGGTCTCTTCGGGGTGCTTGTTTACAGTGAGTCCCCTTGCCTCTCACTTTTCTCCCTCCTAATTTTTCAATCTTTCCGCTCTTGTTTATGGGGTCTGCAGGTTTGCTCAAAACTCCTTCTAAGTGCCTTTCTCTTATGCTCCTTGGTCGCATCCCTCTTCAAGTTCCAGCAGTAGTCTGCCAACATGTTGATATCCCAGAGAAAAGTGAGAGGCAAGGGGACCTCTCACTTTTCTCCCTCCCAATTTTTGCAGATTCTGGTCTCTTCCGGGTGCTTGTTTACAGTGAGTCCCCTTGCCTCTCACTTTTCTCCCTCCCAATTTTTGCAGATTCTGTTTCCTTCGATGTGCTTGTTTACAGTGAGTCCCCTTGCCTTTCACTTTTCTCCCTCCTAATTTTTCAATCTTTCCGCGCTTGTTTATGGGGTCTGCAGGTTTGCTCAAAACTCCTTCTAAGTGCCTTTCTCTTATGCCCCTTGGTCGCATCCCTCTTCAAGTTCCAGCAGTAGTCTGCCAACATGTTGATGTCCCAGAAACCTTGGTAGCGTCTTTCCATCTCTTTTATATCTTGGTGAAATCTTTCACCTTGTTCTTCGCTATAATGTCCAAGGTTTTCTGGGAAATTGTTCAAATGTGAATCCAAGAAATGGACTTTTAAGCTCATCAAACATCCAATAGCTTTGTAATTCCGGAGCAAGCCCTCCACCAATTCCCTATAGTTTGGGTCTTTATTGTTTCCAAGAAATTTCTGGGCAACATTCACGAAGCTCTTCCATGCTTCTTCCTCATCCACCGTCATCGTCTTCGGGAATTCTGGATCTTTTATAAGTTCCCTTATTTGCGGCCCATTGAAAACTCCTTCTTTTTTTTCATCTGACAACTTTGGGAATTTTTTGTAGAGATATTGGAAGGCTTCGCTACTTCTTTTTTTAAGAGCCTTGATGAATTGTTTTATCAACCCTAATTTAATATGGAGCGGAGGTAGTAAAATACTTTTGGGATCCACTAACTGTTCTTGCTCTATGTTCTTCTGACCAACAAGAAAATTCTCCCTTGATGGCCAAACCTTCCTTTCATAATGCCCATCACGAGCTCGACTATCCCATTCACAGAGAAAACAAGGGTATTTTGTAAATCCACTCTGTTGTCCCAAAAGTATTGTTACTACCTTCAAATCCGTACATATTTTCCATTTGTACCTGCTGTAATTAATGTTTTGGAGCAAATAGTCCAGATTGCAGTAGTTCTCACTCAATATCGTCGAGTAAGCTATTGGAATTGACGCGAGGTTATTGCCATTGTTCAACAAAACAGCTTTCAAACTCCTGTTTGATGAATCAATGAATAGCCGCCAATCATCCGAATCATGATAAACTCTGAATTCGCCGAATAGACCTTCTATATCTCTGCAAAATACTAATGAATCATGCTGGTCATAATATTTCCGGAAAGGCTCATCCCTATTTCTGTAATAGGTCCCGATTGTTCCTTTCTCCAGAGAACCTCTTTCTTTTAAACGAGAAGCTAACAGTTCAGACTGGTCCTTAGATAGCCCCAGATCTCGAACCAAGTCATTGAGTCCCATTTGATTCCACTTTGAATTCTGGAGTTGATCATTCTCGCTGTCATCGTCCATGTTGATTGGACATTGTGAGAACTCCCCTTCATTTTGCTCCGGTTCTATTTCCTTACCTCCTTCATCTTCGCCATCAACAACCATACGTTCATCAAGGTCAACATCAGCTATCACTGGCATGGTAACCGACTAGGTGAACACGTAATTCAGCGATTTTCTGTTCCTGGAATGTAACCCAGGCTTAACGTTTCTGCAAAAGTAGCAATCGCGTTCGTGATTTTCTGGTTCCCGTCAGGACATATATCTCAATAATATTCGTTTTATGGTGTTGTTATAAATCGAGAAATGGGTCGCTTTGTATAGTGGTGCCCCCAGATCGAAAACACGAACTAATTTCATGCGGCAACATTGTCCCGGGTCCAGTTCCAAAAAAATGACCATTTTAACCTCTACGTGACCTTGAAATCTCGTTTTTCTGACGTGATGGGGCTCAGCTGACCCCGGGATCGGATTCAGGAGGCAAAAATACCCCGGGATACCATGGTCCGGTCAAATAGTCCGGACTTTTTTTTTGTAAACCTTTGATCAAAATAAAAATATAATAAAATTAAATAAAACGATATTTAGTCAAAATGAAAACATAATGAAATTAAATAAAACATATTAAATTAAATGCATATTTTATATTTTCATGCTACACATAAGAAATTAATAAATTCTATCAATTATTGTGATTTCTCTCACACTCTTGTTATGCTATTGCTTAGTCTACTCTGGCACTGTTTTTTAAAAAAGAAGTTCGGAAAAACGTGCACTCCTACTTCTCTAAGTTTAACTTAAAACTAGCACTTAACTTCGGATTACTTTAAACCTAGCTTTAGAAATTATATCAAACCAGTCCATATCTGTGCATTTTTAGTACGTAAGTGCAGTATGTATAAATAACAATTTATTAATGTACAAATAAACGTTTGTTTTACTTATTCCTTAATCCGTTCAATAAGAGATCGTTTGCATTTTCATTTCTTATAAAAATATATTTGAGATTTCTAAATCTTAGTTGTGGAGTATTTAAAATTAAATAACAATTTTTACATAATATATAAAATTACGAAAAAACTTTTCGTGAAAATGCAAACAATGCGTTTTTTTTTTGAGAATTTAGAATTTTATTTCAAAAACAATTACATATAAAATTACATGTTTTTTTTTTTTTTTTTATAGTATGCATGTAGGTATATAATTTGTAATTGTAGTTGATGAGGTTCCTTCCTTTTTTCCTCGCCTCGTGATTCCAGGATGAGAGATCCGATCTCGGGCTAGCGGTATTAAAGGATGTCTGTGTGTTAATGTATTTGTGTATTCTGTTTAGTTGATATCGTTGTTTAGTAGTTTGTTTTTTATTTTTAACTTATATGGGATGTATTTTAGACATTTTATGTATTGTGGTATATTGTTGTATGTTTCTAATATCTTTGTCATCAGGTGTTGCGTGTATTTTTTTGTATTATATTTTACTGTTCGTAGGTCCGATCTTCTTCTTGTTGTATAGTTGTGTGTCTTCTTGTTGGGTTGTATTTTGATGCGTGTTTTTATTAGATTGTTTTGTATCTTGTATAAGAATAATAAATTGTTATATGTAATATTTTTTTGTATATCTAGTTCTTTGGTGATTGTAACATTGTTTGCATTTTCATGAATAGTTTCTTCGTAATTATATATATTATGTTTAAAGTGTGGAAACTATAAGAAGCGTATGCTTATTTTCTCGAGTTCAAATAGTTTTGATTTGAATTTCTCGTGTTTTAACAATTTTTAGTTAAGGAAATAAACGTTTATTTTCTTCATTTACTCAATAAGAGATAATTTGTATACTGACTTTTATATTAAAAAAACGTAATTGGAATTTGTAATTCTTAGTTGCGGATTATTTGAAATTAAATAACTATTTTTAATGAACAACTAAACGTTTGTTTTCTTTATTCATTCATTCAATAAAAGATAGTTTGAATATTGACTTTTTCATAAAAATATAATTAAGAATTGCAATTTTTAGTTGTGGAAAGTTTAAAATTAGGTAACAATTTTTAATGACCAGATAAATGTTTAAGAATATGAATTTGTGTTCAATATTTATTCATTCACCGGATAACTATATACGCGCTTCAAGCTTCAACGCCATCATCGGTATAGTCCCGAACCAGTGCTTGAGAAATACTAAACATCTTTGACCATTTATTATGGCCTGTGCAATTTTATGTAACACCGAACATTTTCATAACGAGAATTTTTTTAATTTTTTTTTAAGTACGCATATGCATACGTTGTACATTATCCGACGCTGGTTTTATTAAAAGAATTCAATTTGCTGCTTTAAACGAGTGTCAAGCATACAGAGAGTAAAACCGAACATTTTCATCTAATACAATTTGACGCCTTTACTTTTTAAGTGATGTGTAAATTTTGTTGCCTATATGACCATTACAAATTGTAGCCGCCAATCAATCGCAATTAATGCCCTAATTCGTTCCGTAGCTAGAAAACAAATTTGGGGGGGTTACTGATAATAAATATTATACATCAAGTGAATTAAACACGATTTTATTCACGAAAAGATTTTTGATTTCACGAGCGCCTCGGCGCGAGTGAAATTATTTCTTTGAGTGAATAAAGGTGTTTAATTCACGTGGCGTATATATGTTTTTATTCAATTTTGACGAAATTGTAAAGAAAATGTACTTTACATTTATTTTTAAATAAATCTTGAAAAACTATGTAGACTGTGAAATCCATTTTCATGACGACGTATTATTTATATGTTGTTGTAACTCCATAACAACCGTAATAAACAAGGTTTTAACTCACTAGTGACCTAAAAAAATTTTAATTCACTAGTGAATAAAACCTTGTTTATTACGGTTGTTATGGAGTTAATAATGTCGATTTAAATTAACAAAATAGAATAAAAATATTGATTTTGCTATTTCAAGGCCGCATTTACGTAAATATATTTCACATTTTGAAAATTTCAGGGCGGGTTTGCACTTTTATATCCCCCCCCTCCAGTCTACGGCCTTGCAACAATTTTGTACATACAGGGAGTTTTTCTTTCAAGTATACATGCCCAATTACAGTGTATATGCCGTAAATCTTTATATAATCGTTGTTTTTTTTAGAGTTTAATTTGAAACTTAAAATGAGTGTTTTCCACTCCCAGACTAAGCATGAAGTAAAATTTCGAGTTTAGAAAAGCCTGAAAATTTGGTTTGGTCGCGTAGCGCGAAGCGCGGAGCGGCCAAACCAAATTTTCAGGCTTTTCTAAACTCGAAATTTTACTTCATGCGCAACCGGTACAAAACACTGACATATTACGAAGTTTAAAACACACCGCTAAACTTTTCATTGAATCAGTGTTTTGTACCGGTGGCGCATGAAGTAAAATTTCGAGTTTAGAAAAGCCTGAAAATTTGGTTTGGCCGCTCCGCGCTTCGCGCTACGCGACCAAACCAAATTTTCAGGCTTTTCTAAACTCGAAATTTTACTTCATGCTTAGTCTGGGAGTGGAACACACCCATTTTAAGTTTCAAATTGGACTCTTTTAAAAAACAGGGATTATCTAAAAATGTACGGCATATAATTGGGACACGTAGACTTGAAAGAAAAACTACCTGTATTAAAAAGTCGAGGCATTAATTGCAATTGATTGTCTACAATTTGTTGTAAATTTTCCGACGCTCGGTTTATTAAAAGAATTCGGTTTGAAACTTTAAGCGAGTGTTTTCCACTCCCAGGCTAAGCATGAAGTAAAATTTCGAGTTTAGAAAAGCCTGAAAATTTGGTTTGGTCGCGTAGCGCGAAGCGCGGAGCGGCCAAACCAAATTTTCAGGCTTTTCTAAACTCGAAATTTTACTTCATGCGCCACCGGTACAAAACACTGACATATTACGAAGTTTAAAACACACCGCTAAACTTTTCATTGAATCAGTGTTTTGTACCGGTGGCGCATGAAGTAAAATTTCGAGTTTAGAAAAGCCTGAAAATTTGGTTTGGCCGCTCCGCGCTTCGCGCTACGCGGCCAAACCAAATTTTCAGGCTTTTCTAAACTCGAAATTTTACTTCATGCTTAGTCTGGGAGTGGAACACACCCATTTTAAGTTTCAAATTGGACTCTTTTAAAAAACAGGGATTATCTAAAAATGTACGGCATATAATTGGGACACGTAGACTTGAAAGAAAAACTACCTGTATTCAAAAGTCGAGGCATTAATTGCAATTGATTGTCTACAATTTGTTGTAAATTTTCCGACGCTCGGTTTATTAAAAGAATTCGGTTTGAAACTTTAAGCGAGTGTTTTCCACTCCCAGGCTAAGCATGAAGTAAAATTTCGAGTTTAGAAAAGCCTGAAAATTTGGTTTGGTCGCGTAGCGCGAAGCGCGGAGCGGCCAAACCAAATTTTCAGGCTTTTCTAAACTCGAAATTTTACTTCATGCGCCACCGGTACAAAACACTGACATATTACGAAGTTTAAAACACACCGCTAAACTTTTCATTGAATCAGTGTTTTGTACCGGTGGCGCATGAAGTAAAATTTCGAGTTTAGAAAAGCCTGAAAATTTGGTTTGGCCGCTCCGCGCTTCGCGCTACGCGACCAAACCAAATTTTCAGGCTTTTCTAAACTCGAAATTTTACTTCATGCTTAGTCTGGGAGTGGAAAACACTCATTTTAAGATTCAAATTAAACTCATTAAAAAAACAACGATTATATAATGATTTACGGCATATCTCGAAATTTTACTTCATGCTTAGCCTGGAAGTAGAAAACACTCGTTTAAATCTTCATATTATTTTAAAAAACAAAGTATATCTAAAAATTAACACAACCTGGTTGGGATAGGTATACTTAAAAGAAAAACTCTCTGTATAGTGATTATTTTCTTTAAAATTATATATTTAATTTTATTAGCGGTTAATATAAACAAGACTTAAGCTAGTATGATTTAATCACTACAAATCTTTCATTTACTATTGATAAATTATCTTTTGAAAAATTGTAAATTAAATGTACGTAATATTGTTTATGTACCATCGGTGGAAATAAAAACTTGAAACAAGTAAAAATTTGTTAGTGTGTGGCAAAAATTGGACTTATCAGTTAATTGTCATGCGAAGATTTCAAAATGAAAATGACTTTCTTTTAATAGTGTTTCTATAACCATTTTATTAGCTTTCCTTAAGAACAATCTGACTTAACCGGTATAAATTTGGTGATGTTTGACATTATAATAAGCCTCACAAGCGCTGAGCTTATGGGACCTGTAGAAATACAGGTTGATATTAGAAGGATTATTATTATTAACCAATTTTTAATTTGTCCCAATAAACCTGACTTACCCGGTATAAATTTAATGATAGTTTTTTCGTAATTTTATATATTATGTTTAAAGTGTGCAAACTATAAGAAGCGTAAGCTTATTTTCTCGAGTTCAAATAGTTTTGAATTTGAATTTCTTGTGTTTTAACAATTTTTAGTTAAGGAAATAAACGTTTATTTTCTTCATTTACTCAATAAGAGATAATTTGTATACTGACTTTTATATTAAAACGTAATTGGAATTTGTAATTCTTAGTTGTGGATTATTTTAAATTAAATAACTATTTTTAATGAACAAATAAACGTTTGTTTTCTTTATTCATTCATTCAATAAAAGATAGTTTGAATATTGACTTTTTCATAAAAATATAATTAAGAATTGCAATTTTTAGTTGGGGTCTTTTTGACATTAGCCAATTTTTGATTTGTCCCAATATTTTATGTCCACCTATAAGATTATTTACACATACTGTATATATTTTTGAAAAAGGAAAAAAGAACATGAGAAATTGATAACACTATTTGTCCTAATATAATGTAAATATTGTTTATACCGTATGTAAATTGTAAATGGAAATAATTTGCGTTGTTTGGATATAGTTTATAGAGACGTACCTTAATAAAATGTGAGAAATTAATGAATGAAACATGAAATATATATATAATGTATAATCCAACACTTCGTTATGTAACATTTTCTTGTACTGATATACTGTTATCTTTAAAATAGTTCTACATGAAACATATATTCATATACAACAAATATATAAACAACAAAACAAAAAAACGTGTTTCATTATCCCTTATTATTTTAAAATACAGGTAGGTACATTAAGAGATTAGTTAATAAGAGGGCCAGATCTCTATATAACACTGGATTGGATTAACCGCTACGGCGCACACTGGGTCGAAATGCTCATTCTAGCAGAACATTTCGCCAAAAATCAACTGTTGAGAAAACAGATTTTTTCTTAGATTATGAGCAAGCAGTTTAATGTCCAGAGGGTGCGCAGGTAAAGTCATAAACCCCATCGACCTTGGTCTAGTAGTTATCAGTACCCAAAGTGCACGCATCGTTTACGTCGTTCAGTTGTTGATTTTACTCGCTCTAAACGCCCAAGTTTAATTTCTTTTTCTACATTTGTGTTTCATGAAAAATATAATTTAAAGATGAATATCTATTCTAGTGGTATACATACAACATAGTTTTAAATATTTTTTTACATATAGATATACTAATCTAAATTAAGTAAAGAATCCAATAGTAAAATTTTACAACGTTAAACTTGAAAATGGTTAAAGTATACATAATTAGCCGTTCTTAGTAATGAATCTTTGTTTTTTATACATAATAACTAATTAGTTTAATATATAAATAATGTTTAGCTGCCCGTTTTTGCCCGTTTACAAGCAGTGCTTCTTTTAGAGAGCGTAACAATTTCTCGGAGAACATTATTCGATGTTTGGCGCGCTTAAAAAACGCTAGAACAAAAAAATAAAGCGTGAAAATTTGTCGAGGGTCGCGCAGCGACCCGAGACAAATTTTCTTTGCTTTTCTAAACTCAAAATTTTACTTCATGCGCCACGCGTATAGAACACTACAATATTGTCAAATTTATGTATATTTGAACTTCACTTAAAATCTGTGTTTTATACGCGTGGCGCATGAATTAAACTTTCGAGTTTAGAAAAGCCCAGAAAATTTGTCTCGGGTCGCTGCGCGACCCTCAACAAATTTTCACGGGGCTTTTAGAGGTCAACATTTTAGAAATATATTTATTTTTTGAAAACTGTAAGAGATAAGTGTACATATGTTCGAATAAAATATATTGCAATTTAAACGAGGAATCCAAAGATAACTAATATATAGGGTGTTCCATTTAAAATAACAAATTTGGTGCTACCTCCGGTGGAACTGGAAGTGATATAAAGTTGAAAATATTTCATATAAGAGCAACTGATTCAACCATATGACAAGGATTTTTTTCAAATGTTTAGTGCCACGGCAACCCCATAAACTTTTAACGAACGGTTTTGCGTAGACACCTTGTATATAATTAATCACTTCTTATTATGAAAAGTAAATTTTGAATGCAAGGTTTATTTTAAAAGCGTTTAATTTTGAGCTTTTAATGAGTGTATCCACTCCCAGATGAAGCATAAAGTGAAATTTAGAGTATAGAAAAGCCTGAAAATTTGGATTTGAATGGGCGCGCGAGCGAAGCTAGTCGCGCCCCGGAAAATCCAAATTTCCAGGCTTTTCTAAACTCGAAATTTTACTTCATTCGCCACGCGAATAAAACACTGATTTCAAGTGACGTTCAAAATATATTTCATATAAATAATGATTCTCGACACCCTAAAGGGTAAAAGGGATTTTAAATGATTATATATATATATAAATAATGATGTTTTTATTACTTTTTTTTCTTCAATGTAAAATCTTGCATTTTGTCTAATAGCTCTTAGATACAACGCATTTTGTTTAAACAATGTGTGAATGACGAATGCAATTTTATTCGACTACTGTCTAATGACATTGGACAATTCGCATTTTGTCTAGACAGAAGTCGTTTTGTCCGTTTTTAGTGTTTTGTCCGCAACATATACATCGGCATACTATAATTTAGTTAGTCTGTGGAAGGGGGGGGGGGGGGTTAAGCCCGCGAGCCACCCCCCTGCCCCCTGTGAGCACGCCTGTTGAATTGCACCCGGGTGTAGAAAGCCACGAGTACAAGAGCTTGGTGGACTTAACTAACAACCAAGGCCGTAATCAGGGGGAGGGATATGGGGATTCAAACCCTCCTCGAAATTTTCGAAATAGTCCTTTTTTGTAAGTAAAGCTGCCCCGCAATTGCAAAAACAATATTTTTACCATTAACCCCCCCGAATTGTTTTTGTGGCTACGGCTTTGCTATTTGCTAGCAACAGCCAAAAATTGACTTAGTGGATTTCACTTGTAAGCCGACGATATACTGCTAAACAAGAATATTTTGAATTTCATAATATTTTAGTATCTAAAAAGAGGCAAATTACTAGTAAATTTTAGAGACCTTCTGTACAATTCACCGATAAATCGGTAAACAGGCTTCTCAATATTACAATCCCTAAATATGAGATTTACGAAACTATAATGTTTACTTATTTCATTCACTTCATTAATTCTTCTTCTTCTAATTTAATGTCCTTGGCAACTAGCCCCTTTCAAATAGCCTTAATTTCTTAATTAAATAGCTCGACTGTATATTAAATTAAATATACCTGACTTTTCGTTTTTTGTCTTATCCTTAACTTTTTTTTCTATATCTCGAACGCTTGGCATTGAACCAATGCGTGCATCTATAAATATTTCATTTACAAGTAGACCAATAGTAAATATGTACCCACGGTCCGCGTTGTGTGCCTCTCCAATTTAAAACAGCCGAGTGTGTGTGTTTATCTTTGGAAAATACATATTTTTTTAGCAAAAATTGTAAGGAATTACGGATAAGGTAAGTGAAGTGAATAGTGTGATCGAAAATTAGCCAATCAGAAGCCGTTTACGTTCGTTATGAATATTGTGACGCATATCGGAATGAATTTCCCATAGGCAATATTTAAATTATTGTTTATTTATAAATTAATTAATTCTGGTAAAAAATGAATGGACTGATTTATTAAGTGGATTCAAAAGAATTCGTTTGTGCGCCGGCAAATCGAAATTTTCAGGATTCTCTAAACTCGATATTTAAAACACTACTTTAATGTGAGTTTAAATATATCACTAATGTTTAATCTCGATTTTTTATGTAATTTCATTATTGCTTAATTTACAAAATTTAAAATAGTTCATTTTTGTTTCATTTTTTAAACAAGAAAATTATACAAAATAATTTTATTTTAATTTAATTCTGTTTTAATATATATAAATCTATTTTATACATATAAAATCTATCTATAAATCTATTTTATATAGAAAATTTTGTATATTATACTGGCAATAAAAATTATATATATATATATATATATATATATATACAGGGTCCAGCAACAGTGTGTCGGACTTTCCTAGCGTCATTCCCATGAAAAAAACAAAAAAATGTTTCGTACAAAAAATTATTGATTTAAAAATATTTATGGCGTAAAATTATTTTCAAACATACAGGGTGTCCCAATTTTGCACTATAACAAAATTATTTGTTTTTTTTAATGGAACACCCTGTATTTATTCAACTTTTCTAATGACATTTTTCAACCTCTACATTGTTGTCCATTTAGTTTTTTATTATGTTACAGTGTTGCCAATTTACAATTTTTTTCTTCAAGTATCATGCATAAGCAAGCTCAACTTTAAAAAATCGTAGCGACCTCGTTTTTTTTAAGGTAAGAATAACTTTTAGCAAATATCTCAGTGTGGTTAATAAGCAACGTTTTATTAATGAGCAATTTAAATTTAGTAGTACAGGGTGTTCAGAGAAACATGCCAAACTTTGAAAATTTCAAAGCGGTATAACCCATTTTTTTTAAATAGAATGCTCCCTATTTTATGTCATTATTCGATAGGTCTTTTTCTTCTCTTCAATTTGATGGGGCATATCTTATGTCTAAACCCCATAGTTGTTGAGATATTCAATATTTTTCACAAAAGTATCCATTTAATTACATTTCTATGCACTCTAGTAGGCCATGCTGCGACGAAACAACTGTCAAAATGCAATGTAAGTGTCAGTGTGACATTTGATTATGTCGAAATTCGAAACGTTAATTTGTGATTTGTAAAGTGATTCTTCTTTTCGTGGTAAAAGTAGACAGCATATAATTACGATGAATTTCGAAAAAGACGAACTAGTCAATATGATTTTTGTATTAGGGGAGACTGATAGAAATTGTTTATTGGCGGCTAGAATTTACGCGACACGTTATCCCGACGGAAGACATCCGGAAGAGAAAAGTTTTAGGAACCTGCTCAATAGATTTATTGAAACGAGAAGTGTACATTACAGAAAACAAGAAAGAATAAAACCTATCACCAATGAGGAAAACCAATTTTCAGTGCTCTTAACAGCAACTGAGCATCCCAACTTGATCCAAAAAGACATCTGTGAAGCAACCAGCATAAGCGAGAGGTCAGTACAACGCCTTCTGAAGCAAAATCGATATCATGCATATCATATTCAGTTACATCAAGAACTGAATAATACTGATTTTCAGTTTCGTTCCGAATTTTGTATCTGGGCAAGACTAAAAATACAGGAGGATCCTGCGTTTTTCCAGTATGTTTTATTCACGGATGAGGCGACGTTCCATAACAGCGGATCTGTCAACAGGCACAATTATCATTATTATTCAACTGAAAATCCGCATGTTATGAGATAAGTTGATCATCAGCATCGATGGTCATTGAATGTCTGGGGAGGAATTATTGGAAACCATGTGGTAGGTCCACATTTCTTCGAAGGCCATCTAAATGGGCATATGTATTTGCACTTTATGCGAAATGTATTACCCGTGTTATTAGCTCATATACCTCAACATACAAGAAACAGGCCGTGGTTTCAACAAGACGGGGCACCTGCGCACTTCTCGCGAGATGTGAGGACATTTCTTGATGGTATTTTCCCCAACCAATGGATTGGTAGGAATGGAGCCACTAGACAGCCCATCTAGTGGCTCCATTCCTACCAATCCATTGGTTGGAGATCTCCGGATCTAACAAAAATTGATTTTTTCTTGTGGGGATATGTAAAAGAAATTGTTTATAAGGAAGCACCAACAACTCCAATGAATATGCAGCAACGAATTGTTAATGCTTTTGCAAGTATTTTACCTGAAATGTTAGGAAGAGTGAATAGGTTTTTTCAGCGGCGAATTAATTTGTGCCTAAATGAAAATGGAAAACATTTTGAACATTTACTGTAGTGAATTTGTGTTCAGTATTCCGGCACCAGGTACCCACAGACGCGTTTCGGACTTCAAGGTCCTCTTCAGTGTGGTCCCGACCCAGTGCTGAAGAATACTGAAAATTTCTGACTATTTCAAGCCAATATGTGAAAACTATTAATTATTTCGATAGCTAACGCCATCTAATGCTTCATAGTGGCATCGTCAATGACACGAATGCACAAAGTGCATATACAGGTCACTGTTTCGTCTGATACTGAACACAAATTCAATTTTGATATTTGTTTTCTGGTTTCACAAACAGAGTTCTGCTCGCTCGTGGAGGAAACAGTGACCTTTATATGCACTTTGTGCATTCGTGTCACTGACGATGCCACTATGAAGCATTAGATGGCGTTAGCTATCGAAATCATTAATAATTTACTGTAGTATCGTTTCTTTTTTGTATTAATAATTTTGAAGTATTATCTGTATTTATTCATCTCACATTGACTTTTACTTACATTTTGACAGTTGTTTCGTCTCAGCATGGCCTACTAGAGTGCATAGAAATGTAATTAAATGGATACTTTTGTGAAAAATATTGAATATCTCAACAACTATGGGGTTTAGACATAAGATATGCCCCATCAAATTGAAGAGAAGAAATAGACCTTTCGAATAATGACATAAAATAGGAAGCATTCCATTTAAAAAAAAACGGGTTATACCGCTTTGAAATTTGCAAAGTTTGGCATGTTTCTCTGAACACCCTGTATTACTAAATTTAAATTGCTCATTAATAAAACGTTGCTTATTAACTACACTGAGATATTTGCTAAAAGTTATTCTTACCTTCAAAAAACGAGGTCGCTACGATTTTTTAAAGTTGAGGTTGCTTATGCATGATACTTGGAGAAAAAAATTGTAAATTGGCAACACTGTAACATAATAAAAAACTAAATGGATAACAATGTAGAGGTTGAAAAATGTCATTAGAAAAGTTGAATAAATACAGCGTGTTCCATTAAAAAAAACAAATATTTTTGTTATACCGCAAAATTGGGACACCCTGTATATTTGAAAATAATTTTACGCCATAAAGATTTTTAAATCAATAACTTTTTGTACGAAACATTTTTTTGTTTTTTTTACGGGAAAGGCGCTAGGAAAGCCCGACGCAGTGTTGCAGGACCCTGTATATATATATATATATATATATAAATAATTTTTATTGCCAGTATAATATTCCAAATTTTATATATAAAATAGATTTAAAAATGGTGATGTGTCCATCATAGTACTTTCCCCCGTAAATTGCGTATTAAATCACTTTTAAAATATTTGTAGCATTATTATTTTCAAAATGTCTTCAACTTTTTGATAACTACAACTTTTATTTGAAACATTTTTCAATTGTATCAACACATACACTGAAACAAACCAATAACTAGATAAAAGAACATTATTTATTAATTATCTCAAAAACTAAGAGTGCTATGACAAAAAGTAAGTAAACAATACATCTTCATTTTGTTATTATCTACAACTTTTATTTGAAAGAATTTTTTGTTTGATGAACATTTATTGAAAAAATCTGAAAAAACTGAAAAACGCTAAGAGTAAAGTACCACTTCCGGTTTTCCGATTTTCACCAAAAGCTTTTCAGTTCTTCCGATTGTAACAAAAAGCTTAAGTTTCAAGTTTCATCTCGATATCTTTAGCGGTTTTTGCGGTACAGCGCACACAGACAGACAGACAGACAGACAGACAGACAGACAGACATTTTTCAAAAATGGTCTTATTCGACTCAGGGGACCTCAAAACGGATATTTCTGCTAAAATTTTTGATTCGAAAATTTTCACGAAAACAATACTTTCCCTTTGTATTACATACGGGGGAAAGTAAAAAAATACAATAAGAAAAATAACACAAATATTACTGGCAATCGGCTATCGGCCAGCAGACTTTCTGCCGTCTGCTTTAATATCTAATCGAGTTTTACCGAGTGATCAAGTTACAGATATGCAAAAAATGTATTAATTTTGTTTTAGTTATGTTGTTTTGCAGTTAGGGTTTGTTTTGCGTTAGACAAGGACAGATACTTATTATTAATAAAATATTTATAATACAGAGTACTCTAAAATTGGTAATTATTAAGTATTGATTCAGAAGCATAAATTAATTTTAAGTAACATCTTTATTGTTACTTCAATCTTGGGTAAAAATAATAATAATAAGCAAATATAGTGTGTAGTATTATCAATTTAATGATAAATATTTTGCATATGTAAATTGATTTCTTATTTTTGGCTCATTACCATGCTTTTAGTCGCACATTTTCGTTAATGTAAATTAACTACGTAAACCCAAGGTTATTTTTGTTGCGTATAAATTTTCTACTTTTGTTGACATACACATTACATGTATACCGGGTGTTGACTTGGAGGACGCAACATAGGAAATCCCATCTAAATTTTGAAATGTTCAAATTTTTCCTCCACTATTTATTTTAGAAACAAAATGGATTTACCTTTTTTGTAGAGGGAACAATTCTGAATTCCTTCGTGTTAACGTTTATTACTTTACGTTTTTCTAAGTTAAAATAATTAAGAAAAAATGATGCGATTTTATAAAAATAATGACATGCCATGGAATTGAACAACTGCGGATGTCAAAATGGCAAAAGGTCTCGCAGTCACTTGATTAAAGTAAATGTTTTCGAAATGATTTACACTATACAAAAAATGTCATTATTTTTATAAAATTACAATTTTTTTTCTTAATTATTTTAGCTGTTAATTTTCTGACATTCGTTGATTTTTAAAAGAGTTCAATTTAAAGCTTTAAACGAGTGTTTTCCACTCCCAGACTAAGCATGAAGTAAAATTTCGAGTTTAGAAAAGCCCCGTGAAAATTTGTCGAGGGTCGCGCAGCGACCCGAGACAAATTTTCTGGGCTTTTCTAAACTCGAAATTTTACTTCATGCGTCACGCGTATAAAACACAGATTTTAAGTGAAGTTCGAATATACATAAATTTGACAATATTATAGTGTTTTATATGCGTGGCGCATGAAGTAAAATTTCGAGTTTAGAAAAGCCCAGAAAATTTGTCTCGGGTCGCTGCGCGACCCTCGACAAATTTTCACGGGGCTTTTCTAAACTCGAAATTTTACTTCATGCTTAGTCTGGGAGTGGAAAACACTTGTTTAAAGCTCCAAATTGAACTTTAAAAAAACATCGAATATCCGCAATTGTTGTATTAATATTATGTCATTATTTTTATAAAATCTTAATTATTTTAACTTAGAGAAACGTAAAGTGTTAAGTGTGAACATTAATAAATTTAGAATTTTTCCCTCTTCAAAAAAGTAAAATACATTTTGTCTAAAATAAATAGGGAAGCTAATATTTGAACACTTTAAAATTAACATGCGATTTTCTATGTCAACACCCTGTATAGTTTATTTGAGGTAAAAATCATTAAGTATTACATTTGTAAAAACTAAAATTTACTTAAGGCAAAAGATATATATTGATTAAAGTAAATGTTTTCGAAATGATTTACACTATACAAAAAAAATGTCATTATTTTTATAAAATTACAATTTTTTTTCTTAATTATTTTAGCTGTTAATTTTCTGACATTCGTTGATTTTTAAAAGAGTTCAATTTAAAGCTTTAAACGAGTGTTTTTCACTCCCAGACTAAGCATGAAGTAAAATTTCGAGTTTAGAAAAGCCCCGTGAAAATTTGTCGAGGGTCGCGCAGCGACCCGAGACAAATTTTCTGGGCTTTTCTAAACTCGAAATTTTACTTCATGCGCCACGCGTATAAAACACAGATTTTAAGTGAAGTTCGAATATACATAAATTTGACAATATTATAGTGTTTTATACGCGTGGCGCATGAAGTAAAATTTCGAGTTTAGAAAAGCCCAGAAAATTTGTCTCGGGTCGCTGCGCGACCCTCGACAAATTTTCACGGGGCTTTTCTAAACTCGAAATTTTACTTCATGCTTAGTCTGGGAGTGGAAAACACTTGTTTAAAGCTCTAAATTGAACTTTAAAAAAACAGGGAATATCCGCAATTGTTGTATTAATATTATGTCATTATTTTTATAAAATCTTAATTATTTTAACTTAGAGAAACGTAAAGTGTTAAGTGTGAACATTAATAAATTTAGAATTTTTTCCTCTACAAAAAAGTGAAATACATTTTGTCTAAAATAAATAGGGAAGCCAATATTTGAACACTTTAAAATTAACATGCGATTTTCTATGTCAACACCCTGTATAGTTTATTTAAGGTAAAAATCATTAAGTATTACATTTGTAAAAACTAAAATTTACTTAAGACAAAAGATATATATTAATTAAAGTAAATGTTTTTGAAATGATTTACACTATACAAGAAAAATGTCATTATTTTTATAAAATTACATTATTTTTTCTTAATTATTTTAGCTGTTAACTTTCTGACATTCGTTGATTTTTAAAGGAGTTCAATATAAAGCTTTAAACGAGTGTTTTCCACTCCCAGACTAAGCATGAAGTAAAATTTCGAGTTTAGAAAAGCCCCGTGAAAATTTGTCGAGGGTCGCGCAGCGACCCGAGACAAATTTTCTGGGCTTTTCTAAACTCGAAATTTTACTTCATGCGTCACACGTATAAAACACAGATTTTAAGTGAAGTTCGAATATACATAAATTTGACAATATTATAGTGTTTTATACGCGTGGGGCATGAAGTAAAATTTCGAGTTTAGAAAAGCCCCACGTAGAAAATTTGTCTCGAGTCGCTGCGCGACCCTCGACAAATTTTCACGAGGCTTTTATAAACTCGAAATTTTACTTCATGCTTAGTCTGGGAGTGGAAAACACTTGTTTATAGCTCTAAATTGAACTTTAAAAAAACAGGAAATATCCGCAATTGTTGTATTAATATTATGTCATTATTTTTATAAAATCACATCACTTTTTCATAATTATTTTAACTTAGAGAAACAGAAAGTGTTAAGTGTGAACATTAATAAATTTAGAATTTTTCCCTTTACAAAAAAGTGAAGTACATTTTGTCTAAAATAAATAGGGAAGCCAATATTTGAACACTTTAAAATTAACATGCGATTTTCTATCTCAACACCCAGTATAGTTTAATTAAGGTAAAAATCATTAAGTATTACATTTGTAAAAACTAAAATTTACTTAAGTTTACTTATTATTAACGTCATTTTTAATTATGCACCTTATTTTCTTTGAACAAAAAGATACTCCTATGTAAGAACATTATTGCGAATTAGCACTTTTAATAATTTCATGGAAATTGTTTTAAAATTAATTATTGCATAACTGTTATTAAAATAATCTATTACTTGATATTGGCAGAATGTAATTTAAGATCTAGTAGTTATAAGCTTAATATAGTCTGAAATGGTTAGTATTCCTCAGCACGGTGAGTTAAGACCGCACAGAAAGTCAGAAAGACGTCTGAATACAAATTCAGTTTTGATTTAAAAGTTTTTAGTGAAAACTGTTTTTTTCAAGTAGAAAAACCTAATACGTGTAGACGAGGATAAGCTTATGAAAGAAAGAACTTCAAGAAGAGCAAGTGAGTAAATAATAATTTTGTAGGTAAAAATTCCTAATAGTAATTCAAAATGATTTACTATGTATAAAAATCGAATTTTAAAAATTCACAACTCAAAACATTTTGAAATATGTATTTAAGTTATCCATTTAATTCAAGTTTGAAAGTTTTGTGTGGATCCTAACTAAATCCAGCTCTTTAAGAATATGTAAAAATCGGAAAATATATGAAGTGACTCTTCAATTTTTCAATTTGTCTTTTTTTATTATAAATATTCAAAAAACATAAATTAAACTTCAAACTAAAATAAATTTAAAGTAATTAAACTTAATAACACACTAAGACTTTCCCCACTTCACTTAACTTTACTTTAGTAAAAAAAAACTGTTAGCGTTTTATTAAGATTAATTATGTTTAACTCTTCACGTAACTCAAACCAAATTTTAGTTACGTAAAGAAAACTGCCCCAAAATTGTTAATTGTTTATTTTTCTTGTCGAAAAATACATCAAGAAAATTATATTTTCTTTCTATAAGATGTAAGTCTAATCAATTCTAAGTAAATTGTGTAAATTTCACTTTGATGGTATGAAATTTAAATTTTTTACAATTTTTCTAAAGAAAACATTCTCCAAACATTTTCAGTTTTGTCGCTTAATTTCAACTTTAGCTTGATATAATCCAGTAAAATTATTTAAATTTCCATTACGGTCAATCAAAGTTTATTCATTTCTGTGTAGATTCTATGAATTTCTTGTTGATTTGATAATTCGTTGAATTTTTTCAATTGTCTCGAAATAAACGTTCTCTTAAAATCGTTGAATTGAGGCCATCGTTATTTTGGTAAAGGCTTAAATTAAAGCTTTGAACGAGTGTTTTCCGCTCCTAGGTTAAACATGAAGTAAAATGTCGAGTTTAGAAAAGCCTGAAAATTTGGTTTGGTCGCTCCGCGAAGCGGAGCGACCAAACCAAATTTTCAGGCTTTTCTAAACTCGAAATTTTACTTCATGCGCCACGCGTGTAAAACACTGAAATAATCTGAATTTTCAATTACACTTTTTCAGCAGCTTACTGATTTAGAAGTATATTTTAAACATTACAATACGTCATCTGTTTAAAATCCACACTGATCTCACTTTAGACAATTGGTAAGGTCATGCATCACCTCTAACTGGGCCTAATTAAAATTAATCCTTTCAATTGTTTAATGCAACCAACGTCTTGAACTGCATTTAATTTTGAAGAAGTACATATAAAAAACACCTCTGCTAAATATTTTATTTTATAACAAGAAATGGTAATAATTTAATTTCAATGCATTGTTTCAAATTACAATTTCACAGTGTATTGATTCAAGTTTATATTCATTGAGCTTTATGCAGCAAATGGTTTTTACATAAATGTACAATTTATATTTATATCACTGAACAGTTACAGTTGAACGCAAATTCAATTTACATTACAATAATTCTTCACTGTCTGTCAGTTTTGAAATCAAAAATTTGAAATGCACACAGGAAGTTATTTCTCATGCAAATGTTTATTGTTTATTGTTTATTGTTTATTTACGGATATCCATTTAATAATAATAATAATAATAATGGTTTATTTCTCAACAGAATTACTTCCAATTACAGAGAAATGTATACTCAATGACATTAGAAGCGTAACACCCAGAAGGAGTTATTATTTTAACTTGATTTTTTGCCAGTATGGTAGTCTTACATCAAGAATAAAATGATTACATTTTCAAGAAATTTTATTAAAAAACAATCTAAATAAAATTAATAATGTGTTTGGCGACCCCTTTGCTGTATACACTCCTGTAGACGTCTGGGCATCGACAAAATGAGATGGTCGATGTCTTCTTGAGGCATCTCGTTCCAAGCAACTTGAATTTCATCGATCAACTGTGCTAGAGTCTGTGGAGGATGGTGCAAAGAGAATATTCTTCTTCCCATGATATCCCACACATGTTCAATGGGATTTAAATCCGGCGAACGGTAGAAAAACATTAACACCAGCTTCATTAAGAAAGTTCATAGTTCGACGAGCAATATGGGGACGTGCGTTATCTTGTTGAAAAAGTACGTCTGGGCGGCCATCTAAATAAGGCAACAAAGTCGGTCGTATAACGTCTTCAACATAACGCGCAGCTGTCATACTGCCTCGAATGAATACAAGAGGTGATCGACTACCATAAGCAATAGCCCCCCAAACCATTAATCCAGCAGTCCTGTGTACATGCCTCTCAATAGCAAACCTAAGATCAGGTCGTTCTCCACGGTAGCGTCGTACCCTTCTACGGCCATCATGCGTGCCTAGACAAAATCGTGATTCATCGCTGAATACGACATCGTGCCATTCTGCCTCCCAATGCTGCCGTTCTCTGTTCTCTGCACCAGTCCAACCTTTGGCGACAGTGTATCGCTGTTAAAGGAAGCACTAATCTTGGACGATACGAAAGAAGCCCAAAGGATTGAATGCGGCGATATAAGGTTCGCATACTAACGGGCCTACCTTCTTCTCCAATCCATTGATCACCGATTTGACGCGTAGTAGCGAAACGGTCTCGCAAGGCTATTTGTTTTAAGCGCCGATCTTGACGTTCTGTGGTACGCCTTGGTTGACCAATTGGTCTTCTTCTTGCTCCTCTACCTTCTTCTGTCCATACCTGATACACACGTATTACAGTTGCTGCAGTGGAATCAATACGGCGGGCAATTTCGCGATAGGACATACCGACATCTCGATAAGCAACAACTTGACCCCGGTCAAAATCGCTCAACTGGTGATATTGTGGACGTCTTCGGACTCGAGGCATTTTATTTAAGCTTAACACACTCAACGAAAACACGAAAACTAAAAACATATGTACTAAACAGCTCATATAAATAGTTTTATCAAAAAAGAAAAAGGGAAATATTTATTTTTTTCACAATAAATATAAAAGGTACAAGGTTGAAATTGTTATCAATGTATGCTTTAAATATAGTCACTCTGTTGCTAAAATATGAATTCAAAAAAATCATTCCTTCTTGGTGTTACGCTTCTAATGTCATTGAGTATATAATGATATCTAAAATAAATACATAATGCTTAGTCTAAAATAAGTTAAAAGTAATAATTAAGTTAAAATATATAAAATCACAAACAATATACACAACAGATTAAAATCAAAATGCTCATCACTATGCTAAAAGTAACAAATAAGGTTAAAATATAAATCACAAACAATATACAAATAAAACAAACAAAACAGATTAAAATGTGAACAAAAATAAAAATCTAATTTGTCTCACGGAGCATGGACTTAACATTCTTTTTGCTTGTGGTAGCAAAGTCTGTTTCATTAAACAATAAAAGTACTTTTAAGTTGGCTATTATTTGACAATAAAGTTATTATTGAAAAAAATTAATACTTATGTCATTAATTAGTATTTAAACGGCCATTGACTTTGCTTTTTAGTTCAATAAAAATCGGTCAATAAATAACCAAGTAATGGCGTTGGGCGTTTTTTATCGAGCACACGGTATATGTTAATTTTCTGACATTCTTTGGTTTTAAAAAAAAAAGTTCAATTTGAAGCTATAAACCAGTGTTTTCTACTCCCAGAGTAAGTTATGCTTACTCTGGGTTTATACTGGTTTATAGCTTCAAATTGAACTTTTTTTTTAAAAACCAAAGAATGTCAGAAAATTAACATTTACCGTGTGCTCGATAAAAAACGCCCAACGCCATTACTTTGTTATTTATTGACCGATTTTATTGAACTAAAAAGCAAAGTCAATGGCCGTTTAAATACTAATTTTTCTAAACTGGAAAATTTACTTCATGCGTTACGCGTATGGAACACTGGGCTTAAGTGAGGTTAAAATTTTACGTCTGTAGAATACTGATTTAGTAGCATATTAGGAACTTTACAATATTTGAGTGTTTTATACGCGTGGCGCATGAAGTAAAATTTCGAGTTTAGAAAAGCCTAAAAATTTGTTTTTGTCGCTCCGCTTCGCAGCGACCAAACCAAATTTTAAGGCTTTTCTAAACTCGAAATTTTACTTCATGCTTTATCTGGGAGTCCCAAACACTCGTTAAGAGCTTCAAATAGAACTCTTAAAAAAACAACGAATATGTGAAGATTTACAGAATAATTAGGATATGTATACTTAAAAGAAAAACTCCCTGTTTTAATTTAAAGTGAGTAACTTAAGCTTATTTAAGTTGTTTACAATAGATTCAATTTTTATGATATGCTAATTTTTTGGCTAAATATCACCAAATTTAATAAAAAAATTAATAAATTATTAGAAATACAATTATTTTGATAAATACACGTCAAAAATATACGATACATAATTATAAAAATAAGTAAATCTAATAAAAATAAAATTGTTTCTATTAAGTATTGCTTAGGCAAATTGTAGACTTTCTTGAATATAAAAATCTTCTCTCAGAATAGCAGTATGGTTTTCGCAGAGGAAGATCGGCGTCAGATGCGGTCATTGCTCTTGCTGAGGAAATTACCGATGGCTTTGAAGAGGGCGTACATACTACTGCCTCCTTCTTAGACCTGAGTAAGGCTTTCGATTGCGTCTGTCGGTGCACTCTTCTGCGAAAACTGTATTTTTACAATTTCCATCCCGATAGCTGTAGCCTAATTAACTCATACCTGTCAGATAGAAGGCAGATTGTCACATTAAATCAACGATCATCAGATGAGAGTAACGTAGAGTTTGGTGTACCACAAGGATCCATCCTAGGACCAATACTTTTTTCAATCATTTATGTGATTTACCATCCTCCAATCCAAATTCAAAATATTTCTTATATGCAGACGATACAACATTGCTAAGTAAAAATTTTGACATAAATGGGGGCTTAGAAACGAACATCATCAATAAAAATTATACAGCGAAATGGTTCGCGGTAAATAAGTTAACATGTAATAGTGATAAAACGGTAAATCTCACATTTTCATTAAAAAAAGACGGTAACAACAACGATGGCCAGAATAGCGTCAAGTTTCTAGGAATACACCTAGACAGAAAGTTGAACTTTCAAACACATGGGGAAAAAATAGCAAACAAGGTGTGCCGTCATATATATCTCTTGAGGCAATTGAAAAATTGTATACCACAGTCAGCAGTGTGTACCGCCTATTTCTCTTTATGTCAATCACACTTAAGTTATGGCATTATTGCATGGGGACACTCGGCCATAACTCAAAGACTGTTTGGATTACAGCGCAGAGCGGTAAGAGTGGTAGCAGGTTTGAGGTACCAAGAGGATTGCAGAGAGGACTTCACTCGTCTGGGTATTCTCACATTGCCATCTCTATATATTCTAGAGTGTATCGTATATGTCCACCAAAAGAGGAGTTCTTATCGCCTACATAGCCATATTCATGGGTACAATACAAGAACCCAATCAAGTATTTGCACTGAACAGCTACGTTTATCCAAATCGCAAAATGGCATCAACTATTATGGACCTAAAGTCTACAACAAATTGCCTGAATCAATAAAAGCACTGAATAATAATCAATTTAAAGTTAGAATGAAATCGTATTTCTGTGAAAAGGCGTTCTATAACAATAACGAGCGCCTGGCAGATAACTACGCATCTCTGAATTAAAATAGGAGGTAGGGAACTGCCTCAACCACATAGTCTAGAAACTCTTGATTTCGTTTATTTTATAAGCACTGTCATTTATTTATACTTTTAAACTGTTTGTGTTTGTTTTTATACACAATTTTAATTAATTTTATAATAACTCGAATTTATTTATATTTTAAAGTGTCTGTGTTTGTTGTATATATACTATTTATCATCTGTTTTATTTAATAATCACTCGATACTTATTACCCACATTTTTAATTTGTTGTGTTGTCTTTAGAATTAAGCTTTGAAATATTGATTTTATACATGTACGAGCATTATATTTATGTAAACATTATTTATAGTTATTTAATTCACTTTTAAGTACATAATAATGTAATCATTTTATTATCGTATCTGACTTGTGTAAGCATTTTGTAAGAACACAAATTTTCTGAAATAATAAAAAAAATAAATAAGTTCATATTTTGTATGTTAACATAATTCTCCATTACATATTACTTTACTCAAATATCACCTGTCTCTAAAATTATAATTAGAGGTACTTTTCTTTACTGACAATTTTAATTTTTTTTTAATTTTTGAACGCTCTCTATAGTCTATTTAAGATTTGACAATAAAAATAGTGTTTTCAAGTCATCTAAAACTTTTTGTAAAAAATGGACAATAAAAGAGTTTTTCCTATACGGGCAGTAATCCAGGGACACACGGTATATTAAACTTAGGTCAGAATAAATAACAAAAAAGTTAAGTAAACTTACGGCAACCTAACCTAACCGAATATTTGCAGCAGATTAAGCTAATGCATTTAAGCTAATATACATTTTGTAAATGGTTTTTTAACCCAACATAACTTTAGCACAACTTAATAATATAATAATTATTATCTAACTAAACATAATTGGTATTAGGCCAGATTTCGTTTACTAAAAATCAAGATAACTAGAGTTGACTACTAGGAAATAATCATGAATATTAAAAACTCTCAAGATTACATAAAATGTTATTATGTTGAAACATTATATTTTTTACATTAAAAATTCCGATTGGTTCTCAATTATTCATATATTGAAAATATTTTATGATCATATTGAGCATTTTTAATGTTTTCTACATTTTCAGATTCGACTGGTTTAACATTAATTCACTTAATTTTAATGAACAGTAAATTACTAGTTTGTCACTAAAAACTTCCAATAAACACCGGAATATCGAATTTTATTCAATTTCCGTTTTTTTTTTTGCTCAATCCCAAACAATTTGTCTGAATCCGAAAGTTGAAAACAGCAAAATTTTAGAATGTTGAAATATATTTTTTACATTAAAAAATCTAATTGGTTCTCAATTATTCATATATTGACCATATTGGGCATTTTGTATGTTTTCTAGATTTTCAAATTCGACTGTTTTAACTTTAATTCACATAATTTTAATGAATAACTGCAAATCACTAGTTTGCAGTGACGGCTCGTCAGGGACGGCAGGGTCGGCCGTACCATCAAATTTGATTGAACATATATTACAAATTTTGATTTTCTCAGAAATAAATATTGCGCATTTTTTATAATTAATATATAACAGGCTAATAGATAATAATATTAATAAGCACTCAGTATAAGACCGATAAATGCTGACATTTATTTTCATTTAATAAATGTTTCCTACACAACTTCGTATCCGCAATAATCGGCCAACCGTACATTTTCAGATTATGAAGATTAATGCAAGCGCTACGTCGTCACGAGTGTCGCTGCAGTTTCTGTCGTTACTAGTGCTGCTAATTTTGGGAATCTTACCCCAAATTGGAGTATTCAAAGATGTGTAGGTTTTTTGGGGGGGATTTATATATTTAGGGGTGAAATGGGTAATTTTACCCCCAAAATTCATCAGTTTATTATTTTATCGCTATTGTTCTTAATTTCTTTGTTAAATTTACAGATACATCATCTATGTTGTAATTTTATTATTATAAAATGAGTCAAAAATTATACTAAAACCCTCAATTGCTTCTTTAAATCAAAATCATATATTTTAAAAATTAAACTTGTTAAAATTTGCTTTCTTAGACTTATTAGTACATGCATATTGATGATTCTAATCAATATTTAATGCTAATTACTTTCGTCAGTTTTAGTTGAGTTTCCAAATTTTAATTTTTCTTAATTCTTTATTTAATCTGAATCATAGAAAAACATGAACAAAATAAATCTTTATGTTATCTTGTAAATTATTATAACTATAGATGAAGTATGTTTTTAAACTTCATTTTCAATCAGTGTTTTATATGCGTGGCGCATGAAGTAAAATTTCGAGTTTAGAAAAGCCTAAAAATTTGGTTTGGTCGCGTAGCGCTACGCGCTACGCGACCAAACCAAATTTTAAGGCTTTTCTAAACTCGAAATTTTACTTCATGCTTTACCTGGGAGTGGAAACCCTCGTTAGACGATTAATCAGAAACTCATTTTACATTTTCCTTTATTGTAAAATTAAACACACAAATTAAATTTGTTTAAGTTTAGAACAAACAAATTTGTGTGCATTAAATAATCATGTTTTATACAATCAACCTACAATTCACAGAATTTACTTAGAATTGTTTACATCTGCATTTGCTTTACTGAAAATAAAATTATGTCAACGTATTTTTTCAAAATATTAAGTCAAAGTTGAATGAAATTATTCAATAAATTGAACGACTTTAGAATGATGTTTATTTTGAGAGAATTGTAAAAAAAAGACAGATTATCAAATCAACCTAATATCCAAAGAATCTACTCAGAAATGAATAAACTTTGATTGGTTATAATAGAAATTTAAATATATCTACTAGATTTAATAAAATATGAAATCAAAGTTGAAATTGCACGAAAAATCAACATGAAATTTACAGAATTTACTTGGAATGAATTTCGTTTATAGACAGAAAATTAAATCATCCTAACGTCCTAAAATATTCAGCTACTATTGAAATTATGCAATAAAATTTCCAATTTTGGGAGACTTTTTTAAAAAAAAACTGCTACAAATTTAAAATTTTATACAATCGACATGAAATTTACAGAATTTACTTAAAATTGAATGCACTTTTATCTTGTAGTAACAAAATTAAATTATATAGTATTTTTAATACCCATTTGGAATAACCCTATCCTTATTTATCAATCATGAATCAGATGAAACAAAAAATTACCAACAAAAATGAACGTCGATTATAAAATAGATGTTACGTCAAAAGTTTGATGTCTGTTAATGTCATTAAATAACGCAAAAATACACTACTAAAATACGATATTCCGATGGATCCAAAAAGCTTTGCTTAATGTAGTAAGTTACTTTCAGAATGAATTACGATCTTGATTTGAGGCAATTCAAAAAGCGTCCAAAGTACTAATAGTTCCACAAAGCACGTTATACAACCTACAAGATAAAAACAGATCAACGGATTTCGAATTTAGAAAGAATATGTGTGCGAACGTTTGAACGTTTTGAATTACGAAGAATACTGTGCATTTTTTAAGGGTAATGTTTTATAAAATGTATGCCCGAAAGAAACATATTGCTTTAGAAACTATTCACTGGCAATTTATGGAAGAATCATCAGAAATTGAGATCTCGAAAAGTTCTTTATATTTGGGAATTAAGAAAATAGGCTTTAGCTTCAAAAAGCAGGACGGATAAAACATTTATTGGAAATGTCTGGAATCAGGTTGAAAAGAATTTTATTTTAAACAGAGATTATGTTGCTAAAAAAGAACATTTATATAATATTTTGTGGAACTTTTAGTTGTATTATAATAACATAACAGCATAACGTCCATATAAATTCTTATTTTTCATATTATGAAATTAATTAATATGTGTGACCCTACGCCGGCACTGGTTGTTTTAAATATCAAGTTACTCCACCAATGCACTAAGAATAATGGTTTAAATGTCGGCCATTTGACATGACAAGTTCCTAACCTAATTTTATGTGTGTGTTCAAGAAGGCGCATACGTTAAGTCACTAAAACAACTGGTACTTCTAAATAGGTATTAAAAATACTATACCACCACATTTTCCTAAAATATTTAGCCAAAGTTGAAATTATGCAATAAAATCAACGATTTTTGAAGAGTGTTTCCTTTGAAACAATTGTAAAAAATTAACAGATTATCAAATTAACTTAAACTTCTAAGAATTTACACAGAAATGAATAAACTTTGATTGGTTATAATTAAAAAATATGTTTACTAGATATTCCAAAATATCAAATCAAAGTTAAAATTTGATTAAAATCCATTAATTTTGAATAATTCCTGATCATTTTGAACTTTTGCAATTTTGTTTCTGATTGATCGTCTAACGAGGGTTCCACTCCCAGGTTAAGCATGAAGTAAAATTTCGAGTTTAGAAAAGCCTGAAAATTTGGATTTGCCGGGGCGCGCGAGCGAAGCGAGTCGCGCCTCGGCAAATCCAAATTTTCAGGCTTTTCTAAACTCGAAATTTTACTTCATGCGCCACGCGTACTAAAGACTGACCTAAAGTGAAATCTTCAACCAGTTATTAAGAGTGAAATAAATTTAGTATGGTAATTATCAACTGTTCAAATGACGGGGAAAGACACATCACCACCCTTTTTTATATTTGTGTTAGAATTTTTGTTTTAAGCCCTAAAACAATTATACTTTTTTACTACTTGTGTAACAGAAAAACCAACAGTGTTGAATATTTACGTTTGGGTATTATTTGTATAAAAATTCAATATCTAAATTTTGACCAGAATTATCTTTTCGCAGCCTAAAATAAAAACGACGTTAATCTTTATATATTAGTACAACCCATCCAACCATCTCCTCTATACCACAACCAATGTATCCCCAATCGAAAATAGGCTACAATACCTCGCAGACAAATTCGCAACAAACCCTTCAAACTTCCAATTCCTTTCCCAATTCTGTAAACGTCTAAACCCTCATGTTACCCAAAAACACAAAAATCCCACATCTACCATTTCGACTTCATTTCATCTCACCACGCACACTAACTGTCAAAGAAAATAGTACTATCATCAATTCTCGGCGGAAAGACCTCTGGTCGATAGCCAGTTATCAAGAGGAAGTTTATTTTATTTATATTTATTAATTATAAACAAAAATATAATTAATTATTTTGTATTGTCCTCTGATAATAAAGATTTGCTATATATATCTTTATATTAAAAATTATTTAGAAAGAAATTAAAAACAATGCGCATTTTCTCTCATTAAGAATTACTTAGAAAGAAATTGAATACACCGCGTTTTTTTTTATCATTTTAAAGAATAATTTAAAAAAATTCCAAGAGTAAACTACCAGTTCCGGTTTCCGCATTTTCACCAAAAGCTTTTCCCATCCTAGGATTATAATAAAAAGCTTTAGTTTATAGTGTCATATTAATATCTTCATTGGTTAAGGCTGTACAATGGTGACGGACACACTTTTTTAAAATAATGGTCTTAATTAACTCGGGGGAACTCAAAATCCACTAACTCTTTTGATTTAAAATTTTTCGCGAAAGCAATACTTTCTCTTTGTGTTACTTTACATATGGGGGAAAGTAAAAAAAAAACAGTTGTGAATAAAATTTTATTTATATAAATCAAAAGTAAAGTATTCCTAAAGGGGGTATTTTCTGTTAGGGTTTGGGGTAAACCGGTATTTTAGGATTGGCAGCACTGTTCGTTACATTTTCCCTGAAGCGTGGACGTCCGTTCAAATGGTTTACTGAATGGAGTACGTTAAATTTGCCGGGACCGCATTTCCACACAGTGCATCGACAGTATATAAATAATATTTAATAACTACCAAAAAATTAAGTTGACTACCTGCAGGTTGCCTTCTGGTCAGGCAAGAATAAATAACAGAAAAGTTAAGTAAACTTACGGCAGCCTAACCTATCCGAACATTTGCAGCAGTTTAAGCCCTGGGTCTCCAAACTATCTTCTTCGCGGGCCACAAATACAATTCTACATAATAAAGTCGGCCAAGATCCGATTAATTTTATATAATTATGAAAAATTTAAGGAACAATTGTTACAATATTTCAAAATATGACATTTACAAAAAAATTACAAACAATCGCGGGCCGGATTCATGCAAGTCGCGGGCCGGATTTGGCCCGCGGGCCGTAGTTTGGAGACCACTGGTTTAAGCTAATGCATTTAAGCTAATATACCTTTTGTAAATGGTTTTATAACCCAACATAACTTTGACACAACCTAATAATATAATAAGTATTCTCTAACTAAACATAATTGATATTAGGCCAGATTTCGTTTACTAAAAATCAAGATAACTAGAATTGACTACTAGGAAATAATCGTGAAAAAGTATATGAATATTAAAAACTCTCAAGATTGCACAAAATGTTATTATGTTGAAACATTATATTTTTTAGATTAAAAATTCCGATTGGTTCTCAATTATTCATATATTGACAATATATTATGATCATATTGAGCATTTTTAATATTTTTCTTCATTTTCAGACTCGACTGTTTTATTATTAATTCACCTAATTTTAATGAACTGTAATTCACTAGTTTGTCACTAAAAACTTCCAATGAACACCGGAATTTCGAATTTTATTAAATTCCCATTTTTTTTTTTGCTCAATCCCAAACAATTTGTCTGAATCCGAAAGTTGAAAACACCAAAATTTTAAAATGTTGAAATATAATTTTGACATTCAAAATTCTAATTGGTTCTCAATTATTTATATATTGACCATATTGGGCATTTTCAATGTTTTCTAGATTTTCAGATTCGGCTGTTTTACCATTAATTCACCTAATTTTAATGAACTGTAAATCACTAGTTTTTCACTAAAAACTTCCAATGAACACCGGAATTTCGAATTTTGTCAATTCCTGTTTTTTTTTTGCTCAATCACATACAATTTAAATCCGAAAGTTGAAAACACCAAATTTGTTCACAAAATCACTGATTTAAGAACCCTGAATGTCAACACTAAAATTAACTTCAACTATTTTTAAACCATTGTTTTATTCCTGTATTTTTTGCTTCCTGTTTAAAATTAGATCTACATTTCGACATACATTCAATTGAACTGTAAATCACTAGTTTTTCACTAAAAACTTCCAATGAACACCCGAATATCGAATTTTGTCAATTCCTGTTTTTTTTTGCTCAATCACATACAATTTAAATCCGAAAGTTGAAAACACCAAATTTGTTCACAAAAATCACTGATTTAAGAACCCTGAATGTCAATACTAAAGTTAACTTCAACTATTTTTAAACCATTGTTCTATTCCTATTTTTTCTGCTTCCTGTCTAAAATTAGATCTACATTTCGACATACATTCAATTCACAATGATCTCAATTGCCACCTGTAAACAAATTTCTTGGATTAAACGCAAAAATCACTCATTCATGAATCACTCTCTTTTCAAAAATCCAATTAGGCGTGCGTTATTGGCCGTATATTCTGGAACCTCAGACCATTTCCCCTCGACCAATCAGAGCTCACCTTCACGGACCAATAAAAATTCCAACGCACAACTCAAACAGCCAACTTAAGGCCCACACACCAGCAAAAAATCAAGTGCACTTGGCACTTGCAGTTGCACACAAAAAAACAAACGGCAATCAATCGGACCACGATAAAAACAACGGAAAATAGTGCCGCCAATTTGTGACATAACCTTGAAACACCCCTACTTGATATCGGTATAACATTCCACGACAAGCCGCGTCTAGCAGCATTTGTGCGTCGACTTGTCTGTACGTGTCTGCTACTACACCAACTATAATTTGCTTAAAATATAAAAATACAGACTTTTATTTAATAGTTAAAAATAGCGTGTGGTTTTTTTTTTGGGAAGAGTGAAGTTTTTGAACACGTGTGAACTGAACTGAAAACTAAACGCGTTTGGATTAAAACAATTGGATTAGTGCGTTTTATAATGGATATAATTAGTGTTTGTTGTTGTCGGTGAATAATCGTGTGATTGTTTATTTATAATGGCAAAGGTGAGTGATTGTTTGCGTGCGGATTGCTGTTTTTCTTTCGTTTGTTTTCGATTTAGGTTAGGAGAGGTTACGACACGCTTATTGTATAATGAAGTGGGCTTCGTGGTGTGAGTGAGAAGGTATGCAGCCAATTTTGCACCTGTGCTTACCTGGATATACCTTTGCAATCAGTGGCGTACCTAGAACTTTTGCCGCCGGGGCGGTCTCCTATTTGCCGCCCTCTTTTAAGTCAATGCAATTGTGGTTTTTATAAATTAATAAACATAAATAAATAATTGTAACTGAGACAAACTATAGGTGGAGAACTTTTTACCATTGGATGTCATATTTGAATTAGGCATAACGTAGGAGACCGCATAAGTTGATAATAATAATAATAATAAATTCCTTTATTTACATTTACAAATACATACATAAATATACATTTGTAGTGCAAAACGTCACAAAAGAAAATACAAAATCACTAGTAACTATTATGTTTTACAAAAAAATTCCGATAATGTCTCAAAATATACAATAGTCTAACGGTTAGTATCAAAAATATTGAAGAATGTAACAAATGTAAGTGTGCGCTATTTAATATGCTTTGTGATTTAGAACCGTATCTAAATCACAAAGCATATTAAATAGCGCACACTTACATTTGTTATATTCTTCAATATTTTTGATACTAACCGCTAGACTATTGTATATTTTGAGACACGTATAGAAACAGCCACTTGCATATTTATTTAATCTGTGTTTAGGGAGGTTGTACTGCTGTCCTCGTCTGTTGGAATATTTTGAACAATAAAAAACATTGTCAAAATATGACCGATTTTTCATGAAGAATTTTACACATTCGTAGATATATAGGCCGTATACCGTTAATATGCCTAAACTTTTAAATAGACCCCTGCAGGATGATCTGGTATTAGATTTAGTTAATATTCGAACTGCTTTTTTTTGATATATGAAAATTTTGTCCATATCTTTTGAACTGCCCCAAAGAATAATTCCATAACGAAAGTGTGATTGTATATTTGCTAAATAAAACAATTTACTGATTTCTGAGTTTGTACTGCGCATCAATACACGGAGTCCAAAACAGGCGCTGCTAATAGATGATTGAGTTACGTGAAGATTATAATAATAAAAAGAAGTATCAATAACCTTTCTTCACACACTTTATTTTTAATACCAAATGTACATTTCTGTCACCAAGTGACCATTATCAATGGATTTTTAATACTAACTTATACAAACAAAAATAGGAGTATATATATACAGAACAGATTAACAAAATATAATGAGCGTTAGGCGGTGGGGTTTAATGTGGGGAAAAACGTACATTAACGGGTCGGTTTATGGAAAGGGGGATGAGCGGTAGGTAAAGACAGGTATATTCGGGTTAAGTAAAAGGAGGTATTAAATCTAGTAATTTGTTATTGAGTGGACTTAAATCAAAATTCATTAAGTTGTTTGCGTGTTTTTTCATTGCAATCGCTTCTAACATGTTTAAGTGATAATTGGATGACTGTTTTATTAATTTCATATTATTGATTGATATCTTATGGCCAGTTTCTAGTGAATGATTTGCTACGGCTGATTTTTCATTATTAAAATTTCTTAAATGGTTCATGTGTTCTTTAAAACGTATTCTTAAGTTTCTTTGCGTTTGCCCGACATACACCTTATTACAATTGTTGCAGTTAATTGAATAAATACCTGATTTATCCAGATATTCTGGCTGAGAAAAAGTATTACCCAAGGTTTGTCCTAATTTAGTTTTGATATAATATGCGGGAGTTAAATTGTAATTTTTAAATAATTTGTTTAAGGGGTTTTCTAGGTTCGGATCGTAAACTATTCTTACAAATTTGTTGTCTAAGGTAGGGGGGTCTGGAAGGAGGCGTGATGAGTTACAGAGATTAATTTTAAATTTATGTTTATTTATTAAATTGTTTATAGTATTGGGATTGTATTCTAACTGTTTTGCAATCTTATGGATGGTTTGGATTTCTTTAATTCTATTCTCCGTTGATAATGGGATGTTGAAGGCTCTGTGGATTAGGTAATTAAAGGAGGCTAATTTATATTTCATTGGGGCTTTTGAGCTAGCATGCAAGTAATTAAATGTATGTGTGGGCTTTCTATATATTTGGAAATCTAATTTGTTTTTATTTCTTGTGATAAGCAGATCCAAGAAGGGAAGAGAATTGTTTACTTCGTATTCATAAGTGAAATTAATACTGTTATGAAAGGAATTAAGCGATGAAATAAAAGGTTGAATGTTGAAATCTGTTTGAACTATTGCGAAAATATCATCAACGTATCTAAACCAGACGCTTGGAAAATTTTTTAGTACGTTTTTGGCTTTGTTTTCAAACTCGTTGAAGAAAATGTTGGCTAAAAAGGGTGATAGGGGGTTACCCATGGCGGTCCCGAAAGTCTGTTTATAAAATTGATTGTTGAACTCAAACACATTACAATCCATTACGAGTTCTGTTAATTGTAAATAAATATTAATGTGTTCGGTAGGTATGTTATTTTGAATTAAAATTTTTTTGAGGATTAAGATAGTGTTTTTGATTGGTATACTGGGGAAAAGGGACTCAACATCAAATGAAATTAACCTATCGTTATCTGAAATAATTGTGTTACTTAGTTTATGGGAAAGTTCTAGTGAATTTTTTATGGAAAAGTTATTATCTAGTTCTAGGGATTGGAATTTTGAAACTAGCCATTTAGCGATTTTATAAGTGGGGGAATTGATATTCGAGACTATAGGTCTGAATTTGTTGCCTTCTTTATGTGTTTTGGGTAAACAGTATAATTGGGGGATTCTGGGGTTTTTAACTTTTAATTTTAGAGCGGTGAATTTATCAATTAAGCATGTAGAATTTTTTAGCGATTCATTAATTTTTCTGATATATGGATTTAGAGGATTTTTTGGCTGAAGTAGGTAGGGACCGTTATCTAGGTAGGGACCGTTATCTAATTAGCGCTGCTAATTCGTTTGCATAGAAATGCTATGTGAGGGACGAATGAAAGGGTTTCATCTAAATATATTCCTAAACATTGTACATTTTGAACAAACTTATATTGCGCGTTATTTAATTTTAAGTAATCTGGCGTGTCTATTGACTGATTAGTTTTAAACAAAATGCATGCTGTTTTTGACTTATTTAATATTAACTGGTTGTCATAGAACCAGGACTCCAATAGGTTCATACAGATACTACCCTGATCGACAATGTCAACGAATGTTTTGCCATCAATTAGTACATTGGTGTCATCAGCGTAGTTTAAGATGTTACAGCTTAACGGGATACTATTGCTTATGTCATTAATGAAAATAATGAATAGTATATACTTATTAATACAACTTTTGTAAAAATACAAGATACTTTTTTAAAGGCCACAAGAAACTTAGGGGGGTCGCAGGTATTTTGATTTTTCTGAAAACTTGTGGAAACATCATTGCTCAAATCTGCCCGCATGACATTTTTCAAAGATGGTAAAAATTTTTTATTTGAAAATGATCGCGAAAACAATACTTTCCCTTTGTTTTGCATATGGGGGAAAGTAAAAATATTGAATGGTAATTTTTTTGAAAATTAGGTATATGTTTTGTCTCAAAGGTAGGGACAAAACATATACCTAATTTTCAAAAAAATTACCAATAAATATTTTTACTTTCCCCCATATGCAAAACAAAGGCAAAGTACTGTTTTCGCGAACATTTTCAAATAAAAATTTTTTTGACCATCTTTGAAAAATGTCATGCGGGCAGATTTGAGCAATGATGTTTCCACGAGTTTTCAGAAAAATCAAAATATCGTGTTAAATTTATATGAAATCTTCATATTTTAATTAACCCATTAAGAGCTATTAATGCAATAGCGTAACTAGTTTTTTGTTATTAAATTACCAAATAAGTTAATTTGATACATTGTATTATTTGACCTGATTTGAGAATCTGTGGAGAAAATGTAAATATTTTGTTATGTGAATATTTCGATTGTTACTCATTGAAAAATGTTTTTAGTGTGTTTCTAACTACACAATATTTCAGTGTTTTATAAGCGTGGTGCATGAATTAACATTTTGAGTTTAGAAAAGTCTGAAAATTTGGTTTGGTCGCGTAGCGCGAAGCGCGGAGCTGCTAAACCAAATTTTCAGGCTTTTCTAAACTCGAAATTTTACTTTATGCGCCACCGCTGCAAAACACTGATGCAATGTATAGTTTACCGGTGTGTTTTAAACTTTGTAGTACGTCAGTGTTTTGTACCGGTGGCGCATGAAGTAAAATTTCGAGTTTAGAAAAGCCTGAAAATTTGGTTTGGCCGCTCCCCGTTTCGCGCTAAGCGTCCAAACCAAATTTTCAGGCTTTTCTAAACTCGAAATTTTACTTCATGCTTAGTCTGGGAGTGGAAACACTCGTTCGAAACTTCAAAAGAGACGTTTTTATAAAATCGACGAATGCCTGAAAATGTACAGCATATACATTATGTATACCGGGTGTTGACGGACGCAACATAGGAAATCCCATGTAAATTTTAAAATGTTCAAATTTTGGCTCCTCTATTTGTTTTAGAAAGAAAATGTATTTACCTTTTTTGTAGAAGGAAAACTTCTGAATTCATTCGTGTTAACGTCTATCACTTTACGTTTCTCTAAGTTAAAATAATTAATAAAAAATAATGTGATTTTATAAAAATTATGACATGCCATGGAATTGAAACAACAACTGCGGATGTCAAAATGGCAAAAGATATCGTAGTCACTTGATTAAAGTAAATGTTTTCGAAATTATTTACTGTATACAAGAAAAATGTCATTATTTTTATAAAATCACATTACTTTTTTTAAATTATTTTAGCTGTTATGTTTCTGACATTCGTTGATTTTTAAAAGATTTCAACTTAAAGCTTTAAACGAGTGTTTTCCACTCCCAGACTAAGCATGAAGTAAAATTTCGAGTTTAGAAAAGCCCCGTGAAAATTTGTCGAGGGTCGCGCAGCGACCCGAGACAAATTTTCTGGGCTCTTCTAAACTCGAAATTTTACTTCATGCGCCACGCGTATAAATCACAGATTTTAAGTGAAGTTCGAATATACATGAATTTGACAATATTATAGTGTTTTATACGCGTGGCGCATGAAGTAAAATTTCGAGTTTAGAAAAGCCCAGAAAATTTATCTCGGGTCGCTGCGCGACCCTCGACAAATTTTCACGGGGCTTTTCTAAACTCGAAATTTTACTTCATGCTTAGTCTGGGAGTGGAAAACACTCGTTTAAAGCTTCACATTGAACTCTTTTAAAAAACAACGAATGTCGGAAAATGTACAGCTTTATTCCTTGTATATTGATCAAGTAGTAATTTAGTTTTCATCATTGTCATGGTACTATTAAAAATTATTACAATAAATAAGTTGTTCTTTCACTCTCATTGTTAATTTTTTTAGGGCGTAGGTAAAGTATCGTACGTTTCTCGAGTGGTATGGCAATTATATACTCGCGGAATACTGTACTCGCCGCTGCGCGACTCGTGCCCAACATGTCCGCTCTAATGTAATATGCTGCATACCACTCTTGTTACGTAATATACTAATAAGTACTATTTGGCACACATAAATTATTTAATTTAATTTGAATAATTGGGTATACTGTAGTTTTTTTTTCTATTTTAACAGCGCGACGCAAAGTAATGAAATTCTGTGTGTAGAAACATCAAAATAAGAATTCAAAAGATTTTAATATTGGGGAAGAACTATAATTCCCATTGCTCATAAAAGGGTTAATTAGAGTGTGTACTTATTTTGTAATCAATCAATGTTTACTCTGATTTAGTTACATTTTAGCTTCCTATACAGTTTAATTTATTACATAGTAGCACAAACCCAATATTAATTGCATTAATTCAATATTAATAAACCGTGAATCAGGCTATACCTACAATATTAGATGCCATGTTCAATTTCAAATTGTGTATGTAAAATTTAAGACAGCGTTTAAACTCAAAGATAATTTGAATACCAGTTATCGTATTTCAGCAACTAGGCTTGTTTGTGACAGCCTATGCTGATGATCTGGCCATATTAGTATGTGGTAAGTTTGAAGACGCCCTATGCGACCAGATGCAAGGAGCTCTAAACATAGTTTCTAGGTGGTGCAATGATCACTCCCTATCGGTAAACCCTGCCAAAACGGAGATGGTCCTGTTCACCAAGAAAAGGAAGGTGTCGAAAAAAGCACCAAAATTATTGAATACGATGTTGCAGTACAGCGACGAGGTGAAATACCTGGGCATCACTCTCGACAGGAAACTGAGCTGGAAAGCGCACATCGACATCAAAACAGACAAAGCTATAAGGGCCTTCTGGCAATGTCGTCTGGCAGTGGGGAAAACCTGGGGTTTGAAACCACGCACGACTCTGTGGTTGTACAACGTTACTATTCAACCCACTAAGCGGATGAGAGAGTCTGCTATAAGGATCTACACAGATGGATCTAAAAGGAGAGAAGGATCGGGCCTTGGAGTTTTCTCTAAAACCCTAAAAATCCAAGCAAAGGTTCCGATGGGAATTCATGGAACCATCACGCAACTGGAGCTGATGGGAATAACACTTGCGGCTGAGTACATCATAAACCGCAAGGTGACAAATGTAGCCATACTAATCTTAACGGATAGCAGGCAAGGCCTATGCTTCGTCAGAGACCGAAATAGAGTGCCACGGGAAACTCAGACAGGCAGCAATGCACAACAACATTGAAGTCTGCTTGGTGAAAGGGCATGATACAGACACAGGTAACGGAAGAGCTGACGCGCTGGTAAGAGCTGCGGCTGGGATGAATCTACTCTCACCGGAGCCGCTAGTGCGGTTAGCTCCTCTCTCCCTGTGTAACATGTTACAAACCAATGCCCTGGAGAAATTCAGGATGTGTTGGGATGATATCGAGGGCTGCAAGCTCTCTAAGGTGTATCCCAATGAGAGATCAGCGAAACGGTACCTGCAGCTAGCTAGAGAGAATCTCAGGCGCTTAACTGCCATCCTTACTGGTCACTGTGGACTAAACGGGCACCTCTATAGGATGGGGACAGTTGACTCCCCATCTTGTAGAGGTTGCAGCATAGAAGACGAGACTACATGGCATTTTCTTTGTGAATGCCCGGCACTATCGTCAATCAGGGAGTCCATATTGGGTGACAGATGGCCTACAATGGCCTATATAAGAAATCTACCCACCTCAGCTATGCTAGAATACCTAAACAAGGTGGGCTGGCTAAACTAAGGATGGGTGATCTACGGGAGGTGGCACAATGGGCCTAATGAGGCCTAAGTGCAGTGCAGAACTGCACACTCCTCTTTGCACCAGAACCAGTTATCAATGATGCTATTTATGAAAATTGAAATTAAACTGTTTGTGCCAACATTTTGACTGCCACTAAATTGCGACAAAACAGTGAAGGTCATATTCTCTCTCAAACCTAACATTAAAATATCCTCTGCCCGTTTCTTGGGTATAACTCTAGATACCAAACTAAATTGGAATGCCCATGGTAGTGACACTGCAGGGAAATTATGTAGTGTAATCTACCTTTTAAGAAATTTAAGTTCACATTTACCTTCCTCGGCATTAAAAACAGCTTACTTCGCGCTTTTTCATTCCCGTTTAACATATGGGTTGTTATCCTGGGGACACTCAAGTATAACCAGTAGATTGTTTGGCCTACAGCGACGTGCAATTCGTGCAATGCTAGGTCTGGCATACAGAGCTGATTGTAAGCAATCCTTTATCGATCAACACATCTTAACGCTTCCATGCGTCTTCATACTTGAGTGCATATTGTATACCAAAACACATAGTAAGTCATATGTCACCAATTATCAAATACATAATCGTGAGACGAGACATAAAATGAATATTTGCAAAAAGGCTATACGTCTAACGAAGTGCATGGATGGTGTAAACTACTATGGTCCACACCTATATAACACACTTCCAGATGCCATCAAAACGTTAGATATAAATAAAATGAAATCAAGACTAAAATCATACCTTCAGTCTAAGGCTTTTTATACCGTCCAAGACTGCCTGTCCAACAGATTCTGTGATCTTGAGTAGTGATATTATAAGTACTGTGTTCGTGAAATACAATGTTTTGTGAATTATTGTTTTATACTTTTAGAATTAGACATAGTTTTAAGCTTATTTTACTGACAAGTGTAAACAAATTGATGTAGTAACACGATAAAAAAATAAAAAAATAAAATAAATAAAACTAATGTGCGTAAATGCAATCGCGACTTGGATTTGTAATATAAATATTTAATGGTTTGAGAACGTTTATTTAGCGATAATAGAAAGGCAGGAAATTGTTTTTAGAGTGATGGGACTTACCATTTACTGAACATTTGTTATCGAAAATTACGTTTTTGACAAGAGATGTTTGTTGTTAGGCGCTTGTTATTGTCATAGATAATGTATGCAATATCTAGTACGCGATTATTTCGTTAGTTGGCGTATTTTGAGGAGGGCAATTCGAAATATAGTACTTGGAAATAAAGTTAGTAACTTTTACTTTATTTTCAAGTACAATATTTCGAATTGCCCTCCTTAAAATACGTCAACCCAAGTGCCAGAGGTGAGACGAAAAAAGGAATCAAATCATGGATTCTAATCACCTAATATGATTTGAATTACGAATACTCGAATAAAGAATTCGCAAGAGAAAAATATTATTCGAATTAAAGATTAGTATTTATATCCGTGATTCGAAAAAATTGATACAGATTCTTTTTTTTTTTTTTTCGGCGACCATTAAGATTTTTAATATCCCTACCAGTTTTTATAACAAAAATGTTCAAAATCTAACTATTTATCACTAACACTTATTGATAATAGCCTAAATATCTGATCCGTTTTTTTAATTATCTTCACGATAAATCAATGTTTAATACGCCTAGTGCATGAACTAAAATTTCGAGTTTAGAAAACCCTGAAAATTTAATTTGTGTTTAATCTGAATATACAAATATGAAACCAAACAAGTGTTTTAATTTACCTAATATTACAATTTCGTTTCATCAAGAGAGCAGTGAACAAAGTATTTACCGTTTTAATCTGAGAGTGGAAATCCTCGTTTAATAATAATTATAAATATTATGAAAATCACTTTTACTTCAAATAATGCCAAACCAAACTTACTTATTCGATAATTTACCTCATAATAATAGGAGCGATAACAGAAAATCAATAAATAGTCGAGTAGCTTAACATTACAGTCCGATGTGGTCCAGACAAACCAATGAATGCTACAAATCGATAAATGATTGTGCAAATGATGTAAAACTGTAACAAATTAATTACAACAATGTCTTGCATTGTTGTAATGTCAAAATCGATAACAGGATAGCGGTAATTGGGCGAGTAGCTTTTAAAATGTCACTGTCATTAAGTTTTTTTATTAAAAAGTATCGCGATTTGGGTCCAAATCTTCCAAAGATATTGATGAGCTGATAATACATATATGTTCAAGCAATACGATGTACAGTAGAACGTATGTCACCAGGCTATTTAACGTGTTTTGCCAAGAAAAAAATTATTTATTTATTTATTTATTCTCTCACGGGAAACCCCTTTTACAAAGAATTATGTTCTGGATGGAAATTTTCGCAACAGCTTGCTGGTATTCTCAAAGATTCCTTATTATTATTTCATTTTGTAAATTATCTACTCAAATATACCGCAAGCTTGGATGAATTATGAAAAAAAAAAAAATCGTACCTGTTACGGTTTAGTAATCATCTCGTCATAACATTTGTTGTCAACTGATTATTAACCTCGAGCTAACGCTCTCAGTTAATAATCAGACAGCAAATGTTATTGTCTCGTTAAATTACTCGGTAACAAGGTACTCAAAATCTATTTTTTATATTTAACCTCGATCTTGGAATATTCTAATTGTGGAACATAATTTATTTTTTTAATTCACTAATTTGTTGTTTTCCTAGAAGCAATTTAATGCTTCTAACGAATGTTTCCACTATTAGATTTGGAATGAAGTAAAATTTCGAGTTTAGAAACGCTTAAGAGTTTAATTTGAAGCTTTAAACGAGTGTTTTCCACTCCCAGACTAAACATGAAGTAAAATTTCGAGTTTAGAAAAGCCCCGTGAAAATTTGTCGAGGGTCGCGCAGCGACCCGAGACAAATTTTCTGGGCTTTTCTAAACTCGAAATTTTACTTCATGCGCCACGCGTATGAAACACTAAAATATTATGAATTTTATGTATATTTGAACCTCACTTGAAATCAGAGTTTTATACGCGTGGCGCATAAAGTAAAATTTCGAGTTTAGAAAAGCCCAGAAAATTTATCTCGGGTCTCACGGGGGCTTTTCTAAACTAGAAATGTTACTTCATGCGCCAGGCCTACTAAACGATGATTAACGTAAAGTTTAAAAACACAAGGATGGAGGATTCGAATCCTTTTGTGAGGATTCTAAGCATGAAGTAAAATTTCGAGAAAAAGAAAAGCCCCGTGAAAATTTTTTTTGCTGCGCGACCCGAGACAAATTTTCTGGGCTTTTCTAAACTCGAAATTTTACTTCATGCGCCACGCGTATAAAACACTAAAATTTTATGAATTTTATGTATGTTTGAACCTCACTTGAAATCAGAGTTTTATACGCGTGGCGCATGAAGTAAAATTTCGAGTTTAGAAAAGCCCCGTGAAAATTTGTCTCGGATCGCTGTGCGACCCTCGACAAATTTTCACGGGGCTTTTCTAAACTCGAAATTTTACTTCATGCTTAGTCTGGGAGTGGAAAACACTTGCTTAAAGCTTTAAATTGAACTTAAAAAAAAACAGGGATGATCCGCAATTGTTGTATCAATTCCATGGTATGTCATTATTTTTATAAAATCACATTACTTTTTCTTAATTATTTTAACTTAGAGAAACGTAAAGTGTTGAGTGTGAACATTAATGAATTTAGAACTTTTTCCTTTACAAAAAAGTGAAATACATTTTGTCTCTAAAATTAAGAGGGAAGCCAATATTTGAACACTTTAAAATTAACATGCGATTTCCTATGTTGCGTCCGCCGAGTCAACACCTATATACTATATATATATATATATATATATATATATATATATATATATATATATATATATATACGCATGTACTACGAAATCTTTCTTTTTTTTTAGAAAATGTCATTTAAACCCTCAAAAACATCAAAATGCGGCTATCTAATCTACCCGGGAATCCTACTCCTAATCGGAGGTCTGTGCCTGTTTTTCCTATGGCCGAACGTAAATCGACACATCATGCATTCCAAACTAGGCCTAAGGCCAGGCTCAAAAATCTACGATATTTGGAAAAAGCATCCAAACCCACCATTCATAGAAATCTTTTTCCACAACTGGACGAATCCACACGAGGCGCACACTCCCGGATTCAAACCAAAATTTAAAGAAGTCGGACCTTTTAGATTCAGAGAAGAAAGAGAAAAACTGAACATAACCTGGAATGAGAATGGAACTGTTAGCTACAGGCAGAAGAAAATTTGGAAATTTGATGAGGCCGGCAGTTGTTGTAGTTTGTCAGTTAACATCACGACGCTGAATGCTGTTTTAGTGGTATGTACAATGTTTTTTATAAAAAATTTTAGTTTTGAATTAAATTCACACAAAAAATCTAAGGGGTCCCTACAATGTTTGTATGATATACAGAAGTATACATTGACACATTTCGGAAAACCGGCCTTAATGTAGGTGTGTTGAATGTAATTAGTAGGGGATTATCTCCCTTTTGGTATTTATTTACCTACCTGACGGGCAGGTAATTGGTCCTAAATAACCTTACTAGATTACAATTACGTAAATTATATTAAAAATACATGCCCAATACCACTGCATTTCGTCGCTACTTCTATCGCATGTTATTCGCCCCGCGGCGCCGCTGGAATTTTTAAAATGTCGCGGGGAGTAATATACCACTGCGCATCCGAGCCACTCGCCTAGGTATGGGGCGCGGACTGTATATGATTCCTTACAGAAATCTGATTTTTATATCTCCATCGCTACAGATTACACTTGTATGGATTGACATAACGGGTGGGCCATCTAGTGGTTTCTTTTTAATAATGCAATGAACAAAATTATTTTTTTTTCCATGTATTATGGCTTTATTAGTGAAAGCAAACATTGCCATTAATTATGCAACACAACTTCGTTAAAGTGGCTGCCTCGGCTGGCTTCACAGTAGCGCATTCTGTCACTCCAATTATCACTCCAAGACCTTGTTGATGGTTTCGAGTTGTAGCTCACGGATTGCTTGGATGATATTGGCCTGAAGTGCTTGAATCGTTTCTGGATTGTTGGCATAACATCGGTCCTTCACGGTTCCCCACAAAAAAAAAATCTAAAGGGGTTAAATCGCAGCTCCGAGGCGGCCAATTGACATCGCCAAGACGGCTGATAACACGATTTGGAGTTTGGTGCGCAAAAAATCGATTGTGGTATGGGCTGTGTGGCATGGCGCGCCATTCTTCACGAACCAGAGGTCGTCTAAATCCATGTCTTCAATTTCATTAAAAAAAAGTCGGATAACATGGCTGAAGCTGCGTCAGATCCCAAGAGAATGGGATCCGTCGCTCGTAGCCGCGTCTAGTCCTGTCTTTTCTTTCTACTTTGTCTTCTCTAAGTCTAACCTTACTTTTTTCTGATAACAATAGTTCTAAATACTTTTATCATTCTTAATTTCTTACTAGGTAGGTGTATTTAACAGTATATACTATAAAATAAATTAAAATATTATATATTTTGAATTGTGGAGGCTTCTACTTCGTTATATATATTAATTTAACACAATAAAACACTTTTAACTTAGTTATTGATAATGAGTGCTTAGCACTCGAAATGTACATCTAACACATAAAAATAAAAGTGAAGTAAGGAATAAAAACAGTTTTTTTCATTGTGATTAAATACTCCACATAACTCAAATCAAACAATTAGTGACTTTTAACTTTGTTTGTATAACACAATTTATTTTTATGTGACTGCAGTTTCGGCAAATTCAGCTTGCCATTATCAAACATGAAGTGTCTAAAACTGGAAACAATACGGGTATATATACAAAAGGTGATTAAATGAAAACGGATTACAAAACGGCTTTAAAAATGGGGGTATACAGTAGGTCAACCTGGTCGTTAATTAGGGGGATTCCCGGATTAGCGCTAGCTTTATGTATTTCTAGGGATTCAAAGAGATTCATCTTCCGACCCTTTTCGGCACAATGAATAATAGTAAGTACATCTTTTCCAAAAGTATGGTTTTCATCTAAGAGATGTTTTGCAAAAGATGAATTATCACATTGTCGCAACCGAAAAGCCCGGTTATGCTCCTTTAGTCTAGTATTGAAATTACGACCAGATTGACCAATGTATACTCTTTGACAATCTGTGCATTTTAATTTATATACTCCTGATCTATTACCTTTCTCAATTTTGGTTTTACTATTAAAAATATAATTATTAATTTTACAAAATGTGTTTTATTGTGTTAAAATATTATAATTTGAGTATTTTTTATAAAATATATATTTTGGAATTCCAATCATACCCCTAATTAAGTAGGGATTTTCCAAAAAAAATCCATTAAAAATGTACAACTCTTTTGACGCTGCCGAAGTCAAGTGCAGTGTACGACCCCTGTCGCGCGTAGCCGTTAGTCTTGCAGCCGCTTGTCACCGCTCGTACCGCGTGAGCGCGTAGCCGCGTGTGGTCGCTGCTAGTGGACGACCGGCCTAAAGCGACTCATTTCGTACCGCGGAGGAATGATACCGACTTTCCGTCAAGATTTCGAGCGGGAAAAAGATGTCAGTGTCAAAATAACCTATGATTTAAAAAGAAACTACTAGATGGCCCACCCTGTACAAAAATTTGAACTCTTAATTTTTTTACAATTAGAACAATCTAAAAACTGTTAACATTTGTTAAAGACATTAGCCCATAAAGCTAGATCATGGAACATATTCTTTCAACTCTCCATCACCGGCGTACTAAAAGCCCTATCACCAGACCTGCACGTCACCAAGAACGCCAGCGAACTCCTCTTCGAAGGCTACCCGGATCCTCTTCTATCAGCAGCTAGCAGTTTCGCTCCAGTGCCAGATCGCTTCGGATTCTTTTATGGGGTAAGCATTGAAACCATTTAAAAAAGTACATCTAACAAGTTGTGTCAACATAGAAAAATGATTCTTCTAAACCAGACGGTCTGTTGAACATGGACGTCACACCCGAAGGAAACGGTCTGCTGAGACGGTGGAATACCTGGATGAAGACTCCGTATTATGGGGAGGAGTGCGGTTTGGTCAGGGGTTCAGCTTCCGAGATTTACCCGCCTGGACAGAATAGGTTTTTAACGAGTTTCTTTTCGGCGGATTTGTGCAGGAACGTGCCTTTGGATTATAAGGAGGATGTTTCCATACATGGGCTTAACGCCTACAAATACATAGCCTATGAACAAATGCTAGATAATGGTTAGTTAATTCACTTTTTATTGAACTTGCAACTTATTACGTTTATGGAATGCAATCACTTGTATTATAGTAGTTCCAGCGCTATATGAAAAAAATGACTTCAGTTTGCGGTTAACTTGTAAATGATAATTGGGGGTGTAAGACCACAACCGCAATAAAACTAACCTGCGCTGGCCCGATGATTTGCATAGAAAATTCATGACCGAAATGAACAGAGCCCCTACAAGGTGTGTTGTCCCCGGGGCGCGAAGCAAACAGCGGAAGAAAAAATGTTTAGAGATGTTGAGATTAAAAATGTTGATTGTTTAACCGAATTCATTTAAGTGTAAGAATGAAAAGTTCAAAACATTTATGCTCTTTTAACATTAACTAATATTAAATTGTGTGATTTATCAAACAATCAAACATGTGAAAATACCTACATCCATTTCAAAAAGTGAGGCGCCTCACTTTGAAGTGCTGTATTTTCAAAACAAAAAATCTTAAAAAATATCCGCGTTAAAATAAATGGTGACAACTGGTGTAAATTAAATTATAAGTTCAACAAAAACTATTAAAATGATAGGGAATTTAATCAATTTCCCTTTATTTTAGACTAGATTTTACTCTGCTGTCAAACGTTCAATTTAACGTTTTCGATAGAGAATACCACCGTATGTGCATTTTTACATATCTACGTCAGTCATTGGAATGAAATGTTCTAATACGGACCTGAAATTATGCAGCCGACTCAGGGCCGAGCATGCAATAAGCTGTTTGCTGAGGGATACTTTTACTGAGGATTATGGTTTATGGTGTTATAAAAGTATAAAAATGTATTGCAAAATTGAAGTCATTTTTTTCATATAGCGCTGGAAGATCTATAACTGTATTTATAGCTAAATATTTATTTCTTTTTACTAATTGTTGATAACAAATTTTAATAAATAATTACTACATAATATTATATAATCAAGTTTATAGAATGAAAACAAATTGTGTTGTTACATATTTTTATATTTTCCTTTCTGAAGTGTTTGTGTTCAGAAAGCAAAATATAAAAATATGTAACAACCAGAGCTGGGACGAATCCTCGTAAAACGGATTCGAATCACGAATCCGAATCACCTAATATGATTCGAATCACGAATACTCGAATAAAGGATTCGTAAGAGATAAATATGATTCGAATTAAAGATTCGAATCCTGTTTTTTCGAATCACGAATACAAATCCTTTAAGAATGAATTTGATTTTATTATTTTTAAATATCGTTACCAGTTGTTTTAGCAAAAATATTTGAAACCTAATTATTTATTACTAACACTGAACATCGTTCATAACAGACTAAATATCTGATTTACTCTCTGATTAAAGATGTATTTGTGTTTTTGAACTTCACTTCAAATCAGTGTTTTGTACGCGTGGCGCATGAAGTAAAATTTCGAGTTTAGAAAAGCCCGAAAATTTGTCTCGGGTCGCTGCGCGACCCTCGACAAATTTTCACGGGGCTTTTCTAAACTCGAAATTTTACTTCATGCTTAGTCTGGGAGTGGAAACACCCGTTCAAAACTTTAAATTGAACTCTATTATAAAATCGACGAATGCCTGAAAATCACGTCAATAAAAAATTCACTGGATATCATTAAAACCGGGAAAGTCCGAGAAAAGTCATAGAATTTTATTCAAACTGACAAAAACACTAACAATGAAGCCATATGATATTAAATTTGTCAAATTCAGCAGGAAAATTACAAAACACGTGAAAATTTATAAAATTAACTTAAATATTGACAAAAACAATGTAAACAGTTTAACAAAATGGGGGTTTCCCACAGAAACTTCTAAACTCGAAATTTTACTTCATGCTTAGTCTGGGAGTGGAAACGCTCGTTCGAAACTTTAAACTGAATGATTTGATAACAACATTAAATGACTGAAAATGTTTTTAAAGATAATAATCTAGTTTTCAAAATTTTGTTTAATATTATTTGAAGTAAAACTGACATGGTAGCCACAATCTGAAACGTTACATGGCGCACCTAGCTGAGTAATCGCATCAGTGTATCACTCCGTCTAAAATTGAATTTCAACGAGTTAAATAAATCAATAAAAGTTCTACATTACGCCAAGTTACAAAAGATCTTTTAGGTCGAGGTAACTTCGAAAGGCCCAGAGGCCATACGACCCACCGACCCCATAACATACGTTACGCCAAAGTAATCATCATAGTGCGTGTGTAACAAGTGTCCGAGTGTTCACTCTATGCGTAAGTAGAAGAACTTGTATATTGATATTAAACACAATGTTCACAAATAGACGACATTGAACAAGTCATCTTCGACGCATTTGATAAGGAATCATTCCAATCGTTCATTCACAAAACTATATCTACAGCGATTAAGGCTGCGATGGAAACGGTCATGAAGGACGTTAATGATAAATTAAATCAATTAGAAAAAGATATCGTAAAATTGAATGTGGAAATGGATACGCAGCGTACTCAATTTAAAAATAAAATCGATCAAGTTGAGCAACACAGTCGGCGCCATAATTTAAGAATACATGGTTTCAAAGAACAACCGAATGAAGACTTAGCTAAATCAGTGTCAAAATTATTTAGCGACAAACTTTTAATAAACTCAGACTCTTTAGAAATTGATAGAATTCACTGGTCGGGAAATAAGAATAATAAAAATCGCACAATTATTGTAAATTTTTGTAACCGCAAAAGTCGTGAATTGATATTTTTAATAATAAAAAGAAGTTGAAAGGCTCTTCCATTGCGATAACAGAAGACCTCACTGCATTACGAACATCAATTTTAAAAGTAGCCGTAGAAAAATATGGAAAACAGGAAGTCTGGAGTGCTAATGGGGACGTCATTATAAATATGGACGGACTCAAAAGAAGAATCCAAATAATGGAACAACTCGAATCCTTGTCTAATAATAAAATTTAATTATTAAACTGTATTTGGTTAATTTATCATTAAAACAAACAATTGAATGAAATTTAATTAAAATGCCAGAGTTCACACAAAATTTTTATGATTATTAATATTTTATAATTAGTATACTTATGTCAAACTAATATTGAAATATTGCATATAAATGCTTTAAAAATATGTCACTTAAATATACAATCAATTTCAAATAAATTCGATTTATTCAAAACAAATTGCCAGGTAACCGATTTCGATGTAATAGCCTTATCAGAAACATGGTTAACTGACGCACACTCGAGCAACGCACTTGCTTTGGATGGGTATAAGCTTATACGTAATGATCGCCCTAGCCATGGGGGTGGCGTTGCTTTTTATATAAAAAATTGTTTTAATCACTCTGTTGTGCAAGCTGAATCATTACCACATATCAAGCATTTGTGGGTAGTATTAACTATAAACCAAAAATCATTTGCATTAGGTGTAATGTACAGGCCACCAAAAAGCGATGTTAAGGATTTTTTAAGTGTATTTGAAAAGTCTGTTATGGAACATAGTCTTCAAAATGATTACATGATATGTGTAGGCGACTTTAACATAAATATGCTTAACATTACTTCCGCAAGTAAATCCTTCAACTCAATATTTAACGCCTTATCCCTCAAACAACTAATAAGCGAACCAACTCGAATAACTAAAGCTTCAGAGTCTCTATTAGACCTAATTGTCACCAATGAATATTGTAATATAAGTAAATCCGGTGTTTCAGATATCATGCACCTATCCGATCATTCTTTAATTTTTTGTGAATGTCAAATTGGCGAATTAAAAATTCAGCCAAAGTTAATTAGCACGCGTAATTTTAAAAACTTTATTGATGATCTATTTCTAACTGACTTTTACCGATTAAACTGGTTTGAAATATATGATTGTAATAATATAAACGATAAAGTAACACTCTTGAATAAAAAAATACTTACTCTCTTTGATAGGCATGCACCAATAAAGACTTTTCGCGCGCAGAAAAAGCCGACTCCCTGGCTGACATACAATATACGACAGATGATGAAAATCAGAGACAATGCTAGCACAAGATATAAAAAATCAAAAAATCCAGTACATTATGAATATTATGAAAGCATGCGTAATCTGACATCTAAAGCAATTCGTGCTGAACAAAGGGCCTATTTACAATTTGCATGTGAAAATACGGGTGGGGATAAAAAACACATGTGGAAGGAACTAAGAAATCTCAACGTATACCAAAAGAAATACTACATTATACCAGACAAATTGAATAATGTGAATCTAATAAATCGGCAATTGGCTACGCAAGCTTCGACATTACCACCAGATAATAAGCAACTATTATTTTATAGAAGTAATAAAAAAAGAGCATTCCCTACTTTATTAAAATTTTCGTCAGTCACGGATATAGAAGTTCTTAATATAATAAAGACAATTAAATCTAAGGCAGTTGGTATTGACGGCATCAACAGTAAGTTAATAAAGTTGTGCTGCCCTGCCATAGTAGAGTATATTACACACATTATTAATGCCTGCATTGAAAGCTCTCATTTTCCTAATTTATGGAAAGAATCACTTGTCACACCTATACCATAATAAACCTGAAACAATAAATGACTTAAGACCAATCAATATTCTCTCAACACTTTCAAAGATATTAGAAAGGGTAATTGAAAATCAATTGAGTAATCACATTAAAGAGTATAATATATTGCCTGGGAACCAATCTAGATTCAGGCAAAATTACAGTTGCTGTAGTGTCCTTACTCACATTGTTGATGATGTTGTAAATGCCACCGATCCTGGAAACGTTACTGCACTAGTTCTATTAGACTATAGTAAGGCGTTTGACATGATCAACCACGAAACATTATCAGCATTACTAAATTATATAGGTCTGTGCGTTGAGGCAGTTGCACTGCTCGATAGTTTCATGAATCGACGAACACAAAGGGTTGTGATTGATGATAGTGTTTCGTCTCCCCTTCAAATAATGTCTGGTGTAGGACAAGGTACAATTCTGGGACCACTAATTTATTCAATTTACACATCATCAATAAGTAAGGTTATAACTTATTCACATTACCATCTACATGCAGATGACACTCAACTATATATATCTTTTAAAATTGAAGATATTGTTGATGCACAGCTGAAACTGAATCTTGATTTGGAAAATTTAGTAAAATACTCGTCGGCACATTCACTATGCATTAACGAAAGCAAAACTAAGGCTATCGTGTTTGGACCTACAACAAGACGTACAAACGCGATACAAAACTTAAAGATAGTAGTTAATGGTCAAACGATATCTATAGATGAGAGTGTTAAAAATCTTGGGGTATTTATAGATTCAAAACCTTAATTCAAAGATAATACCAATAATCTAATACGAAAATCTTACATCGCACTGAACAGTATATTCCTAAACAGACACCTTCTAAATAAAAGTACAAAAATTATATTGTGTAATTCCTTGGTGCTTTCGAACTTTAACTTCTGTGATACACTCTATCATGAATTTATCGACAAAATAGATACTAATAGAATCCAAAGAATACAGAATTCATGCTTGCGTCTTATTTTTGGTGGTAATAAGAGAACCAGTATAGCTCACAGATTGCCCGAGTGTGGCTGGTTGGACATGCACAACAGGCGAAAACTACATATGGCTTGTTTCTACTTCAAAATAATATCCAGAAAAACGCCCCCATATCTCTTCAACAAAATAACGTATAGAAGTGATGTGCATAACATAAATATTCGAAGTAGAGGGCTCCTATCCATCCCAAAGCATAGATTACAATTATTTAGAAAGTGCTTTACCTATACAATTACAAGTTGCATGAACTCGGTACAGTTTCGATTTGGCTCATACACTGATTTTAAGCAGAAATATATAGAAATGCTAAGTGCATCATAATTTATTATTACTAGCTATATTATTTGTATTGTATATTATTTTTATTGTACTGTCTATTATTGTACGGCCTGAAGGAAGATCAGGTTCAGTGTTTTGTTATATACCTTGGACTGAAACTGATTCAGGACCCTTTGACCATTAAATTTATCTTAAGATTTATGTAATTATACTTGTACTGGATATGGTCAATATATGGTTTATTATTATATTATTATTATTATTATTATTAAATTTTTCCGGCATTTCCCTGATCCAAGAATTTTTTCCCTGACCTTTTAATATAACTTTCTATATTAAAAGGTCAAGGAAAAAATTCTTGGATCAGGGAAATGCCGGAAAAATTTAACGTTTCAGATTGTGGCTACCATGTCAGTTTTACTTCAAATAATATTAAAAAAAATTTGAAAACCAGATTATTATCTTTAAAAACATTTTCAGTCATTTAATGTTGTTATCAAATCATTCAGTTTAAAGTTTCGAACGAGCGTTTCCACTCCCAGACTAAGCATGAAGTAAAATTTCGAGTTTAGAAAAGCCCCGCGTAGAAAATTTGTCGAAGGTCGCGCAGCGACCTGAGACAAATTTTCACGGGGCTTTTCTAAACTCGAAATTTTACTTCATGCGCCACGCGTATAAAACAGTGATTTAACGAGAAATTAAAAAACACACAAAACAAATTTTTCATGTTAATCCTCACAATTAATTCGAATTATTTTAGACGATTCAAAACCTTTTGTAAGTATTAGAATCCTTTTATAAATATTCGAATCATTTTATAAGGATTCGAATCACCCACATTTGGATTCGAATACGAATCCTCTTAAAAAAATGTAACGAATTCGGATCACGAATCCAGTTGAACTAAAGTATTCGAATGCCTCTTTTGAATCCTCTAAAAGGATTCGAATCCTGAATGATTCGAATCCTGCCCAGCTCTGTGTGTTGTTACAATTTTTTTCACTCTATAAACTTGATTATATAATATATGCATTAATTATTTATTAAAATTTGCTTTCAACAATTAGCAAAGAGAAATAAATCTTTAGCTATAAATACAGTTAAAGAAGTCATGCCTTATTATAATTCTTTATTATTTTCATTTTCTTATCAAAAAAATAAATGATCTTAGCTACACAAAACTCTGTTAATCAGTCACAGTCACCTTTTTAATACTTTAGTAAATTATTTACTGATTTCAGGTACTAAATATCCACAGAATAGGTGCTTCTGTAACGGAGATTGCATGCCATCTGGAGTGTTGAATATTTCTTCCTGCAAAGATGACGCTCCATCTTTTATAAGCATGCCGCATTTTTTACACGCTGATCCCGTGTATTTGGATGGCGTCGAAGGGCTGAAGCCCGACAAAGAAAAACATCAGTTGTTTATAGTTGTGGAGCCTGTAAGTATTGATTGTATTTTATTATTCATTAATGAAAATAATGCTGTTTTCTCTTGTTTACAGAACACAGGATTGCCTCTGCAAACAGCTGCAAGAATACAGATGAATTTCCATCTGAATCCACCAACATTTAACACGTAAGTTAATAAAATGATTAAACAATTGAAGGGGACGTCAAAATTTGACACAACTAGAAAAAATGGTGATGTGTCCATCATAGTACTTTCCCCCGTAAATTGCGTATTAAATCACTTTTAAAATATTTGTAGCATTATTATTTTCAAAATGTCTTCAACTTTTTGATAACTACAACTTTTATTTGAAACATTTTTCAATTGGATCAACACATACTGACACAAACCAATGACTAGATAAAAAACACTATTTATTAAATATATCAAAAACTAAGAGTGCTATGACAAAAAGTGAATTTACAAAAAATCTTTAGTTTTTCATTTCCTACAACTTTTATTTGAAACATTTTTCAATTGTATCGACACATACACTGTCACACACCAATAACTAGATGAAACACACAACTTTTGAAATATCTCAAAAAATAAGAGTGCTATGACAAAAAGTAAGTGAACAATACATCTTCATTTTGTTATTATCTACAACTTTTATTTGAAAGAATTTTTTGTTTGATGAACATTTATTGAAAAAATCTGAATAAACTGAAAAACGCTAAGAGTAAAGTACCACTTCCGGTTTTCTGATTTTCACCAAAAGCTTTTCAGTTCTTCCGATTGTAACAAAAAGCTTAAGTTTCAAGTTTCATCTCGATATCTTTAGCGGTTTTTGCGGTACAGCGCACAGAGACACACACACAGACACACAGACAGACATTTTTCAAAAATGGTCTTATTCGACTCAGGGGACCTCAAAACGGATATTTCCGCTAAAATTTTTGATTCGAAAATTTTCACGAAAACAATACTTTCCCTTTGTATTACATACGGGGGAAAGTAATATTAAAATTAAAATATCTCGAAAACTATTGAATTTCGGCCATACATATGCAGGGTTCAGTTTGTTGCATTTTGGCCCCCCCTATCAGCTCCTGACGGATATACGTGGAATTACCAATAACCCTGTATAGTATGACGAAAAAAAAAGTGGTATCGCTTTAAACATTAATTGTTTTTAGATATTAACAAAACATTATTTCAGGTTAATAAACGACGTAAAACCTGTGATGTTCCCAATATTATGGTTCCAAGTGCAAACGATGGCATCCGAAGCATTCGTGGATCAACTAAAGTTCCTCTTCAAACTTCCAATCATTCTGAAATCGGTGGCACTGACGGCGATCATCATCAGCCTGTTCCTAATCGCCGTCGCCTTGTACACCAAAAATAGGCCAAAACCAATCGTCATTACCCGAGAAAGTGTTCCTCTGCAATCAAAAGATAGTTTATAATATTTAAAAAATCACACAACATGTTGAGATAATCTTTGATTTGGTTGGTGTTTACTTTGTGGTACATCTTCATATTATTAATAATTAAATTAAAACACTTAGGCTTGTTAAGTGTTAAGTGTTTTAATTAAATTATATTGAAATAACATATCGTAACATATTCATAATCTGAGACAATTTGAGTGAAAATATACAACAACTCATAATGAAAATAGAAAAATTGGCAACTTTACAAAACATATTTAACATCTTATTACTAAAACAGATATACAAAAACTGAAAAGTGATAATATAAAAATAAATTAATATTTTAAGATGTTTTGTAGCTCAAAATTAAAAATTAAATTACGTCAATGAATAGTTTCACTATTAAGCCATATCAATCTGTTGTGCTTTAAAAGTGCTTTTAATTCAACCCAAGTGAAAAAATGTATTCATCAATTAATTACGTGCCAAAGATTTATTATTAAAATAATCCATTACTATAATGGTTCGAGACTACTTAATAGTTGCCCGTCTTGTTAATAAATGCTTGTAGATTGTTTTACGGCTCCACTAAGCATTGTGTAAGATGATAATTGTTTTATAGAATCTAGTTAATGTTAGTAGATTTTATAAATCATGTTACATAATATTTAAGGAAGTTTTAAAACTCTCAAATAGATCTGTTTATATTTCTAGATAGTTTTAAAGACTTTTAAGAATATGATTAACATCATTTAAAAAACATCTGCTCCCGTTTGTTATTAATAAGGCAATGGACGAGTATGTTTAAATTTTGGTACATCACAGGAAATTTTGGTAGAGGCCATTTTGTGTTCCATTGTATTTATATTTATAATTTAGTTGTAGAGATAAAAAAAGCTGTACTGTTTCAGATCGAATCAAAAATAACCATCTAGTATGGTGGAAAACTAGTCAAACGTGATAATCGTTTTATTTAATTGTATTTTTGCGTTTTTTTTTCGTAATTGTATTATTAGTGCACTTAATGTGGTTACCACAATTGTCGCATTATCTTTTGTACTTTTGTAAGATATATTTAATAAAAGCGAATCGTTATTTTTAATATATCTTGTGTTTTATTCTATGTTTAAATAAAGAATTTTACAAAATATTATAAACATTAAAAGTGCGATTCTTTCCGCAATCTAGAACAAGTTAGTCTTACAAAGACTATATCAAACACTCATTGAAACAACTACTTTCCGAGCTAATACCCCGACGGACATTGAATTATACAACAAGTGTTTGCTGTTACATACAGTAACCTGCTGCAAATGCAACAATTTGAGTCAAATTATTCAGGCCATCTATAGACGCGTTTCGAGATTTATCTCTCATCAGTATAGCTTTGCCATTCCCTCTAAGTAATTTGACACCTTAGACTGGCGGTCACGTTACCGTTCAAACATAAGTATAAATGAAATTGCCAATTCTTGGTTGCAGAATACTTCAAACATTAAAAGTGCGATTCTTTTCGCAATCTACAACAAGTTAGTCTTACAAAGACTATATCAAACACTCATTGAAACAACTACTTCCCGGGCTAATACCCCGACGGACATTGACCCAAATTGTTACATTTGCAGTAGGTTACTGTATGTAACAGCAAACACTTGTTGTATAATTCAATGTCCGTCGGGGTATTAGCTCGGGAAGTAGTTGTTTCAATGAGTGTTTGATATAGTCTTTGTAAGACTAACTTGTTGAAGATTGCGAAAAGAATCGCACTTTTAATGTTTGAAGTATTCTGCAACCAAGAATTGGCAATTTCATTTATAAAATATTATAAATTGTTGATTACACAGTGAATTTTTCTTTTAGGTGTACATATTCCGATACGTGCACTATAAAATTTTAATTGAAAGATTTGAACTCCTTGGTTAAGCATGAAGTAAAATTTCGAGTTTCTATTCATTTAAAGAGAAAAAAAAACTATATTTTTCAATAAAGTAATACAAAATTGAGGAAATTCATTTCTCTTGGCATAAAATGTATACGTTAGATTCGTGGCGTATATCCAAAAATTAGACACAAATTCAATTATTCACCAAAATTTCAGAATTGGGTAGCGCAATAACCTAATTCTGACACATAGATACACTTCAAATGAAATTCCTCCTTTCCTGTGTGAAGACATAAACTTTTTTCGTTGCTCTTGATTTTAGCACGAAACTTTTTTACTTTATGTTAGGTGTGATAATATGATTTATTCATTTTGACTGCTAATACTAAATGACTGCTGTCAAGATTTTGTTTATTAATAGGCGTGTAACCTTCCCTCACTGGCACCTTATAGAGGTAGGAGGGTCGTGGTTTGTTCCAAACTGAAAAGCAAACGGTTGGGCGCCACTTGATTTAAAAGACAGTTCACCCTGAAAAATCAAGAAACCAGGGAAGAACAATAAAGTTTAACAATCTTTAATTCTTCGTATTTACAATACAATTTAACACTAAAGAAACTAATTTAAGCCCAAAACCTGCCAAGATATTAACAACGAGGGATCATACAAACTTAACCTTACCAGCCTTTTAAAAGGTCGGTGCCTATACTGTAATGTAAATCAGTTATCCCTTACTTTCACTTTTAGTTACGATGAAACCGCCGGTAGCTACCCCGATTCCACGTTCCAAAACACCTGTAACAGACCCCTAATTCCCACCGGTAGACATTACCGTTTTAAAAGGATTAAAAGGAATTAATTTGTCTCGACATCAGAAATTTATACAAATTTGGTTTAGTTGTGGGCCGATTAAATTACAAAAAAAACTTGACAGACTTAAATGATTTGTCACACCAACTGAATAATTTTAATAGTCTTCGCTGATCTTCCCAAATTTTCCAAGTTTTACCAACGAAGTCCGAATCGCTGCCCCCTCTTGACCCTTCTTCTCTCGAACCATCTAATGTCGAGCAGGGTGCTGCAGCCGGATCTCGAGCTGTCCGCTGCAACCAATCTCAATCAGGACGGTTCTGGAGTCCACCTCGCAGTTGCTCCGGTCTGGTGCTGCGGCCGACCTTCTTCCACCAACTAATGTATTCTTCACTGTCCAGTCCATCTCCAAATCTCTTCCCAATCAACCTCCAAATCTTTATACGTTCAACATCCAAATCTCCAATCTCTTCTCCTTTCTTTTAAGAAATCACCCTCCAGAACAATCTGGTTTCTATGCGGATTCTTTCAAATAAAACCTCTCTCCAAAAAATCTCCACAGTCTCCTTTTTTTTTTTCAAAACAACTTTTCGTCTCCCTAACAATCCCCTTTTTTCTTCTTTTCCTAAAATTCCCTACTTTGATTTTTCCAATTTCTCCCAAAACAACATAAACCAGTGGCGGACCGTTACAGGCGACCCTCGACAAATTTTCACGGGGCTTTTCTAAACTCGAAATTTTACTTCATGCTTAGTCTGGGAGTGGAAAACACTTGTTTAAAGCTTTAAATTGAACTTAAAAAAAACAGTTAATATCCGCAATTGTTGTATCAATTCCATGGTATGTCATTATTTTTATAAAATCACATTACTTTTTCTTAATTATTTTAGCTGTGAATTTTCTGACTTTCGTTGATTTTTAAAAGAGTTTAGCTGTAAACGAGTGATTTCCACTCCCAGACTAAGTATGAAGTAAAATTTCGAGTTTAGAAAAGCCCCGTGAAAATTTGTCGAGGGTCGCGCAGCGACCCGAGACCAATTTTCTGGGCTTTTCTAAACTCGAAATTTTACTTCATGCGCCACGCGTATAAAACACAGATTTTAAGAGAAGTTCGAATATACATAAATTTGACAATATTATAGTGTTTTTTATGCGTGGCGCATGAAGTAAAATTTCGAGTTTAGAAAAGCCCAGAAAATTTGTCTCGGGTCGCTGCGCGACCCGAGACAAATTTTCACGGGGCTTTTCTAAACTCGAAATTTTACTTCATGCTTCGTCTGGGAGTGGAAAACACTTGTTTAAAGCTTTAAATTGGACTTAAAAAAAACAGTTAATATCCGCAATTATTGTATCAATTCCATGGTATGTCATTATTTTTATGAAATCACATTACTTTTTCTTAATTATTTTAGCTGTACATTTTCTGACATTCGTTCATTTTTAAACAGTTCAATTTGAAGCTTTGAACGAGTGTTTTCCACTCCCAGACTAAGCATGAAGTAAAATTTCGAGTTTAGAAAAGCCCCGTGAAAATTTGTCGAGGGTCGCGCAGCGACCTGAGACAAATTTTCTGGGCTTTTCTAAACTCAAAATTTTACTTCATGCGCCACGCGTATGGAACACAGATTTTAAGTGAAGTCAGAATAAGCATAAGTTTGACAATATTATAGTGTTTTATACGCGTGGCGCATGAAGTAAAATTTCGAGTTTACAAAAGCCCAGAAAATTTGTCTCGGGTCGCTGCGCGACCCTCGACAAATTTTCACGGGGCTTTTCTAAACTCGAAATTTGACTTCATGCTTAGTCTGGGAGTGGAAAACACTTGCTTAAAGCTTCAAATTGAACTTAAAAAAAATAGGGAATATTCGCAATTGTATCAATTGCATGGTTAGTCATTATCTTGATAAAATCACATTACTTTTCCTTAACTATTTTAGCTGTACACTTTCTGACATTCGTTCATTTTTAAAAGAGTTCAATTTAAAGCTTTGAACGAGTGTTTTCCACTCCCAGACTAAGCATGAAGTAAAATTTCGAGTTTAGAAAAGCCCCGTGAAAATTTGTCGAGGGTCGCGCAGCGACCCGAGACAAATTTTCTGGGCTTTTCTAAACTCGAAATTTTACTTCATGCGCCACGCGTATAAAACACTATAATATTGTCAAATATTACCCGAGACAAATTTTCTGGGCTTTTCTATACTCGAAATTTTACTTCATGCGCCACGCGAATAGAACACAGATTTTAAGTGAAGTTAGAATAAACATAAATTTGACAATATTATAGTGTTTTATACGCGTGGCGCATGAAGTAAAATTTCGAGTTTAGAGAAGCCCAGAAAATTTGTCTCGGGTCGCTGCGCGACCGTCGACAAATTTTCACGGGGCTTTTTTAAACTCGAAATTTTACTTCATGCTTAGTCTGGGAGTGGAAAACACTTTTTTGAATCTTCACATTGATCTCTTTAAAAAAAAACAACGAATATCTAAAGATTCACAGCATATAATTGGGATATGTATACCTTAAAGAAAAACTTCTTGTATGTGAGATAAATAAGTTATCTACCTATATACAGGATGGATGGATTGTATGCGGGTAAAAAGTGAGAAGTAAATTTCAACTGTGAATTTAATATTTTTGAAAACTACATGGACCGATATAAAAATCTGCGGTTAATCAATATACAAAATAACACTTTAAATCAGGTTTTCTCAACTGGGGGGCACGGCAAGTAATCTGGGGGGCGCGACAAATTTCCTAAAGAGTAGGTGAAGTGAAATAAGGCTGGGGAAATGTAATTGGTGTTACTACAGTACGTTATTTTTGAATTCTTTGTTGTATTGTATTAATATTAATTTTATGTTTGTACAGATATTTTCGTTAATTAAATAAATAAATAAATAAATATAATACTGTTCAATCTAACTGAAAAACCCAAATTAAATCAGGGAGTTGGGCGTGGAGATATGAGGGGGCGCCAACCTGAACAAGGTTGAGAACCCCTGGTTTAGATAATAACACAATTTAGTAGATATACTCGCACATAGATAATATGTGAGGCATTCTCTCAGCTTATTAAATAATTGGAATAATTTGTGAAGCATGCCTTTTAATATTTTTCTGTTTGTTAATACAAATACTAAATTCGTAGCCTGGTGTTCACATAACGAATAAAGCGTCGACTTTGAATTGAAAAATAATCCCGTAGCGTATGTAAGTACCGTAAAAATAGTCGGTTGGGTCCAATTTGCATATGTGAACATTTCTATATTTCCAATTATCGTCCTATTACACTCCTCCCTGTGATCGGAAAACTTTCCGAATCCTTGATCAAAGGAGAAATCCTAAAATCCTGCAAAACCCCTATCCCGGAATATCAATTTGGATTTTCTTCTCAAAAATCAAGTCAGAAAACAGCAGTGCTCTTCATCGGCCTTTGATTCGGTATGGCATCAAGGTCTGCTTAACAAATGTTTCCTTTTAAACTTACCCCATGACCTAATAATATTATTAAATAGCATCCTATCAGAGAGAACATCCCAAATTAAAATCCGACAATCATATCCATTTTCATTCCCCCTCGTACAAGGTGCCCCCAAGGTTCTCCCTTATCTCCAGTGTTGTGCAATTTATACTGCTGTGATATATACAACTCAGACAGTACATACTTCAACCCTTCGCGATATTTCCTCCTTTTCGCGGATAATACAGCCCTCATCTCCCATGCTGCAACCCTAAAAAATGCTCAAATATCCCTTCAAAAATCCTTGGACTCCATACAAAAATAGTGCTCAAAATGGCGAATCAAAATAAAACCAGTAAATTGCCAACTATTCTTTCCCTATTAATGGATTTCGATAGCTAACGCCATCTAATGCTTCATAGTGGCATCGTCAGTGACACGAATGCACAAAGTGCATATACAGGTCACTGTTTCGTCCACGAACGAGCAGAACTCTGTTTGTGAAACCAGAAAACAAATATCAAAATTGAATTTAAATTTGAATCTGGTGCCGGAATACTGAACACAAATTCAATTTTTATTCTTTCCCTACCACAAAATCACTTCAATTCACCCAGTGTATTCCTGTAAATACCTTGTTATCCTATTCGACTCAAAATTATCCTTTAAACCACACTTACTTTCTAAAAAATCTAAAATAAATACAGAAGCCTAACATACAAAAATCATGGAATTTCTACTTAAACTGCAGTCCATATTTATACATCAATTTGTCGCCCCTTGTTGGACTATGGGTGCATCCTCTTTAACCAGATCCGTCCCTAGACTTTATATCATATCCAAGTCGCTGAAAGGTCAGCACTCAGAACCATCACCAAACTAACCCATCTTAACAATCCTCTTCATAACCCTTCGAACAAACTCCTCTACAAAACCAAAAAACTACCCCCAATAGAACAGCGTATACTTACAATGAAAAAACTGTTTTTATTCCTTACTTCACTTTTATTTTTATGTGCTACATGTACATTTCGAGTGCTAAGCACTCATTATCAATAACTAATTAGTTATTGATAATGAGTGCTTAGCACTCGAAATGTACATCTAACACATAAAAATAAAAGTGAAGTAAGGAATAAAAACAGTTTTTTCATTGTGATTAAATACTCCACATAACTCAAATCAAACAATTAGCGTATACTTACCCTAAGTACCAAATTCTCCACAAACCCCAACAATTTTGAAATTTTGTACAAATTTGTATTCCCCGAAATCCTAACATTACGTCCAAATACAAATTCCCAACAGAAACACTTCACTAATTCATTAGCTCGTTTCATCCAGACAGTTAAACAACCTACTGATTATTCATTTCTAAATAACAAATAGTAGATTCAGACAGGACAGAAAGGCCGTTCGTCGATAGCCCAGACAGACTAACAAATTATTTATATGTATATAAAAATGTTATAAAACTAATTGTAAATATTGTCTGAATAAAGATGTACTATACATATATTAATTAGGAGGGGGAGGGGAACGAAGGACCAGGTATTTACCCTAGCGAGGATGACAGAGAAAGTGATGGAAGAGATAGGGTGTGTGTATGCGGTGTTTGTAGATCTGAAAGCGGCGTATGATTCAGTACCGAGGGAAGATATGGTAGAATGTCTGAGGCGAAAGGGAGTGAGTGACGGAGTAGTTGAGTGTGTAAGGGATGTGTATAGGGAAACATGGGTGGAAGTGAAGGTGGGGGAAGAAGTATCGGAAAGGTTTAGGACATGGAAGGGCTTGAGACAGGGGTGCCCCATGAGTCCGGTCCTGTTTAATATATACATAAGTGAACTAGAAGAGGTGTTGAGAAAGGGGCAGGAAGGTGGAGTGGTGATTGGAAAGGAGAAAGTATGGTTACTGGCGTATGCAGACGATATAGTGTTGATGGCGAGAGATTGGGAGGGAGTGAAAGGCATGTTGAAAAGGGTGGAAAGATATATGGATAAGAGAGGAATGTGTGTGAATGTGGGAAAGACGAAATGGATGAGGTTTAGGAATAAAGGGAGAGAGGGGAGAGTGGGAGTGCTAGAATGGAAGGGAGAGGTGATTGAGAGAGTGAAAAGTTTCAGATACATGGGATTTATTTTTAAAGGGACGGGTGGGTATGAAGAGCATATAAGGTGGGTACAAGGAAAAGCGAGGAGAGCATAGAGAATGGCGTGGAAAAAATGGGGGAGATGGATGGAGAATAGTATTAAGGTGACAAGCAAGGTATGGGACGCGTGTGTAAGACCGACACTAATGTACGGGGTAGAAGCATGGGGAACGAGAGCATATGAGGTGATTGAAAGAGAACAGCTATGGTTCCCGAGACGGATGCTGGGACTAGAGAAGTTGACACCGGGATATATACTGTTGCAGGAAACGAATAGAGAGAGATTGGAATGTGAGGAGGTGGAGAGAGTGGTGAAGTATGAAATGAAATTATGCGGAGTAGAAGAGGAGAGATTGGTGAGAATAGTATGGGAGGCGTGCATGAAAGTAGAAGGGGGAAGGTGGAGGGAAGAGAGAAGGAGAATGTATGAAAGGGGAGGACTGGCAGAGAGGAAGGTACAGGTATGGTTGGGTGGGGGGGTGAAGGTGGCGGCGTGGATGAGAGAGAAGATGAAGGAGGTGGAAGCGCAGGAGAGACAGGGACGGATAGACAAAAGTGAATATAATGATATGTTTGGGAGATGGCAAGTATATGGGAGGGTGCCGAGATACATGAGTGAAGATGGGTGGAACAGGGATGAAAGGGTGATAATGGCGAGGGCAAGGTGTGGGTCTGGGGAGAGGGGAAGGAAGAGATGGATGGGGGAAGAATATATGAGATGTAGGTTGTGTGAATGGGGGAAGGATACGTGGAGGCACTTGGCGGAGGAGTGTGAGGGTGTGAGTGAGGAATGGGTGGGAGTGAAAGGGAATAGAAGGGTGACAGAATGGATGAGGGAGGAAGGAGCTAGTATAAAGACGCTGGAGAAAGTGGGACGGGAGAAAGAGGGCAAGATGTGATATAGTGTCGACATTGTAAATAACTGTAGGATATGCCAATAAAGGTCTTTTTTTTATATACATATATTAACATTAAACATATAAATTAAATGTATGTCACATTTAATTTATATGTTTAATGTTAGTATATGTATATAAAAAAAAGCCCTTTATTGGCATATCCTACAGTTATTTACAATGTCGACACTATATCACATCTTGCCCTCTTTCTCCCGTCCCACGTTCTCCAGCGTCTTTACCCTAGCTCCGTCCTCCCTCATCCATTCCACAGACTAAATGTCAACTGTAGATATATCATAACTGTCAACACTTGCAACAACAAAAAAATACTATATTTTTTCCGATTTCTGATAAAATTTAATAGTATCTAAATAAAACATCAAAATTAAATAAAATTTAAAAACAAATATTTAAAAAATGACAAATTTTGAATTTTAAATAAAACTTTTATTTTATCTAAGACTTGGAAAATTCCAATGATATTGATAGCAGTTGACAAATCTTTAAAAATGATCAAAATCGTTTTTTTATCTTAAAAAGCCACCGGTTCTAAAGTATATAAAAATAACGTAAAAGATTCTACTAAATTTATTAGCATATTTGACATATTTTTAAGGCGTCAGCAAAACCATGACCTAGGTTTCCAGAAATCCCGCACAGGTTTTAAACTGACCAACAAATAACGCACTTGACCCACACACATTCAATGTTACATCTTTATTCTCGAATCCATGAACTTTATTAATGTTAGTAAAAGTGGTTTATGTCGTTGCATATTTACAAATCATTGTTGAGCCAGGAAGTACTCAAAGATTTTTGATTAATACTCGCAAAAAATAAATTAAAGAATAGAACTGCATAAGGAAGGAACTAGTTCTTTTGCTACATTATTTATTGGACCTGCTATTAATGAGCTACCTTGTATAATTTTAATTAATTGAATGTTAAGTGCAGTTATTTCTGATAATAACCTGTTATTTTCAAATCATTATTATAGAGCACTTAATTCCAATTTACGTATTAACAGAAAGTATACGTGGTAAAAATCCTTCAAGTAATATTCCGGATCCATCTGAATAAAAATATGATTATATATTTAACAATTTATTCCATAGAGGAAGTTATTATTTTCTCTCGATGCATATCCTATAAATTTTTAGGCATTCGTTGTTTTTATGAAAATGTACAATTTAAAACTTCTAACGAGTGTTTCCACTCCCAGATTAAGCATGAAGTAAAATTTCGAGTTTAGAAAAGCCTTAAAATTTTCACGGGGCTTTTCTAAACTCGAAATTTTACTTCATGCTTAGTCTGGGAGTGGAAAACGCTTGTATAAGCTTTAAATTGAACTTAAAAAAAACAGGGAATATCCGCAATTATTGTATCAATTCCATGGTATGTCATTATTTTTATAAAATCACATTACTTTTTCTTAATTATTTTAACTTAGAGAAACGTAAAGTGTTAAGTGTGAACATTTATAAATTAAGAATTTTTCCCTCTACAAAAATGTGAAATACATTTTGATCCGAGACAAATTTTCTAGGCTTTTCTAAACTCGAAATTTTACTTCATGCGCCATGCGTATAAAACACTGATTTCAAGTATGGTTCAGATATACATAAATTAACAATATTTTTGTTTTGTACGCGTGGCGCATAAAGTAAAATTTCGAGTTTAGAAAAGCCCAGAAAATTTGTCTCTTGTGTATTTCACATTTTTGTAGAGGGAAAAATTCTTAATTTATAAATGTTCACATTTAACACTTTACGTTTCTCTAAGTTAAAATAATTATTAAAAAGTAATGTGTTTTTATAAAAATAATGACATACCATGGAATTGATACAACAATTGCGGTTATTAACTGTTTTTTTTAAGTTCAATTTAAAGCTTTAAACAAGTGGTTTTCACTCCCAGACTAAGCATGAAGTAAAATTTCGAATTTAGAAAAGCCCCGTGAAAATTTGTCGAGGGTCGCGCAGCGACCCGATACAAATTTTCTGGGCTTTTCTAAACTCGAAATTTTACTTCATGCGCCACGCATATAAAACACTATAATATTGTCAAATTTATGTATATTCGAACTTCATTTAAAATCTGTGCTTTATACGCGTGGCGCATGAAGTAAAATTTCGAGTTTAGAAAAGCCCAGAAAATTTGTCTCGGGTCGCTGCGCGACCCTCGACAAATTTTCACGGGGCTTTTCTAAACTCGAAATTTTACTTCATGCTTAGTCTGGGAGTGGAAAACACTTGTTTAAAGCTTTAAATTGAACTTAAAAAAAAGCAGTTAATATCCGCAATTGTTGTATCAATTCCATGGTATGTCATTATTTTTATAAAATCACATTACTTTTTCTTAATTATTTTAACTTGGAGAAACGTAAAGTGGTACGTGTGAACATTTATAAATTAAGAATTTTTCCCTCTACATAAAAGTAAAATACATTTTGTTTCTAAAATAAATAGGGAAGCCAATATTTGAACAACAAAATTAACATGCGATTTCCTATGTTGCGTCCGCCAAATCAACACCCGGTATAGCGGTTAATATCCTTTTAAGATATTGAACTTTTGTTTACAGCATGAATAAATTTACTTACTACTTAATTACTTTGTTTAAACATTAATAAAATGTCAACAGAAGTACAAAAAATCAAATGCTAAACAAATAATAAAACAATCAATTTGTGAAATAATATTTCTAAAAATAAATCTTTTACGGCTAATAAATCTAAAATACTTAAATTTAAACCAATATCCATACGTTCATACATTAAAGGTTTTTGCACGCACAAATCCAATTACTACCCTTCGATATTCCTCAGGTTTCATAACGTCAATCAAAATCACGAGGCCGAAACCGCAAGCCGCAAGCCGCGTCGCGACGCGAATAATCAAATTTAAATTCCAAAAAATCCCATTACTCTCACCCAAATTTCCACAAAACGACGCTCAATGCCAAGTGCATCCAACAACTAAGCTATCTATCACCTTCGACTGTTCACAAAAAAAAAATCTGCAGCGTAGAAATTCATCACCTTGCATGACGCGAATTTAAATGTTTAGTTCACGGGATGTTAATTGAGCGTGCGTCTCTCTCGAAAATAACCAAAGACAATCCCCTACCCCACCCACCTTATATTTGAGATAACACTTTCCGACATGTGGTTATCGGGGAAATAATAAATTCAGGTTCAGTCGGGAATTGATTTTGGTTAGACTTGCAAGACAACGCCGTGCGTATTCAGTGTACATATATAAAGATTCCTTCGGGTGGTGATGGACTCACTTTTTGACAACTGTTGCTGCTAAGTTGAGTTCGTTCATTGGTGTTTTTTTTTTTTCTTTTTGGACTATTTCGAGAAGTTCAGTGTTGGGTTTAATATTGTCTTCGGTGCCTTCTCTGCAATGGTAAGTTGGACTATAATTAAATTACGCGCACAAGATTAATTAAAAGCCGGTGTTTTAACTTGTTTTTTTCTAATTATCACGTGTAACAAATATCACTTAACATTAATTTTAAATAATTTCATAATATTAACATAATTATTTATTTTTTTCCTATTTCTGTATTTTTCTCGTAAAAATATGATAAAATTGAATTGAATCCAATCAAAACATCAAAATTATAATAATTTTCATTTTACATAAATCAAACAACAAATAATTATAAGCATTAACAAAAATTCTTGAAATTGTTAAAATTAACACAAATAAAATATTTACCAAATAAAAAAAAAAAATTAAACTTGTTAATTTCTACAGAAATAAAAAAATTAAATAAAATAAATTAATAAATAATGACCAAAATTGACGGGGAAAAATAATATATACTAAACAATATAAAAAGTAAATAATAAATATCAAGTCAGTAAATTTCTACTCAAAAAAGTGTCTCAAGAAAGTTTTTACCGCATGGCAATATCTTTTTAAATAAGGAAGCTATTTCAATATTTCAAAATTGCTAAATTTTGAGTTTTGGCGTATAACTCGAAATCAATTAAAGCTAGACAAATTTTGATTAGGTAAAAGAAATAAGCTCTAAAAAGGAGTTATGGAAACATATATTAGTTTTTGTTTATCATTGATATTTACTTGAAGAAACCATCGAAAATGCTGCATCTTGTACTTTAAATAGAATTTCCGTAAATAAGCATTTAACATATAAATTAAATGTGACATTACAGACTAAATGTCAACTGTCGTGGGCGTATTCATTTTTAAATATATCATAAACTGTCAACAATTGCAACTAAGAAAAAAATTATTATATTTTTTCCGTTTTATGGGCAAATTAAATAGTATCCAAATAAAATTGAGACACAATATATAAAACTTGATACAGACAGCAGTTGACAAATCTTCACAATTGATCAAAATGAGAGTTTTTTACAAAATGAATTTATATTAAAAAGACAGGGAAACAATTCTTCAAGTTTATTAATAATACATATAATACCTAAATGAGGGGCGGCAAATTTGGCCTCCGCCACGGGCGGCTGAAACCCAAGCTACGCCACTGTGGCACTTATAGTATTTTATTATTCTCAATAAATGTATTTTCTGCTCCCCCAATACTAATTCGGATTCCTCCCCAAAAAAACAACTACACTACCTCTTTCCATTTTAACCTCCAATATACAAACCATGCATCTAGAAGTTAAAAAAGCAAGTATCGCCTTTCTTGATATAACTAAAGCTTTTGACACGGTTTGGCATATTGGCCTCCTATATAAATACTACATCCTTAAGATCCCAAAGCATCTAATCCTTATTTACCATTTCCTAACCAACAGATCCTGTAAAGTAAAAATCCGCCAAACTGTATCTCGCTCATTCCCCCTCCTGCAAGGTGTTCCGCAAGGCTCTCCGCTATCCCCATTTCTTTACAATATCTTTTGCTACGACATATTCAATCCCAACCCTTCATACTTTAACCCAACAAGATACGCCCTCCTCTTTGCTGATGATACGGCCCTTATCTCCCACGCTTCAACACTCCCAAAACCTCTTTCAAAATTCTCTTCATTTCATACAAAAATGGTGCAATAAATATTTAATTGATGCGGCGGATACATGATGAAACTCCATAATACTATTTGAAATAAAACAACGCAGTTGGGAGGGTTTCACTTTTATTGTTGAACACTGCAACATGTTTCACCATACAGTGGCTTCATCAGGCAGACGGGATTTTTTTTTTCTGCCTGATGAAGCCACTGTGTGGTGAAACATGTTGCAGTGTTCAACAATAAAAGTGAAACCCTCCCAACTGCGTTGTTTTATTTCAAATGGTGCAATAAATGGCGAATACAATTAAATCCTTCCAAAACCAAATTATTTATTCCTTTCCATAAAATCACTCCACGATCTCCTACAATAGTAATAAATAACCCCACAATTCTTCCATCCTACTCCTGCAAATACCTAGGCATAGAATTTGATTCAAAACTTTCCTTCCTCCCACATACCAAATCCATTAAAACCAAAATGAAAACAAGGGCTAGGTATTTCAGATCTTTAACTTATAAACAACAAGGAATTTCCACAAAAAACAGCAGTTAGGATTTACGAATCAATATGCCGGCCCTTGTTAGACTATGGTGCAATTTTATTCCTTCATATCCGTCCTTCAATTTCACACCATATCCAAGTCGCCGAAAGATCAGCCCTACGAATCCTCACCAAACTCAGGCACCCAATAAATCCTCTTCATAATCCCTCAAACATAATCCTCTACGAAACTACCGAAGTAACACCAATTTCCCAACGCATATTAACCCTCAGCAAAAAATTCGCTGTAAACACCCATAACCTAGAACTCCTAAACAAATTCTGTATTCCTAGAAACCTAAATATCTATCCCAAATATAAACATCCTTCTCTCACAATACATCAATTCATTTGTACCGTTCTTCAAGACAGTTCACAAGCCTAGCATACGATAAAATTTTTCAAATAAAATTAATTCAAGACAGGGCAGAAAGACCTCTGGTCGATAGCCCAGACAGACTAACCCCATAGTGTAATAATATATATATGTATTATACTATACTACTGTAATTGTCTGAATAAAGATGTATGTATAAATGTATTTTCTGCATTTTCATATAAATTACTTCTACGAAGAAAAAGAAACGACTTGACAAATTCATTACAGTAAACATAAAAAAATAAGGTGTAAATTCAGACAAGACTTATGTAAATTGTGTACATAAGAACATCACATTTTGTTTACTGTTCTTAATAAAATTATTTTTTTTAATGTGAATGTCATTCATTACGCGTTGCCTTTATGTATATTTTTATCAGTATTTTTCCACCTTCAGCGAAATGGATAGTAGTATCAAGATCTCGTTTTTGATAGACTTATAAAACCCAAAAAACAAGAGCATATGTAAATGTTATACCATAAATGCAGATAAATCACAAACAAAGCAAACTACCATACTAATTTCATGGAAAAGTTAAAATGCAATTCTGCATGACAATAAAAAGAGATAAATATATACAAATATGGTAATAGGGATTTCGACTAATTTTGTTTTTAAACTTGATACCTTCTTTTGTGTGTCGCACCAAACTTTGGCCATTCACCTTGTAATGTATGGATTGTAATGAAGTAAATATAAAGTTAAAACAATATCATTTTTGTATTATTCTGGAAAGGAAAATATCAAGCAAAAAAAAACTCTTCACTCAAAATTTAATTTTCATCACCTCATAAATCAATTACGGGATTTTTTTTTATAAAAAAAACATATCCCGATGCATACGCTATAAATTTTTAGGCATTTGTTGATTTTGAGTAGCGTTTAATTTGAAGCTTCTAACGAGTTTTTCCACTCCCAGATTAGGCAGGAATGTAATAATTTTATTTACAACATTATTGGTTTCTAAAAAAATGTAATTTACCAATTTAAAATAAGGAATAGATAAATAAACTAATTATACTTATGTTGTGAAAACGTCGACAAAAGAAGTACTATTGCCATATTTTCGACATTTTCTTCGTATTTCTAACGACTTATCTAACTTACAAAGGAAGATTGAAAAGTTTCCGGAATGGGCAAGAGATGGCGCGCGTATCGTGAAGTTGTTATGATGGTTGTCAAGTCTAACCTATTTTAGGTAAGTTGTCAAATTTTCAGACACGTGCGTCGTTCCGTTTTTGTTTACTAGGATATCTTGTGAAGCAAGTCAGGCACCTTTGGAAAAATGGATAAAAACGAATTTCGTGCAGTCATCAAACATTTCTGGATGGATGGGAAAAAGGCGACGGAGATACGAGATATTTTGCAGGAAGTTCATGGCACATCCACACCTTCATTTTCGACTATTAGTTTCTGGTGAGCGAGTTCAAACGTGGCCGTACGAGCACCAAAGATGAACCACGTAGTGGACGTCCAAAAACGGCCAAAAATGAAGAAATGGGCGACAAAGTCCATGATCTCGTGTTAGCCGATCGACGAGTGAAGTTGCGTGAAATAGTAGAGACCACGGGCATCTCATATGAACGTGTGCAAAATATCGTGCACGAACATTTGGGCATGAGGAAGCTGTCGGCGCGATGGGTGCCGCGTTTGCTGACTATGGACAACAAGCGAAATCGTGTGACCACTTCGAAAGAGTGTTTGGCCTTGTTAAAGCGTAATCCAACGGATTTTTTTCGCCGATTCGTGACCGTGGACGAAACATTGATCCACCACTACACACCAGAAACCAAGCAGCAGTCGAAACAGTGGATTTCTCCAGGCGAATCTGCTCCGAAAAAGGCAAAGACTGTCCCATCGGCTGGAAAAGTCATGGCCACCGTTTTTTGGGATTCGCAAGGTGTGATACACATTGACTTTTTGCAGAAGGGAAGAACTATCACGGGACAATACTACAGCGATTTATTGCATCAATTCAACGGCATATTGAAGGAGGCCTCATTTGCAGCGGAAAAAAGTGCTCTTCCACCACGACAACGCGCCGGCCCATTCATCCCGCATCACCAATGCTAAATTGGTTGAATTGGGCTACGAGGAGGTGCCGCATCCCCCGTACTCTCCAGACCTGGCCCCGTGCGACTTCTTTTTGTTCACAAACATGAAGACTTGGCTCGGAGGCAAGCGCTTTACGTCAAATGAGAAGCTTATCGCCGCCACTAAAGCTTATTTTGCAGAGTTCCCGAAATCATATTTTTCTGAAGGCTTAAAAAAGTTGGAGCACCGCTGGGAAAAGTATATCGCCCTGCAAGGGTACTATGTTGAAAAATAAAAAATAAAACCTGTTCAATTACTGCGCTTTCTTGCCCATTCCGGAAACTTTTCAATCTACCCTCGTATGTACACTCTGTTGATTTGTGTGTGAAATTCAGATTAAATCAGTGTTTTGTATGCGTGGCGCATGAAGTAAAATTTCGAGTTTAGAAAAGCCTCACAATTTTCACGCTTTTCTAAACTCGGCATTTTACTTCATGCGCCACGCATATAAAACACTGATTTAATCTGAAGTTCAAAATCATACACATGCACACACAAATCAACAAAGTGTATACAACTTAGATAAGTCGTTAGAAATACGAAGAAAGTGACGAAAATATAGCATTTTGTCGACGTTTTCACAACATAAGTATAATTAGTTTATATATCTATTCCTTATTTTAAATTAGTATATTAAATTTTTTTAGAAACCAATAATGTTGTAAATAAAATTATTAATATCGAATAATTATCGATTTCCGTGAAATAAATTACTTCAATTTTCAATGAAATACATTTATGTTTATTGCGTATATTTAGCAGTCATAATTATGAATTTTCAAAGCACGCCGCATATAAATAAGAAATTATTTAATAACTTTGACATAGTGCACATGTCGAGAAAAACGTTTCCATTTTACAGATTCGGTAAACAAATTAAAAAAATGATGTGTAAATGTGATATAATTATTTCTTTTAATATGATAACAAGAAATATAAAAATAGTAGGAGTTTATGTTATTGCCAATAAAACCTGTAATTAAATTTTAAATGCATTCATAAGTGTGTAATAAATAATAAATCATTTTATTACGCGAAATTAATAATAATAATACCTTTATTCTTTCTACAATTACATACATCAATATTAAATATAATCCCTTCCACCAAGCATCCACGAATATATTCTCAAAATATTTATACCACATATAAAAGCTTTATTAATTGATCATTTCTTGAAACATGATTGAATATTTTATAAATTAAATTACAATATTCTCTATAAAAAGTGGACTTCTGTAATTCTGTTTTTTATCTCTCGATTTAGTTAATTCTTAGATCAAACGAAAATTGATTAATTTCTTAAGGATTTGTGTTAATTGTATTAACATCTATAGGAACATTGGAACAAACACAATATTTAAACGCTTTACAAACAGTTTTAATTTTAGTTATAGTATTTTATGTGGTAAATTCACCTCGTATAATGTATAAATAAATATGATACATTTTTATAAGGTTCTGTAATTACACTTTTAGGTCAAAGAATATTCACTCAACGATTTGTTACAACTTAAAAGCTCATATAAATACAATTTTTTCGATTAAAGTATACATTAATGAAAAGACAACTCATAGCTCATCCTTACTATTAGATATAATTAATTAGATTATTAACCTTTAACACAGATAAGATTACCAGTTGCAGTTTATTATTAAAAGATGCATCGTTCGAATCCATAATAACATTTAATCTGTGTACTGCCCCACTTTCAATTAATATGAAATATTCATAAGTAAAAAATAAGAACATACAGTGCATTACTTTACTTTAATGCTTCAGTGAGACACCCTGTATATAAAAATAAACATAAATATTTTACTCTTTAAACATGCCTAACAACTATCCCCATAAATTTAAATCAATAACTTATGAATTACATGCATTTTATCAAAAACTTGTCGCTCAAAAGAAACAAGTTGACCCAATTTAAGCCAAAACGTTAATTTAATGATTCAAAAACAGCGTTCAGTTTTTTCCTTCGCAAATTTAAATTATTAATGAATTACTTACATTTACAAAATAATTGCCTGTTTTTATATTAACCTAAATTCATTACTTGACTTTGAACTTGGCATCATTGGAAGTGGGCGAGTATCTTAAAAATAAAGTCAAGTGCGAATATTTAGTTTATTTATCGTCTGTTTTGATAAACCAGGCGTGATTTTAAGTGGGCAAAAAGCTTGCAAATCAAGTCATCTCACCTTGTTTATTAGAGAGAATGTAAGTATATTATTGTATTGTATTGAAAGTGATAACTTCGTGTATTTTGAAAGTAATCTCGACATATGTTAAGTTGGGTCAGTGTTTTACCAATTCTTTAAATAAATAAATAACAACATGAAAATATAAATAATGTAGCGCACTTTTAATATTTCAATAACAATATATTCATTTGAGTATATCAATAAAAAAATATCATTTTAATAACAATGTATTTATTTAAGTATACCAATAATAAATATACAGAGAATTTTATGTAACACCGAACATTTTCATAACGAGAATTTTTCGTTTAAGTATCCAAATGCATACATTCCATATTATTCGATGCTCGGTTTATTAAAAGAATTTAATTTGAAGCTTTAAGCGAGTGTTTCTACTCCCAGGCTAAGCATGAAGTAAAATTTCGAGTTTAGAAAAGCCTGAAAATTTTGTTTGGTCGCGTAGCGCGAAGCGCGGAGCGGCCAAACCAAATTTTCAGGCTTTTCTAAACTCGAAATTTTACTTCATGCGCCACCGGTACAAAACACTGACATATTAATAAGTTTAAAACACACTTTACATTGAATCAGTATTTTTTTTCAATTTTTTCAATTTTTTTTCAATTTATTTAGTGTTAAAAGCATAGCTGTACACACGTCAAAACATACATGTAATACTTAATTGTTGTTGAGTTGCGTGAAGATGGTTTTAAATTAATGAAACACTTGTATCTTTTCTTCACTTATTTATTTGGAGTACCAAATGCACATTTCGATCACGATGTGATCATTATCAATGGTTAACAAATACAAACTTAAAAGCTAAAATGCGCTTAATATATACCTGCGGATTAGGAGGAGTAATTACGTAATGAGCGCGGGGGTTATGGAGTTAAGGGAAAACCGACAATTAGGCCGACATCTTACATGTAATAGTATAAAATCAGGTAATTACAAGACATAGAAGCACGGACATTTTTTACATGATCAGCGCATAATAGTATTTTTACGAAACACAAGACAAAAATTAAATATATAATAAAATTACTAATATTATACATATGTTTATATTAACAAGTCACCGTTCAGAAAGTCATTAACACTGTAATAGGACCCTAAACACAGTAATCGTTTCACTTGTGATTTAAACATTTTTATGTTTAAAGATTTTATATGATTTGGCAATTTGTTGTAAAATAGTAGAGCGTAATAATTTTCACTATTCCTTGTTCTATAAATACGAGTATATTTTATCTTAAAGTTGTCAGAAATTCTTGTATTATAACTGTGATGTTCCTTTGTAATTGTGTACATATGTAGATTCGTTTTCACAAACAGCAGGCACCTTAAAATATATAATGACGGAACTGTTAAGATGTTTAAGTTTTTAAAGTTATTTTTAAAGTCTTGGCGAAAATGTAATTGGAGTAGGGCTCGTATACATTTTCGTTGAAGCCCAAATATACGTTTAATATGTGTGGTATGGCCCCATGACAAGATGGAGTAATTTATTTGTGATTGTACCAGCGAGTAATAGCAATTTAACATGGTTGTTAAATTATTTAATTTAGTTAAACTGCGGATCAAGTGCACATATTTTGAAATCTTTTTACAGATAAATTCAGCTTGATTACTCCACGTTAATCCCGGGTCCAGCACAACCCCTAAAAATTTGGTTTCGTTTTTGTTGACAATATCTGAGCAGTCCTTTAGATTTTGTATCGGTGGCGCATGAAGTAAAATTTCGAGTTTAGAAAAGCCTGAAAATTTGGTTTGGCCGCTCCGCGCTTCGCGCTACGCGACCAAACCAAATTTTCAGGCTTTTCTAAACTCGAAATTTTACTTCATGCTTAGCCTGGGAGTGGAAAACAATCGTTTAAAGCTTCAAATTTAATTCTTTTAATAAACTGAGCATCGGAAAATGTGTAACGTATATGGATACTGAAAAGAAAAATTCTCGTTATGAAAATGTTCGGTGTTACATAAAACTCTCTGTATATTAATTAAATTAATAATTAATTGATTTTCTCTGAGAAAAAATCTATACAGTGTTCATGAATATTTTACCTAATATGTTTATTTCTTCACTACTTCTTCGCGCCATTCTTTATCATGTTTTATGAATAAAGAATTATTGATACATGTACATTCATGTGCATTGAAAAATTTTTATAATAAAATCACTGTTGCAATAGTGCGAATGGAACTTTTGGTATTTTACGATAAAGCAGATTATCAACTAGTCTTTGGATATGTAATGATTCGACCCTAGGTATTGTACAAATTTATAATTTGTATTATTGTTTACGTTGTGTTGTGTATGTAGTAACCCTTTTATTTATTTATTTACCAGGTTCGTTGTTTGTGTCAATATGCATTATCGTAAATACTGTGTCCTTATTCCCTTTTAATTTGACTAGGAGGATGTGTGGACAATAAATAAAACAGGATATGAGCTTAACGTATGCAAAGTTTATTGACCTTTCATGACATTTCTAATAAATTGATATGTCTTATATTATTTATATTCACGAAATATATTACCCAACGTTTATGCTTAGAAGTCATGTGCATTTGGTTAAACTCAAAAAAAGTATGACTCTACTTGTGGGAGCAAAATTAACTAGCCCCTGCATTTGCATTACGAGATGGGAAACCCACAAAAACCATCTCGGAGCTAGCATCACACACTCGACACACTTGCGATTAGTTAGTAGGACACTTAGCGCAATACTGACTCGGATTGGCCTTACACATCAATCGACTGGGTCGATTAGTTAGTAGGACATACCTCGTTTTCTCGCTCAGTTCGGCCTTACACATCAACCACCATACACCCCTCACTCGTGTGATTAGTTAGTAGGACACTTAGCGCAATACTGACTCGGATTGGCCTTACACATCAATCGACTGGGTCGATTAGTTAGTAGGACATACCTCGTTTTCTCGCTCAGTTCGGCCTTACACATCAACCACCATACACCCCTCACTCTCACCCCCCCCCCATCTTCCCCTTTTCTCAGATGTTTAAATTATTTGCTGGTTTTGTTTGTTTGATTTTAACTTAGTCGGTTTGATGTAGAATTAATTTTACTCTTACGTGATAGTCTCTCCAGCGCTGTTATCCCTAACTCCATTCTCCATTTTCTAACTCTATTCTGAATACTTAACTCTTTTTATCAGCATTACTTCACTAACTCACATCCCACTGAAACTTCCTATTCTCAACTGTCCCCATTTACATTCAAATACTGACTGTCCTAGTCCCTGTCCCAAAACTAACTCATTTTTAGAATCTTTTCTTTGCTGCTCTCAAAGTTCTCCCCTCCCCAAATGTTGTTGCTTAGACTTTATCTACTACCATATTTGGTCACAAAACCCATCCCTCTCTGACGTCAACGTAATTTCCCTGACTCTGCACACTTGTTGTGTTTGCGTTCGTTAAACCCTGAACTGAATCTTTCTGTATGTCTTAGCATTTCTCCACGCGCCGGTACTTGTTTATTATTTTAAGGCGATGCTGCATTTGTTATTTCTTTCACATAAAAAAAAAATTGATCGACTAATGTTATTCTCGTATTTACTGGATGTTGATTTTTCTTTATTATTTTCTTGGATGATTTTTGTATTAATATTTTAATTTAATTTCGTCAAAAAATAATATTTGCAAATGACCCCTACTGACCTATTACAGATATAATCAAAACGTTTAATTTGAAGTTTTGAACGAGTGTTTCCACTCCCAGACTAAGTATGAATTTCGAGTTTAGTAAAGCCTTAACATTTGTTTGGTCACTCCCTGAAGCGGGGCGACCAAACCAAATTTTCCGGCTTTTCTAATCACGAAATTTCACTTTATGCGCCACGCGTATTAAACAATGAAATATCGTGAAGTAAAAAATACACTGAAAACGTTTTTTTTTTTTTATTGAGTAACAATCGAAATATTTAAATAACAAAATATTTATATTTTCTTCACACATTCTCAAGTAAAGTTAAATAATACAATATATCAAATAACTTATTTAGTAATTTAATACCAAAAATTTAATAATTCTGCGCTATATCTATATGTGGAAGGTAAACTACACCAAGTCACATTTTTGAAATTTTATAGTTATATTTATTTCTCGATAGAGTAAAAAATCCTGTGAATTATTGATATACATTTATATAATAATAATAATAATAATAATACTGTATTGTCCTACGGAAAAACCAATACAGGACAAGCAATAAAATTTAATTATAACTTATATCTAACATTAATATTAATAAACAAAAATATTTCATTCCAAATGACTAACATAAGAATATTTAATATTGAAAGTAGACAATTTCAATTTCCAGATTTCTGGTTACTTAAAAATACATCGATAAAATATTTATTCGCATTACGACACATATGTGTTAAAGGCGCTTTAACTAGAACATTAGTTTTGCATACGGGTAAAACAAATGTGTTAGTATAGCGCGAGGCAGTTCTAGGTACATGAAAATTTATTTTTGAAAGTAGATACATACAATCAATGGAGTTGTCAATCACTTTTTTAATAAAATTAGCACTTTATTCATTCCTACGATCAATAAGTGAAACAAAACTATGTTCAGTAAGTAAAGAATTATATGCATTGAAAACGGCCCACTTATTTTTTTATTAATTTTTTTTTTTATAATAAAATCACTGTTGCAATAGTGCGAATGGAACTTTTGGTATTTTACGATAAAACAGATTATCAAGTAGTCTTTGGATACAATCGAAACGTTTAATTTGAAGTTTTGAACGAGTGTTTCCACTCCCAGATTAAGCATGAAGTAAAATTTCGAGTTTAGTAAAGCCTTAACATTTGGTTTGGTCACTCCCCGAAGCGGAGCGACCAAACCAAATTTTCAGGCCATTTTAATCACGAAATTTCACTTTATGCGCCACTCGTATTAAACAATGAAATATCGTGAAGTAAAAAATACACTGAAAATGTTTTTTTTTTTTAATGAGTAACAATCGAAATATTTAAATAACAAAATATTTATATTTTCTTCACACATTCTCAAGTAAAGTTAAATAATACAATATATCAAATAATTTCTTTAATAATTTAATAACAAAAAATTAATAATTCTGCGCTATATCTATATGTGGAAGGTAAACTACACCAAGTCAGATTTTTGAAATTTTACAGTTATATTTATTTCTCGATAGAGTAAAAATCCTCTTTCCAACAGGAAAATCGTATTTTAAAAATAATTGACTTGGTGTAGTTTACCTTGCACTTACTTATGTATAAATACATTTATTTTTATTATAATTATTATTTAGTAAGATGAAATAAACATTGTATAATAGTATTTGTGGACAAACGCTGTACAATTTAAATTCTTTTAGTTGTTTATTTTTGCAGCCGGATGCTTTATTTTATTCACAATTTTAATTTTAAATGTATAATAATCATGTCTCAAGGTAACAGTATAAAAATTCGTTTAATCAGAAAAGAAAACGTTTTTTTTATAGGTTACTTACATAAGATGTATTATTGTTGTTATTAAACAAAATGTAACAATTATTATCACAGTTTGTGGTTACCCTTTATATGTCCTACAACCAAGCAAAACGGTTGTGTTTTTCACAAATAAATCGTTAAGTTTAATTTTGGCAAGGTCAGTGTTGCAATTATTATTATGTCATATAATAATCTCAACAACGATAAGATTTTTTAACAAGGAACGAACTCAATTAGGAATTGATTGTTGCACTTTTTATATTCATGAATTGGCACAATATTATATAATTATTAACACTGAATTATTAAATGTCAATATTATATTTAGAATCGTGTTGGGCCTGAAAAATTTAAGGAATTCATGGCTTTTTTTTAAAAGCGTTCAATTTAAAATTTCGAATGAGTGTTTTCATTCCTAGATTAAGCATGAAGTAAAATTTCGGGTTTAGAAAAGCTTGAATATTTGGTCGCGTAGCAAAGCAGAGCGACCAAACCAAATTTTGAGGCTTTTCTAAACTCGAAATTTGACTTCATGCGCCATACGTAAAAAACACTGTCATATTGTGAAAATCAAAATATTCTTATCTAGCAGTATTTATATTTATAATCCTGATTTAGCAGATTATATTTAATACAGAGTAAATTATTATATTTAGAATCGTGTTGGGCCTGAAAACTTTAAGTAATTCATCGCTTTTTTTAAAAGCGTTCAATTTAAAATTTTGAATGAGTGTTTTCATTTCTTGATTAAGCATGAAGTAACATTTCGGGTTTAGAAAAGCCTGAATATTTGGTCGCGTAGCAAAGCAGAGCGACCTAACCAAATTTTGAGGCTTTTCTAAACTCGAAATTTGACTTCATGCGCCATACGTTAAAAACACTGTCATATTGTTTAAATTAAAATATTCTTATTTAGCAGTATCTATATTTATAATCCTGATTTAGCAGTTTATATTTAATACAGATTAAATTAGAATATTTTTATTTTAAAATATTTAAGTGTTTTGTACACGTGGCGCATGAAGTAAAATTTCGAGTTTAGAAAAGCCTGAAAATTTGGTTTGGTCGCGTAGCGCGAAGCGCGGAGCGGCCAAACCAAATTTTCAGGCTTTTCTAAACTCGAAATTTTACTTCATGCGCCACGCGTATAAAACACTCAAATATTGTGAAACTCAGATTATTCTTGTTTCGCAGTATATTTTTAATCCCGCTTTAGCAGTCTACTTTTAATACTGATTTAGCAGTATATTTTTTAAATCATGCTGAGACCGCCCATTAATCATATGAGCCGCAATGCTAATAACCTGTTTCAGGATATATTTATATAATTTACTGAATATTTAATTGTCTAATATTGTTATTGAAAATAATACTATTGATTATTCGTTTGTATTGCATTTCTTATTTACATAATATTTAATTTTTGTAAATTTTACAAATTATATCTTTATATGGGGACCCTCGTGGGTCAGTGAGTAGAGCTCCTGCTCTTGGGCCAGAGGGTCGTGGGTTCGAATCCCACCGGGGGGTGCCAGTTTCTTATGGGGAAATTGGCACCCTCTGGAGCCATGGATGTGAGTGAATGTGCTGTGTCGACCATAATTAGTTGCATACGCGTGTAAAGAATTAAATACTAAATGGAATAAATAAAATAAAAATTGATGTTGGCCAATAGTCTACGTTACTAAGGCCAGGCAAAAGCCAAAACCCAAAAAAAAAAAAATATCTTTTTATATAAGGTTGATAGAATAAAACACTTGGTTTTTGTTTCACAAATTCAATATTTTATTTCCACGACTAGTTTCGGTCAGACGACCATTATCAATGTGGTTTACAAGGATTACTATGATTTACAAAAGAGCGGACCGTGTTTTATACATTGGGGATTAAGGCTAATGGCTTAAGACTAAGTAGGGGGGTGGGAGGAGACCTGATTACTGGAGCGTAATTTGACTAAGGTGTCGATCAGCGGGGTGTTAATTGTGTCTAAATTGTCGTTGGTTACATATAGGCCCTTTCTGATCGCATCCTTAATGTAAAAAAATTCCCAGTAATTAAGTTTCCTCGATTTGTTTATGATTTTTAATGTTTTAAATTTCGAGGGAGTGAAAAAATGGCCATTATAATATTGAATTTGTGAAACAAAAACCAAGTGTTTTATTCTATCAACCTTATATAAAAAGTGTAAAGATGTTTCACCAAGTGTTAGATGAGTCAACAATCAAAAGTTTAAATTATATCTTATTCATTTTATAAATTTGTCTGTGCGCGGAAAGGGTTTAAGTAATTGTTTTGAATAGTTTTTTGAATTAATTTTATAATTATTCCTTTAATTGCGGATAATTTTTGTAATTTCCAATTATCATTGAGGTTAATCGATTTATTTTTATTAAATGTCATACTGTTTAATTTTCATACTATATTATATTGATTTTTTTTAGTTTTTGTTAATTTATATGCCCTAAATTGGTTTATTCTGTTGGACAATAAACGTATTTATTTATTTATTTATTAAATCACAATATTTCAGTGATACGGGTGACGCATGAAGTAAAATTTCGAGTTTAGGGAAGCCTGAAAATTATTAAGTGGATTGAACTGTAGTTTCAAGTAACATCGGTATAAAAGAAGCATTACCGTTTCAAATTAAATCATATTTAAACTACAGTTTGAAGTAATATTAGTATAAAAGAAAACGTTCAGTGGCAGTTCGTGAGAATTTTTATTGTTGGGGCTGCAGACATAAACATGCGACATTTTTCTTACAAATATGTTTTTATGAGTTTAATTTGCAGTTACTAACAATTGTTTCCACTCCCAGACTAAGCATGAAGTAAAATTTCGGGTTTAGAAAACCCTGAAAATTTGGTTTGGTCGCGTAGCGCGAAGCGCGGAGCGGCCAAACCAAATTTTCAGGCTTTTCTAAACTCGAAATTTTACTTCATGCGCCACGCGTATAAAACACTCAAATATTGTGAAATTCCGATTATTCTTGTTTCGCAGTATATTTTTAATCCCGCTATAACAGTCTACTTTTAATACTGATTTAGCAGTATATTTTTTAAATCACATTATTTTAGTGATACGAGTGACGCATGAAGTAAAATTTCGAGTTTAGAAAAGCCTGAAAATTATTAAGTGGATATAACTGTAGTTTCAAGTAACATCGGTATAAAAAAGCATTAACGTTTCAAATTAAGTCATATTTAAACTACAGTTTGAAGTAACATTAGTATAAAAGAAAACGTTCAGTGGCAGTTCGTGAGAATTTTTATTGTTGGGGCTGCAGACATAAACATGCGACATTTTTCTTACAAATATGTTTTTATGAGTTTAATTTGCAGCTATTAACAATTGTTTCCACTCCCAGACTAAGCATGAAGTAAAATTTCGAGTTTAGAAAAGCCTGAAAATTTGGTTTGGTCGCGTAGCGCGAAGCGCGGAGCGGCCAAACCAAATTTTCAGGCTTTTCTAAACTCGAAATTTTACTTCATGCGCCACGCGTATAAAACACTCAAATATTGTGAAATCCCGATTATTCTTGTTTCGCAGTATATTTTTAATCCCGCTTTAACAGTCTACTTTTAATACTGATTTAGCAGTATATTTTTTAAATCACAATATTTCAGTGATACGGGTGACGCATGAAGTAAAATTTCGAGTTTAGAAAAGCCCGAAAATTATTAAGTGGATTGAACTGTAGTTTCAAGTAACATCGGTATAAAAGAAGCATTACCGTTTCAAATTAAGTCATATTTAAACTACAGTTTGAAGTAATATTAGTATAAAAGAAAACGTTCAGTGGCAGTTCGTGAGAATTTTTATTGTTGGGGCTGCAGACATAAACATGCGACATTTTTCTTACAAATATGTTTTTATGAGTTTAATTTGCAGCTACTAACAATTGTTTCTACTCCCAGACTAAGCATGAAGTAAAATTTCGAGTTTAGAAAAGCCTGAAAATTTGGTTTGGTCGCGTAGCGCGAAGCGCGGAGCGGCCAAACCAAATTTTCAGGCTTTTCTAAACTCGAAATTTTACTTCATGCGCCACGCGTATAAAACACTCAAATATTGTGAAGTTCCGATTATTCTTGTTTCGCAGTATATTTTTAATCCCGCTATAACAGTCTACTTTTAATACTGATTTAGCAGTATATTTTTTAAATCACATTATTTCAGTGATACGGGTGACGCATGAAGTAAAATTTCGAGTTTAGAAAAGCCTGAAAATTTGGTTTGGCCGCTCCGCGCTTCGCGCTACGCGACTAAACCAAATTTTCAGGCTCTTCTAAACTCGAAATTTTACTTTATGCTTAGTCAAGGAGTGGAAACGCTCGTTCGAAACTTCAAATTAAACGCTCTTAAAAAAAGCTATAAAAGCCTGAATTTACAGCGTATGCATCGGGATATGTGACCTATTTTTTTTTTTAATTGGAAAATGTTTTATTTTTTCAAAATAAACAATTCATTAAACATAATTTACCTAAACCGATTTTATTTTTTAACATAAGCGAAATTATTGGACCAGGGTCAGAAAAATTAAGTCACCTAGAAAATTTACATAAATCGATGTAAATTTATAATTATTTTGAAATTTGTTTACTTGCACAGTGAGCGAATTTTGTCAATTAGAGTGCAATAATACCTACATTTATGTTTCTGATAATAAGCAAAACGTGTTTATTTGTACAGAAATATGATTTTAGAAACCTCTTTTTTAAACCAAAGTGATTAAAATGCAATATTTTCAACCACCTATACAAAAGATTAAAAGGTCTTATTTTATTGCTTAAATATAAATGTAAACAGTTAAAAAAAATGGATGTGTCTATTATAGATAGTATAGGGTTTTCCATTAAGAGGTCCAATTTTAATTATTTAAAAACTATAGGGGCCTCGGTGGCCGAGTGGGTAGAGACCCTGCCCACAGACCAAGGGGTCGCGGGTTCGAATCCCGTCCGGTGGAATAATTTATGAATAATAAATTATTCCATCCGGGTCCATCGATGTAGCGTGAATGTATTGTGGCGTGAAAACGAATTGAATAAATGAGCAGTAGTTAATTAATTAAATTAAATAATAATACAATGATAGATGGCTGTATGGAGAAATCCGAGACCAATGAAACCAAAAAATATATATATATATATATTTTTTTATAAAATAATGCTAACATATTTATTTAACAATAAAGTACAAACTCCAAGTTTAATTGTGGAAAATGATATCTGGTAAATAGCCACCTCGGCATCTTCTGCAAATGGCAATTCTTTTGAAATAGATTTGCATCACATTTTAGCATTTTAACTTTGGCTTTTATTTGACCAATAGCCGCTAGAATATTTTCTTGAGCGCTTGAATTCGGGTAATGTTCTCTGCCCTGGCAATACGAGTACGAACTAGCAATTTTACATCAGTAATTTGTTAATTTTGCTCAAATTTAGTGATAAGTTTCACAATCGCACGGCGAGAAGGTGATTCATACGAACACTGCGATCTGGCTGGGTGAAATGTTCACCATATTGATAATGAGTTTTTATTCTTAAAATGTAGTAATAACATACCTTTATGTAATTCTGTAATTAAACATTTATTATAAATACGAATAACAATGGTTATCAAACTTTAACTCCTGCTGTATTTATAGGTTATCTGAAAAGCGATAAATAAACAGCTCTTAGTCTTTTATTTATAGTCAAGTGGTTGAACTCGAAGAAGCAGCTACAATCATGTTTTTTTTTTTAAATAAACATATTTTGACGAGAGTCATAAACTTATGATTTTTAATTATTGCAGTCTAATTTACGCAATTCACCCACTGTGACTTGGTAAGAGTAAAATAGGGACTATAAACTATTAATTAAACATGTTCACTACGGGTCCGCTTTGCTATGCGACCAAACAAAACTTTTTTTAAACTCGAAATTATATTTCATACTCAAACAAGAAGGACAAAACTATGCTTAAAATGTAAAATAAAATGTTGCTTAGACGTACGTTAAAAACTTACTTGAATAAGCACTTAAAAGTGTCAATTCAAGAAAATATCATTAACTATAGGAAATACTCTATAATCAGGATCTAATTATAAATGTTAATACATTTTTTTCCCGTTTCGACAATAAACTTGTCGATTTTTTGGTAAACTATTATAAGAGCATTTCTTTTGACTCGTAAATTTGAATGAAATAGTTAATCAAATATTCGTTTTATACAATATATAATAAACCTGTTCTATATAAAGAATTTTCATAATTTTTTATAAATGTTTATGAGCAGAAATAACATATATGACTTCATTTCCACTATGGGTTGTTCTTCGAATGAATTTATTTACTGACGTATTTATTAGTTGATTTTTTTTGTGAAACAAATTAACATAAAAAACCCAAATACAAATGATCAAACGTAAACGACGCTTATCCAGTGAGTGTAACCTTGAATATTTCAGCTATAAAAAATGATTGCTAAATTATTTATATGAGTTTGGAGAATAAGAGGATTTGGGTAATTTCTTAGCTTTTATATTTCTTCTCGAGATGTTGTTCAAGTTCTTAGTATACTTTATTGTAATCATACAGATACGTCATCATAAACAAATTCAAAATACGTTGACAATGAAATAAATATACAATACAAAATGAAGCAAATAAAACACTTTTAAACTTTGCGTGTATAACTGAGACTTTATTAGTTTCGACAACTTCAATTTGTCATTTTTAAACTAATAGTGATTTAAACTGTCTTATTGTAATCAAAACTTTAAAAAAAATATCAAACCAACAACAAAAAAATAACAATTTCCTTTCTTATTTGTCGGTTCGATGATTTGTTTTTAAGTTTTGATCAAATTTGATTTATAAACTGCTAAGTAGCCAAATGCAATGTCCGTATTTATTGGCGCACGTTGATTTTTTTGGCTACGCGGCCAAACCAAATTTTCAGGCTTTTTAAAACTCAAAATTTTACTTCATGCGCCACGCGTATAATACACTGATTTCATATTTATATTCATATTTATTGATGTATTAACAAGAGTACATGTTTTACATATGTCACCTTAACCTACGAGTATATAATAATAAAAAATATAATAATAATTAAACCTTATAAACTAGTTTGTATAGTGAGAAACATCGAAGTAAATAAGTAAGTAGATCTATAGTCACATATTAAAATAACTTATTAAGAAATAACATATTAAAATAACATATTAAAATATCATATTAAAACAACATAAATAAAAGTTCAAAATACATTGCTTTAATATACTGTTTTGGCAGTATATTTTAAACTTCACTTTATTTCAGCGTTTTATACGCCTGGCGCATGAAGTAAAATTTCGAGTTTAGAAAAGTCCAGAAAGTTTGGTTTGGTCGCTCCGCTTCGCTACGCGAGCAAACCAAACTTTCAGGCTTTTCTAAACTCGAAATTTTACTACATGCTTAATCTGCAAGTGGAAAACACTCGGTTAAAGCTTCAAATTTGACTCGTTGACAAAACAACGAACGTCTGAAAATTGTGCAAAGTACACATCGGAACATGCATGTTTACTTAAACTAAGTTTAAGTAATTAATAAGAACATGGTGAAAAGTACACTTAATTATGTTTACCTTTAAACTGGTGATATTTTCGAAATAAATAATTTAATTAGTTATATTAAAACACTTATTTGTTCCTTTCTTCACTTATTTTATTTTACTTGTTAGATGTACATTTCGAGTACTACGTACTCATTTTCAATAACAGAATGCCTTAAAACTAATTTACAATCGTTTATATATGGTTTGAGGATTAGTGGAAAAACCTTAATCTAATTATGTCGGTTACCTGTTTGGGGTGGATTGGTGTTAATGAGTGTCGGTGATTTACAATTTTCCGAAAGGAGGGTTAAAAGAGGATTATCTAAGGGACTCAGGTCAAAATTAAGTAGTTTGTTTTTGTTTTTATACATTTCTATTGATTCCAACATAATTAATTAGTTATGATATGAAAATACATACTCTTTTAAAACACTCCTTCTAACACAATGAAAAAACTGTTTTTATTCCTTACTTCACTTTTATTTTTATGTGTTAGATGTACATTTCGAGTGCTAAGCACTCAATATCAATAACTAATGCTCTTACAAACTAGGTGCGCAATTATAACGTATAACACTCCTTCTAAACTTACCTGTGAGCATTCTTTTTATGTTATGAAATTTATTTTAAAACTATATTTTCTCAAAAAAAAACTTAGTAAACAAACGGAGTGTTATCTAATTAAAAATTAATTCGAAACATCTGATAAATAAATATATACCGAGTGTCTGGGATAAGGGGCGAACATAGGACTTTAACATGTAAAATTAAATATGTGTAATTATTAGATCCCCTATTCATTTCAGAGAAAAATCGTAAAGGAATATTTTTAGAGTATTAAAACCGTATTAAATGTATCGATTTAATTTACGTTTGTACCAGTATCCATATTATCAAAATGCTACCAAAGAAATTTAAATGATGAAAAATAATTAATGCATGCTTGTCGTTTGGGATAAATCATAATAATAACACGTAATTAATGGAAGAAAGATAATTAATTTATTATCAAGATAATTTATAGTGATGTCAGATTACAAACAGTTCCTGATTTATTTTTGTTTAAATTTTTATTTTACTGTATCTACGCTCAATGGGAAATGTTAGAGCAACTACTCAAAAAGTTCTCTATTCTGGTGTAAACAATAACCCAACCTTTATATAATGCCTGCCTTACATTAGCCAACTGCCTATCTGTAATTAATCTGCAATCCACAAAAATTGCTTCCCGCAAAGACTCAATATTTGGAATTCGTTTTTTATAAATTTTGTTTTTCAGGTGACCCCATAAAAAGAAATCGCATGGTGTTAAATCAGGAGATCTTGGTGGCCAGTTGATAGTGCCACCGCAACCAATCCTACAATTGGGAAAATTAGCATTTAAATATTCCCTCACATTTAAACCATAATGGGCCGGACACCATCATGCTGATACTATATCTCCTGATTTTTACATGCAACTTCTTCTAACGCAGGGCCAACCTGGTCGATTAAAAGGATATGTTGCGCACGAGCCGCGCAGCGGCGAGGCCAGTATTCCCCGAGTATGTAATTGCCATACCACTCGAGAAACGTACGATACTTTACCTACGCCCTAAAAAGAACAACTTATTTATTGTAATAATTTTTAATAGTACCACGATAATGATGAAAACTAAATCACTGCTTGATCAGGAATAAAGCTGTACATTTTCCGACATTCGTTGTGTTTTAAAAGAGTTCAATTTAAAGCTTCAAACGAGTGTTTTCCACTCCCAGACTAAGCATGAAGTAAAATTTCGAGTTTAGAAAAGCCCCGTGAAAATTTGTCGAGGGTCGCGCAGCGACCCGAGACAAATTTTCTGGGCTTTTCTAAACTCGAAATTTTACTTCATGCGCCACGCGTATAAAACACTGATTTCAAGTAAGGTTCAAATGTACATAGAGTTTACAATATTTTAGTGTTTTATACACATGGCCGATAAAATAAAATTTCGAGTTTAGAAAAGCCCAGAAAATTTGTCTCAGGCCGCTGCGCGACCCTCGACAAATTTTCACGAGGCTTTTCAAAACTCAAAATTTTATGTCATGCTTAGTCTGGGAGTGGAAAACATTCGTTTAAAGCTTCAAATTGAACTATTAAAAAAAACAAAGAATAACTAAAGATTTAAAGAAAATAAGTTGAATTTGGAATACGTATACTTTAAAGAAAAACTCCCTGTACATCAAAAAAATATTTGGTTGTACGGTAAGCAATCAGCTGTTCAGTTGTCAAAGCTATTACGTGCATGTGTACGTAATGTCAATCATACTTGTTAAGATGACAGTGTGGTATGATGCGGTTACTAGATAGGGCGTAGGTAAAATGTTTTTACAATGAATACCCTCTCTTCATTGGAATAACTCAGATTATTATTCATAACAATTATAATGCGTGGACTGATATCTGACTAGCAAAATTATTTTCACTATAACATGACATTTGTCAAACTCATGGCAAGGGTTTTTATTAAATGCTACATTGTTTAACTTGTTTTTATTATTTTTGGGGTGGATTCTGGTACAAACGTAAATTAAATGGATACATTTAATACAGTTTTTAATACTCTAAAAAATATTCCTTTACGATTTTTCTCTAAAATTAATACGGGAGCTAATAATTACACATATTTAATTTTACTTGTTAAATTCTTATGTTCGCCCCTTATCCCAGACACTCGGTATATATATATATATATATAAATATATATATATATATATATATATATATGTATATACATATATATATATATATATATATATATGTATATACATATATATATATATATATATATATATATATATATACATATATATATATATGTATTGGCGGCAGCGACTTTATATTTATACCCGCCCATTCTTGATAATTACAAAATAATCGCGTGGTATTTAATTGTACGTAATTTTGTTTTATTTCTGGCATGTAAATAAATATATTTTGAAAACCACTTTAAATCAGTCTTTTATACGCGTAGTGCCTGAAGGAAAATTTCGAGTTCAGAAAAGCCTGAAAATTTACTTCGTGCATAATCTGGGATCTGCAAAGCAGAGCGACTGAACCGAATTTTCAGACTTTTCTAAACTCGAAATATTACATAATGCGCCACGCGTACACAGATTTAATGTAAAGTTAAAAATATACTGTTTAGATATGTAAGTTTATTTTTATGGGAAACTATGTAAACATTTTTATGTTACTTTTATTGTATTCATATACAATAAGAATAATATTAAAAGTAGGATAATTCCTTCTATTACTAGTCACAAAATACAAAAAAATAAGTAGTATTAAAAAAAGTTAAGTGTTATCCATATTTTTATATTAAATATATAACACAAAATTGACGTATTCAAGGTTTGCGAAAAATTTCGGACTATTTTAAAAACTACACAATTAAACATCGAATTATATAATCTTACAAAACAAAAACATTGAGATATTTATTACTTTTTTATTTCTGGTATTTCATTGTACAGTTGCTTCGAACTCATAAAGGAATAATTGAAATGCTTATATCTATCATAAACTTCTTAATAAACCTCAATTAAAATCATATTAGTATGCGTAATAATTATCAAAAATAATTAAATAATTAGTGTTATCAGAATTTATTGCTCCATAATTATCATTCCATTGATTTATCACTAACATAGTTACATCCAACCTCCCCCCCCCCCCCCCACCCCCTCAAAACAGGAAGGAGAAGTTGTACTTTGAATGTGTAGACAAATAAAATCAATATGAAAAACTGGACGGATTAAATTATTAAACGTTTAAACCAATTAAAATTTATGATTGTGTTTCATTACATAATCAAAAAATTTATTGCGGATGTAATATTTACACATAAACAAATAGCTTATAGGTACTCAAATTCATAACATTTATAACAAGTAATACCATAAAAATTTTAAATCTTGTTATTTTTTTTATTGTTTTTAATTAAAATTTACAGCCAGTTAAAATAATTAGAACTTTGCGGTATATTTTTTGTTATATTTTGACGTCAATGTTTTTTTAAATTGCATAAAGAGTGTTAAATGATAAGCTAAATGAATAATAGGCATTACGATTTAAAATTACATTTACGATACATATAGTACAGCGATTTTTCCTTTTAAGCACACATTCGGCCCGTTCATCAAAATGTTCAACATTCAACATGTTTGGATTTGTTTGTGATGTATGTTGGTATCTATCTATCAGTCAGTCTATTTTGTACTATTGCAAGAATCCCAAACACGTTCACGATTAACAATCCGGTCATCAGAGAATTACCCATAACTGTATTGTTTCGAGTTTACGTGAAGTGATTAATCACAAATAGAAAGACTGTTATTCCTTACTTCACTTTTTATTTTTATGTTAGATGTACATTTCGAGACACAAGGTGCTCATTATCAATAACAAACAGTTTGTTATTGATAATACCTTGTGTCTCGAAATGTACATCTAACATAAAAATAAAAAGTGAAGTAAGGAATAACAGTCTTTCTAGAGAATTACCCGACAATTGGTAGTAAACTTTTGTCTCTGATAACCGGATCGATTTACATATTCCAAAAAAAATTGCTCCAATCGTTCGAATTAATCAAAATAAAATTTGTTAAGTTCATTAACATAAGATCAAACACAAGCAGTACATTTGAAACTTTACAATATTTCAGTGCTTTATACGCATGGCGCATGACGTAAAATTGCGCCACGCGTATAAAACATTAGTTTAGCGTGAACTTCAAAAAACAATTAATAAGTAATAATTATTTTCCAAGAACAAATACAAGTAGTTTTGATTGATACATAAATCAAATAATGTAATTTAACTATAATGATCATGGAGTCAATATTACATAGAGTGGTAACCAGTAGGGTTTTCAGCGTCACAAACTAGCCATATTTATCGGCTGGGAAATGCTGCTAAGGGGGATACGGTGGAGACTTTATGCATTGCTCGGTAAATGTGATTCCGTGCGGCACTTCCGTGCGGCACTCCTTCAAACAGAAAACTTTTTACTTCAGCTATTAATTCTGTTCGTGAGTTTTCGACACGTCAAACTAGATGTCGACACCCGCGAGGGGGCTAAAATGCGTGACGCTATTTTTATGCTGCTAAGGGGGATACGGTGGAGACTTTATGCATTGCTCGGTAAATGTGATTCCGTGCGGCACTTCCGTGCGGCACCCCTTCAAACAGAAAACTTTTTACTTCAGCTATTAATACAGTTCGTGAGTTTTCGACACGTCAAACTAGATGTCGACACCCGCGAGGGGGCTAAAATGCGTGACGCTATTTTTAGCTGGGCTTGCCCCTCTGCTTATTACGTACTCAGTGATAATGATGATACCAATGCACTTCGCTGACATTAGTGATAAGCAAAAAAAAATTAAAGTAGTGAAACTTCTAATGATAATTATTTCAAGATGTAATTATACGATGCTCCATTTTATACATCAAATCAACAAATATTACAGCACGTGGAAAATATAAAACAAATTCAAAACCCGTTAAAACACATAATTAAATCGAACTGCACATGCCAGAAATAAAACAAAATTACGTACAATTAAATACCACGCGATTATCACTGTTTCTTCGGGTTTGGTCCCGCGTATTTTCTTGGCTCTGGTCCATTTTATTTGTAATTCGACGTTTCGATGACGTCGCAGTGAATTTGGAAAACTTGTATAAATTCTGGTCAAAATATATTATCTCCGAACAACAACCAAGAAATTCAAAATCCAACCCCTTCCGAAAGTAATATTGAAATTGTCACTGCTACATCATTAGAAGAACAAAACAGAAGAGTAACACGAAGCCAAACAAGAAATTCACGCATCAAGTAGTACGCAAAAGTCAAACAAGTGGTTGCTAGAGCAATGGAATTTTGATAGTTATTCCTGACGATGATGACTGCGACGTCATCGAGTCATCGAAACGTCGAATTACAAATAAAATGGGGTGGATCTGATGAAAAAGGGGTTCATAAGATTTTTTCTATTTCTCCTTTAGGGAATTTGCTTCGAATTAATTAATTAACCAATCAATTGATTAATTAATTACTTTGAAACTCTCGCCGATGTTCGCGATTTCTTTGTTCTCGTGTGCTTTCAGTCGTTCGATCATCTCCGTTCTCCTTTTTCTAGCTGTCTCCACCGGATCTGTTGTGTTTATGTCGTGTTTCATGTTTTTGTTGGAGATGTAATATGGTGCTCCCAGGGCCCGTCTGATCAAGATGTTGTCAGTTGATATTCTTTCGAGTGTTTTTCTTCCTCCGGTTACTGCTATTTTTTGGCCATACTCCGCCATCGGTTTTAGCACCATGTTTAGTATTCTTCGTCTATTTCTGACGGACAGCGGGCTTCCGTCTTTCAGTATGCAGAAAAGGCTTTGGGCTCGTTTTTTCGCCAAAGCTCCTCTTTTTCTCGCGTGTTTTAAAAAGCTCAATTTCCTATCTATCGTAACGCCTAGATAGGTTATTGAGCTTTTTAGCTTGATCATTTTGCTCCGATTTATAAATACGTAATTCCTCGGCGGAATTTTTCTTCCCAGATAAATTGCCTCCGTCTTGCTGGAGTTGTTTTTAATTTTCCATTTCTGAGCAAAAAGATCAAGTTTCTCCATGGCTGTTTTTGTTTTCCTGCAATCTGATTCATAATTAACTCCGTTCACCAGGAGTGCTGTGTCGTCGGCGAACTGGAACACGGAAATCCCTTCCCTGTTCTTAAACTTTGGCATGTCGGTGACATATAAGTTATATAACAGGGGAGAGATTGGCGATCCTTGAGGTAGACCTTCTGAGGCCGGTTCCCACGTCGAGATTGAATTATTCAGCTTGATCCGGAACGCTCTGCCCGTTAGCCAGTTATCCAGTAGTTTAACTAGCCAAAACGGGAAATCTTGAATTATGAGTTTAAACATCAGTCCGTCTCTCCACATCCTGTCGTACGCCTTCTCAACGTCCAGCAGCGTTATCATTGCCGCAGATCTTGGCTTTAACATCAGTTTTTTCGCTGAGTTTATCATAAAAGCTGCTTGCTGGACGGCGCACAGTGGTTCCAAATGCCGAAAAGGTGGTCATAATATGAAGATGTTAATGGATTCGTTTGAAACTTTGTGTATAGGCTGCTTTAAGGAAAGTAATGCAAAATCTTTATAAAAAACTGACAAAAACAAAATGGCGGTACCAATATGGCGGACAAAAAGTTCAAAATTGCAATATTTTTGTGAAAATTCGGTATATTGGCAGTTTTAAGTACACTGATGTAAAATATGAACTAAAAATAAAAAAAAAACAAAATGGCGGATCCAATATGGTGGACAAAAAGTTAAAAATTGCCATATTTTTGTGAAAATTCGGTATATTGGCAGTTTTAACTACACTGATGTAAAATATGAACTAAAACTTAAAAAGAAAACAAAATGGCGGTTCCAATATGGCGGACAAAAAGTACATGTAAATTAGTATTCATCGTCGGACGAATGCGCAGATTCGTCGTCGGCGTCGCTGCTCTCAGTTTCCAAGCTCGGCGCTTTTAACATATCCACAGCTTCAACGTGTAACGCTTTCAGCTGTTTCAACGGCAGTTTTCGGAGGCTCGATATTACAGGGTCTGAAGCTACCAAAAGCCTCTGAAATACATCCTGCATGTTTTGGACGCGACTAGATTTCCGCGCAAAATCCTGCCTATATTGTTTAATGAATTTGTTGCAAGATTCTTGCGCTTCTTCTGACATTTGTCCAATAGGCAGGATCGACGCTTCAATAATTTTGCTGCCGTGCATCAGAACCTTATGCACCGTAGTTGGCATGCAGAACCAGGGATATAGTTCCACGTATAATCGAGCTGTTTCGGTGCAATATTGATCGAACTTGCAGAGATTCACGTCGAACCCGCACGCAAGAACTTGTAGCACAACGTGAAATCTTTTAATCAAACGTTTGTCCAATCCAGTTATCGATGCCGTAATATCCGCATTCTCGAAGAAACGACGTGCGGTATTTCCGTCGTTTGTACTTCCATACCCCTGTTTCGGCATGTCAATCAAGAGCCCCAATTCCTGACGGAATCCTTTCTGAATGTTTCTCTTACGCGCTTCGACCTTTTCCTTATCTTGGCCCCGGTTTCGCCATTTCTTTACTTCAAGACTGTAGGAAATGTGCAAAAGGGCCTCAAAAAACCGAATCCAGGCATGCAAAGTGGAAAGGCCGAACTGCAAATGATCGTCTTTGATCGGTTTTTTCAGTATGGCATCAATATCGTTGAACTGCTTCGATGTGCAGTCGCAAAGATAGCATCTCATACTCGAAGTAGTGTCAGTCAACGCATTGCACACTTTTCCATCTATCATGGTGAGAGATAAGACGTATGAAACATGCAGCTCTTTTCCATCAACAATTGTTTCGAAAACAGTCAAGTTGCGCTCTTGCTTTTGAATGTCATCTACCAAAAGTTTCGTCGAAGTGACAGTTTCACGTAGAAATTCGATTTTCAGAGGGCGACAAAATCGAGGAGATGACGGACGCGGATTTTTCCAGATAACGATTTCTTTCTGCGATGACTTCTCCACAGTTACAAGCTGAAGCGGCACGAGAGAAACAAAAAATATATTTGCGTCGGTTTTTGAGCCATCATCCCCTTTGAATTTTTGCTTGAACGTGCTTTGTCCAGATGTTCCGTCGCATCCCCATTTACAAATCAAATCGACATTGTAAAGATTGTCGACGAGGCTGCGAATGACATCTTCTTGGACCAGCAATATTCGTTTGACCGTGTGATCCAGCAGTGCTTGAAGGTTTACTTCAGCACTACTCTCTGTGATACGCATATCGGAAGCGGCGGGGTAACATTCTTTTTTAGCGGTCAAAACATCCTTGTAAGATGGATATAATTTACAGTTATGATCAATACTCGATTCTCCGTTTTTTCCGTGTATATATTGAAATGTCATTTACAGCAGTTAATGAACTTGTGCACAGAAAATTCAATTAAAAAAAAAACGGGAAAGTTTGGGAAGCTAATTTTACTTGGACATGATTAAAAATGTGTTACACAATAAGGGGCAAGTGGTCCGAGCGTGGGATCTCGTGGGACTTTTCACTTATGAACATTGCAACATTAACTTTGAAAACTGGCACTTAGAGAAATCCATACTTTACTTGTCACGTTGGTTAAATAATGACCAAAATTAATTGTTGACATCTTATATTGTTAAGAAGTACTTACTTTCTTGAGGAGAATCCATTTCGATCGAATCCAAATCACTGTGGCAGGTATAAACTTGTTCAGGATCTCGGTCTCGCGTCGACCCTACTTCCCGAGGCGCTCGAGTAACAATGAGGGCCCAGAGCCCCCTATGCACATTTGACCGTTGTTATGGGTGGTTTCCAATAGGCCAGGTACCAACCGACATAACTAAAGTCTAAAAAGTCCCTAAATCGAACGTTCGTTTTTGGGTATTTTGGCCACGTTTTCGGCATTTGGAACCAATGTGCGGCGGCTAGTTTGGTGCGGAATCCGAACTGATTCGCTGGAATAAGTTGTTTTTCCTCGCCAATTCTTTGGATTTCACCCTTGATTGTTTTCTCCACGATTTTGGCTAGTCCTGATAATAAGCTGATTGGCCTCCGGTTTTCAACTCTCGACGGGTCCTTTCCTCCTTTGGGAATCGTCACTACGATCGCCTTCTTCCAGCACTCCGGGAAAACTGCGTGTTTTCTTATTCCATTCACCAACCGAGTAATTCTGCTTATTGCGTTATTATGCAATAATTTAATTACTCGGTTGGGAATATTGTCATCTCCTCGAAATTTTACTTCATGCACCAGACGTATTAAACACTCATTCAGAGTAAAGTTCGTAATATAAAGGGTGGGCCATCTAGTGGTTTTTAAATCATAGGTTATTTTGACACTGACATCTGTTTCCCGCTTGAAATCTGGACAGAAAGTCGGTATCATTCCTCCGCGGTACGAAATGAGTCGCTTTACGTTTGAACAACGTTGGGAACGTTTAATATTAATGGACCAGAGCCAAGAAAATACGCGGTACCAAACCCGAAGAAACAGTGATACATGTTACGCCCGCGAAAATTTACGTTTTTAATATATATATATATTTATTTATTTATTTATTTATTTGCCCAACAGACGACAGTCCAATTACAGAGCAAAATTCAATATAATACATAATTATACAATATATATACATAATTATACAATACATATACATATATATAGTAACATATAAACATACAAAAATGACGATAAATCAATTATTACAGCTATAACAGTAATATCTAGGCAGCGCTACAAAACTATATTAATTAATGATTTTTTAGGCATGTGGAAAATATCTACGAGATGATGACGATTATTATATACTTTAAACATCTTATTTAATGGCGAATTACCATGTGCCCTAGTGTTTGGTGTTGAACAATAAAATAATCCATTCGAGCGAGAACAATACCTAGGCACATGGATATTAATTTTAGATAATATGTTTGGATCATCGATCGTACAATTAATGATTCCATGTAGAAATAATACCTTTGCATCGTCGCGTCTACTATGTAACGATTTCATGTTAAATGTATCAAGTAGTTCCTGAGATGGTATTGTTATTGGCGGATATTCCTTATTCAACTTGAAATACATAATTTTTAAAAACTTTTTCTGAATTCTTTCTATTTTGTTTATATGTATATAATACTGGGGACACCAAATTATCGAGGCAAATTCAAGGTTGGAACGGACATAAGAAGAATACAGTTTTTTTATTACATCAACATTGTTGAAATCTTTACAAGTACGACTAATAAATCCCAGCATCTTATAACTTTTGTTGCAAATATTATTAATATGTTCTATAAATGTTAAACGATCGTCAAATATTATTCCCAAATCACGTAAAGAGGCACACCTCTCAAAGCTAATATTCGTCAAACCGTAATTAAATCTAATCACATCTTTTTTCCTGGTAAATGACATACATTTACATTTGGATATATTTAGAAATAGACCATTTGTTTTGCACCAAATATCAATGAGATTAATATCCTCCTGTAATTCTATACAGTCACGTTCACAGTCAACAACTCTAAATATCTTCATATCATCGGCAAACAGCAGAACTTTACTTTGTAGTTTATCAACTATGTTATTAATAAAAATAATAAATAGCAAGGGGCCCAAGTTTGATCCTTGGGGGACCCCGCTGGTTACAGTATATTTAGATGAATAATGGCCCATATACTGTACAAATTGTTGTCTGCCGGTTAGATATGAACGCATTAATGATATCACTTGATCCGTGAAGCCATAATAACCAAGTTTTGTGGCTATTACATTGTGATCAATTGTATCAAATGCCTTACTGAAATCTGTATATATAGTATCAACTTGTCTACGTTGATCTAAGTACTCGGAGATGTATTCCGTGAAGTTTACCAAATTTGACACAATTGATCTTTTTTTCACGAATCCATGCTGTCTTGTTGTTACATATGGGCTAACGTGACTGTAAATGGCTTTAGAAATGATCATTTCAAACAATTTTGCAAAATTATTTATTACTGTAATGGGGCGATAACTCACGATGTTATTTTTATCACCATTTTTAAAAATTGGTGTAACCCTGCCAATTTTCCATAATTCAGGGACACTAGATGTTGTAATTATAATATTAAATATATGACATAATGGGTCTAATAAACAATGTACACAGTCTTGAATAATATATGCAGGAATACCATCTGCCCCAGCAGTATTATTTCCTTTCAAGTTCCGAGCAGCGAGCAAAATTTCATCTTTAGTTATTGCTTTTAATGTACAACCGGGATAATTCGTGATTTCGCATGTAGTATAACTGGAAGTACGAGTAGTAAAAATACTTTTAAAATGATTTGCAAAACATTCTACTATATCTTTTGGTTTTGTAATAGTTATTTCGTTAAAATGCATGCTACCAGGAATTCGGGTAGTTGACTTTTTCGTGTTCACATAGGAAAAAAGTCTCTTAGGTTCTTTTATAATATTTTTTTCAGTTTCACAAATGTATTTTTTATGGTCAGATTTAATTACGGCGTGTACCTCTCTTTTTAGTCTGTCAATTTTTAGTTTTAAGTGGGTGTATTTGTGTGTCCTAAACATTTTAATTGCCCTATCTTTCTTTTTAAGTAAGGTTTTCAACGACGCACTAAACCATACAGGGTATTTTTTATCTATTATTTTAGTCTTCCGTTTAGGTACACATTTAAAAAAAACATCATCAAGCATACAATAGAATTTTTCACAAGCTTCATTTGGTTCCTTAATATTAGTGAGGTTGGTCCAATCGATTGTGGAAATTTCAGTATATAATGTTCTAAGATCTGCTTTCGCAAAATTGTATGAGGGAGTCGATGAATTCTGATCAAATTTGGTCAACTGAACGGATGACAATTCCAAATTACACAATAGTGGTGGATGGTATAGATCCGAGTTAACCAAACCATCTTCTTTTACTACACTACACTTAATGGTCCGGCCGGAAATAGCAACATCTAGAATTCGTTCGTTGATGTTCAAAACCGAGTTTCTTTGAAACAGTTTGTTAAATTGTATAAAATTGTTGTAGGCTTCAATTTGTTGATTTCGTCCCTGGTTGCGTGTTTCAAATAAATACAAATTCGGCAAATTAAAGTCACCTACAATCAAAACCGGTTCATCTAGGTTGATATTTTGTTCTATTTCCTCGAATATACTTTCATAATCTGTTACAGACGACGATGGTGGTATATATACACACACTACATTAATTGTTTTTTTGCGTGCTAATATTTTAACAATTACTAGTTCGATATTGGCCACCTTTGTGGTGTAGTGCAATTCCGAATGATATTTACTATTCACAGATATGAGTACTCCTCCTCCCCGCCGATTAATTCTATCACAACGAAATACATTGAAATTGTTAGGAAAAATTTCAGTATCTAAGATACCATCTTGTAACCACGTTTCCGTTATACAAAAAACATCAAATTGCGAAGCACGTACATTATCATAAAATATGTTTGTTTTTGTACCTAACCCCCTAACATTTTGATAGAAAACAGAGAGTGATACACTTTTATGAGAATTAGTATCGTGATGTTGGGCAGTCTTTAGTTTAAATTAGTAATCGATGGAACGCCGTTAACATATTTGATGCGGATATCTGTTTCGCCCTTCTGTTTTCGATCCTTAAATTCTTCCCAAACAGTATTTTCGAATTGGCGCTGCTTTGGCGTTTTATCGCTCTTGATTTTTATTTCTGCAAATCCAATAATATCTCGTAGTTTCTTAGAATTCAATAGAAGTTGCCTTGGTTCATGTATGGAGTTAAATATTGCTTTTATTGGACGCGGCTTTTTCTCTTTTCTGCTACCCAATCTTACGATTTTATTTGGCGGATCGAGTGATTTATCCAATTTCACAATTATATTCTTTACCAAGGATAAGTCGTCATCATTGACTGACTCCGGAACATTGTATAAGATGACATTACATGCCCGTTCATGTCGCTGTTGCAGTTCATGTGCCAGTGAATTAAAATCCGAATCAGTTGATGTGCCACATGTACTTTTAATTTTAACTAAATCATCTTTCATTACTTTATTTTCATTCTCTAGTGCCACTATTTTCATGCTTAAAGTATCTACTTTGGTGGTCATACTAGACATAAATTTTTCCATGTCTTTTTTAAAAGATTCAAGGTGGTCTTTCAGAATTGCTTCAAATGAAGATGATAATGGCAACATATTTAATTTTGATAATTTACAGTGGTAACAATTCCATTTAACATCATTATTCAATTTATCTTGTTCCTCATAGAATGTTTTTTCAGTTTCGGTTAGGTCCATACAATTAACGTGGTACCAATTACTACATTCTCCATTGCACTTTATGCAATTTGAAATATTTTTAGGACTAATAAATTGTTTGCAATGACCGCAATTAACCATATTGGAATGTAAATTATAGGTAATTGTTGTAGTATGTATTAGATAAATTGGAAAGGGAAAGACAAATCACAAAACTTCACGTCACTCGACCCTTCGTGACGGCTTTGAAATAAACAAACAGGTAAAATGGGCCACGGTTTGGGATACAATAGAGTACAGAGGTGAAAATAATGTCAGATAAATTCTACGATTTATCAATCGAAGGAAAGTTCATTGAGCATTTATCGATAGGATGTCAATGAACCTGTGAGGAACAAAAAATAGCACATCTGTTTGCTGTTAGTATCGCCGAAAATGTGCAAATTATTAAAACGGATATAACGTTTCACAAACTATCTCAATTTCAACCAAACTAGATATACATGAACTACATAGTTTGATCATCCTTTATACTTAAGATGGTTACTTTTTGACTATTATTTACCAGTAAACAAGTTGAATAATCCTCGACTCGACATGCACGCGGTCACTGTTTCACATACTTTATATATATATATATATATATATATATATATATATATATATATATATATATATATGTATTGGCGGCAGTGACTTTATATTTATACCCGCCCATTCTTGATAATTACAAAATAATCGCGTGGTATTTAATTGTACGTAATTTTGTTTTATTTCTGGCATGTGCAGTTCGATTTAATTATATGTTTAACGCCTTCTCGATCAAGTTTTTAAATTAATACCTAAAACATGATAAGGATTTATACCAACGTTTATTAATAAGGCTGTGTAATTTTCCTAAAATTGGTGATTGTGTTTAAAATTACCAATTTTTCGAACATTTTCCACGCAAACAATACTAAAAAAAATCCAAACACCGTAACCAATTTCAAACGAGATTGGAATAAATCCTCAGCGAAAATTAAACAACAAACACAGCCCACGTTAAAAATCAGTTAATTAAACCAATTGCTCATCAACCACAGCAGCAGGTATTCGTGGCAAAACGCTTCCACCCACGTCAAAAATCAGTTAATAAATCCAATTGGTCATCAACTGCAGCGGTATTTGTGACAAAATGCTTCCCATCATAGTTGAAAAACAGACGTTTAGTGAAATTAACAGAGGTTAACAAGTTCATCCAAACGTGATCTGCAATAAGTTCGTGTGATTAAAAACAGTAATTCATTTAGATTATCAATTTAAATTCAGTGGATGTTGCCTGAACAACACGTGAGATTGATTACATATGCCAGCTATTTTCGTCAGTTAGCTGCGATTTATATAATACTCGGGTTTAGTTTAGTTTATCTGTGTAGTATATACGTTTTTCTTTTCAAGTAAGTACATTTATTTACTTAATAATAATGTGCAATTTGAGATAAGATTTTTCTACTTTAGTGATCATCTGATTCTTACACTTACTTTCAAGTATTCATTGTTTTTTTTGAAATTTAAAATTTCTATCGAGTGATTAAGCACAGAACTATTCCGTGTACAACTAAAATGTGCTCAAGTACTGAGTACAATTATTCTACACAAAATGTACTCGAAGACCAAGTAGAAATACGTAGCAATAAGTAATTAAATGCATTTAAGAGTACAAAGTACTGAGTACAACAAATTAAAACACAAAAACTATTGTTCCACAGTCGTTAATGAATAATGTTTTTATATATTTTAAACTTAACACTAAATCAGTATTTCACACGCGTGGCGGGTGAAGTAAAATTTCGAGTTTTAAAAAGCCTGAACATTTGGATTTGCCAATCCAAAGCTTTAAACGAGTGTTTTCCACTCCCAGGCTAAGCATGAAGTAAAATTTCGAGTTTAGAAAAGCCTGAAAATTTGGTTTGGTCGCGTAGCGCGAAGCGCGGAGCGGCCAAACCAAATTTTCCGGCTTTTCTAAACTCGAAATTTTACTTCATGCGCCACCGGTACAAAACACTGATTCAATGTAAAGTTTACCGGTGTGTTTTAAACTTCGTAATATGTCAGTGTTTTGTGCCGGTGGCGCATGAAGTAAAATTTCTAGTTTAGAAAAGCCTGAAAATTTGGCTTTAAACGAGTGTTTTCCACTCCCAGGCTAAGCATGAAGGAAAATTTCGAGTTTAGAAAAGCCTGAAAATTTGGTTTGGTCGCGTAGCGCGAAGCGCGGAGCGGCCAAACCAAATTTTCCGGCTTTTCTAAACTCGAAATTTTACTTCATGCGCCACCGGTACAAAACACTGATTCAATGTAAAGTTTACCGGTGTGTTTTAAACTTCGTAATATGTCAGTGTTTTGTGCCGGTGGCGCATGAAGTAAAATTTCGAGTTTAGAAAAGCCTGAAAATTTGGTTCGGCCGCTCCGCGCTTCGCGCTACGCGACCAAACCAAATTTTCAGGCTTTTCTAAACTCGAAATTTTACTTCATGCTTAGCCTGGGAGTGGAGAACACTCGTTTAAAGCTTTAAATTGTATTCTTCTAATAAACCGAGCGTGTTAAAATGTACAAGTTCTGCACATGTATACTTAAAAGAAAAATTCTCGTTATGAATATGTTCGGTGTTGCATGAAACTCTCTGTATAACGACTATAGCAAAATAAGGTTATACGGGGGGTCCGTATTTTAACAGAATGTATGGGGATCTCGGGTTATTTTTATAGATAGAGAGTCGTTTAATTTGGGGCAAAGTTGTGAAATTCAGGGAAAAATAATAATCTTAGAACAAAATTGAAATATCTTGTTTCGTTTTCGAGATATTGTCAAAAAACGGATTTTTTAAAAGTATTTTGATTTTATTATTCATAAACTATTGAATCTAGACATCTACAACTTTGATATTATACAGGCACTTTTTAAAGAGAAATGTAATTACATATTTTATTTTAAGACAACTATAAGATTTAGCCGAGGACCATAGACAACTTTTCTTTTTCTTATGGGCGCCATTTTGGATTTTCATATTTTTTGAAAGAATATTTTTTTCTGAATTCAATGATGTATCACACTTATAGTTTATTGTATATTTGATATGTACAATTTTAATCTTTTGTTTTTTGTAAAGAGTGCCTTGGAAACAGTTGAGTAACTCACTCATTTGACAACCGAAGAGGCCCAGCTTTCAGCTGATTCCATTACTGTACTGATAGAAAATGTATTTGTTTATAAACGAAATACTGGTAATAGGTTTGCGTTAGTGTTACTGTTTACGCAGTTAGCGATTTGTTTTAAAATTAAATAAACACGTTGTATAATAAACAAACAAAATATTTATTGAATAAACGTGCATCGAAATGTGTACAAATAAAGCAATAATAAACTAAAAATTTTACTTCATGCGCCACCGGCACAAAACACTAATTCAATGTAAAGCTCAGCGGTGTGTTTTAAACATCGTAATATGTCAGTGTTTTGTACCGGTGGCGCATGAAGTAAAATTTCGAGTTTAGAAAAGCCTGAAAATTTGGTTTGGCCGCTCCGCGCTTTGCGCTACGCGTCCAAACCAAATTTTCAGGCTTTTCTTAACTCAAAATTTTAATTAATCTAGGAGTGGAAGACACTCGTTAGAATAATCCTAAGAGTGAATAAAAAAAATTGTGGATGATTTAAAAAAAATACCATCGCAATCAGATCTAACCTAAAGAGTGTTGTTCTGTCTACTGATTTTTCGGTAGATTTACCGAATTTTATGACTACCTACCGATCTACCGAAATGCTTCTTGGATATACTGATAATCTATTAAATACTGAATAAATTATAGACTCTTTGCCAGTGTCAAGATTGCACAAAATCTTATATTCACATGACATTAACATACAGGCATCCAAATTACTATTTAATATTAAATTCCTCAATCTATTTTTAATATATATATTTCAGCTTAGAAAATATGTTTTTGCATTGTACTTGATTTATTAATTAAGTTAAGTTAATATACATGGTTTGGCCGGAAAGTAATGAGGATGTTTTTTTTTGCTCTAAGTAGAAAGGTCTGGGAGTGGAATCTTCGTGTGTAATCCCACCATCGATTACACACGAAGATTCCACTCCCAGACCTTTCTACTTAGAGCAAAAAAAAACATCCTCATTACTTTCCGGCCAAACCATGTATATTAACTTAACTTAATTAATAAATCAAGTACAATGCAAAAACATATTTTCTAAGCTGAAATATATATATTAAAAATAGATTGAGGAATTTAATATTAAATAGTAATTTGGATGAGTGTTAGCTAAATGGTTTAACTTCTTGGATTTTGGAGGCGTTCACTTCGTGGTGGTAAATCTTCAATTTTGATATAAAGAAAACTCTTAACTTTTTTATACCACTTTTATTTTACTTCAGTGACTAGTGACTATCATTTCTTCGCCTGAAGAAGCCACAGTGTGGCGAAACAATTGTAGCGAGTTTACAATATATATTTGAAAGTTTTAAATTATTTTATTTTATTTATATAAAAGTCAGTGACTAGTTTCAATTACACGGTAATCATTCTCAAACTAAGTTTGAGAATGATTACCGTGTAATTGAAACTAGTCACTGAAGTAAAATAAAAGTGGTATAAAAAAGTTAAGAGTTTTCTTTATATCATAAATGGTTTAACTCAGTTTTCTAACCTCTGAGCTTTTACAGAGTGTAAATCGAGGACAAAGTGGACTGCCATTCGGGAGTCGCGTCTCGGTTCAAAATTGATACGGGATAACATTTCGTAGAAAATAAAATACATACAAGTGAAACAAAACCAAGTGAATTTAATTTACAAACCAATATATTTCTGAAAATGTTTTACCAAGTAATTAATGAGAAAAAAGTGTCCGATATATTAAATGCCAGTTCAGCAAAACTCATTACCATGTATAAATGGAATCTAGTGAAATTTGAAAGAGCAAAAAACCACATTATATTGAACAAAATTTGTATAAAGGAAAAATTAAATATTGATAATGAAGGTTTAAATTAAATTACACTTGGTTTGTTTCACAATTTTTTACTTTACTATTTACTCGACTAGTTTCGCGTTTTACAGCATTATCAAGTGTAATTTAATTTAAACCTTCATTATCAATATTTAATAATGTTTCACCAAGTGATAAGTGAGAAAATTATTCAAGAAAAAAAAAAAAAAATTAAAAGCGAAATACATGAAAGTGCAGTGCCATGGCCGAGTAAAAAAAAAAGTAGTAAAAGCAGCGTATCAGTTATGGATTTCATTCTAAATGAAGAAATGGTACAAACAACGGGACATCCTATCAGAACTAAAGAAATTAATTCATACGAGGCTGATCATGCATCTACATCCAATTGAATTCGACTTTATCGATACCACATTTAGAGAGAAAGCCAAGATTCTATCTGTCTAAATTACGCAGTGAAAAATTCAACAAAATAAAAAACAATAGTGATAAAATTAGTGTCAACGGTTGTGGTAAGCAAAATAATATTAAATTCTTTCCTAGAATCACCAATCTTACTAATACCAAATTTAATAATATTGAGATAAAGTTGCTTGAAAAGGGATTGAAATATAACTCACACATTTATAATAAATCAAGTCTAGAGACAGTAGGAATAAATGCAGAGACTATTTGTAACCAAAAATTCAGAGACGAAGAACGATTGATTTTAAAAAATAAATAATAATAATAATAAGACCATTTATTATCCAACGGAAAAAATCCAAAACGGACAATTATCAAATACATAATATAATTCTTACAATAACTAAATATAACATAACAAATATATAAAAATAATAACAGGAGATAACACTAAATTATGAACTAAATACTTATTATTAAAACAAAATTTAAATATTTTTAATGCCAATAAAAATGTCACTATAAATGGAATTCGCGTTCTTGCTCATGTGAACAATAGGTGCTCTTAATAGAGTGTTAGAGGTCGCAGTTGGTATTAAAAACGTTGGTGGTTGACGAGACGAAAGACGTGGAATATGGAAGTTTACTTTTGATAACAAATCGGGTGAATCGACTAACCCGTCTATCAGCTTTAACATAAATAATCCGCTACAAATATTTCTACGTTCATATAAAGAAATACATTCATATTTTACAAGTAAGTCCTCATAGTTGACAGTTACATCGGAATAGATACCAGTCGATTTAAAATGTAAATACTTCATAAACCTTTTTTGCACACGTTCGATTGTTAAAGAATGAGACACATAATATGGGTACCAGATTATGGAGGCATATTCTAGCTTGCTCCTAACAAAAGCAAAATATAAAACTTTTAATAAATGTATGTCGTGAAAGTACTTTGATGAGCGCATTATAAAACCAAGCATTCTAAAGGCTGAAGAACTAATGGTATTAATATGGTCAACAAATGTTACGTTCGAATCAAACATAACCCCAAGATCTTTAATTTTGATGTCACGTTGGAGAATGATGTCTTTGCACATATAGTTATATGTAGTTACATGCTTCTTGCGGGAATATGTAACAACTACACATTTTTTGATATTTAGTTTAAGCTTGTTAGTATCACACCATTCTTCAATACTATTCAGGTTACGTTGTAAATGAATACAGTCAGTTTCATTGTTGATTGTACCATATATCTTTAAATCATCAGCATATGCTAACACAGAACATGAGAGAGAACTAATAAGGTCATCAATATATACATTAAATAGTAAAGGTCCCAGATTAGATCCCTGTGGTACCCCAGAAGAACTTTGAAAAGAATAAGATTTATAACCATTATAATATACACAATTACTGCGATTGTCCAAGTATGATTTAATGAACGATAATAATGTAGGTGATAGTCTGAAATTGTTTAGCTTTTGTAGCAATATTTGATGATTAATTTTATCAAAGGCTTGTGAAAAGTCCGTGTATATTACGTCAGCCTGACTGCGATTATCAATAACTTCACATAGGTGTTGTGAAATGTTAGCTAAGTTCGTTACTGTTGATCGACCTTGAAAGAACCCATGTTGATAGGGTGAAATATATTTTTTTACATGGCTATAAATAATATTATACACAACGTGCTCGAAAATTTTTGAAAAGTTGCAATGAATGGCGATAGGTCGATAATTCTTTATATCAGATTTATCACCACGTTTAAAGACAGGACTTATTATTGCATGTTTCTATACGTTAGGAAATGTGTTTGTTCGTAGAGAGAGGTTAAATAAGTAGAGAGAGGTTAAATAATACAGTCAATGGCTGAATAAATGTTAGTTTGCAATCCTTAATGACGAAACTAGGAATCCGGTCATCCCCACAAGCCTTAGAATTTTTTAGATGGTTAACACTTTTTAGAACATCAGCTTCTTCAATATTCGGAACAGTTAAGTTCTCACAGTAAGAAATGTTATTCACGGGATCAATTAATTCTTCTGAGGTAAAAACATTTGAAAATATATTAGCAAAGGCCGAGACAATATCATGGGGACAGGAATACGTGATATCTCCATCATGTAACTCTCCAGGGATTCGTGTTGTACCCGCTCTTTGATGTAAGAACTTCCACAAATCATTCGGATTACTTTTTATATTTGATTCAACAACGCGCATGTAGTCCGTGTAGGAGTTAGAAATTAATTGTTTACTTAACTTACGCATTCTTTTAAATTCATTGTGAAAGTAAAGAGATCGAGAATATTTCCATTTACGATGAAAATAGTTTTTCATTTTTAAACATCGTTTTATTTCCTGATTAAACCATGGCGGAAATCTAGCTTTGTTTGTATGCTTAAGTAATGGTATAGAATTATCAAAAACATTGTATAAAATATTATAAAACTTAGAGCATGCATCATTAACATTATTGCATGATTTAAGAATAGACCAATCTGTATTTAGCAAATCATCATAAAGTTTATTGTAGTTGGCCCTTCTAAAATCATATGTGGTAATTGTGTTGATAGGAAAAGTATTCGGATTGACTCCATTTGATTCAACATTAAACAAAATCGATAATGCGGGATGATGCGGATCTTCGGGTACTAGAGGACAGTCGTCCCTTTCAACGGAAACACTACTATCAAAATTGCTTAGAACTAAATCAAGTAACCTATTGTTGACGTTAGTAATATTGCTATATTGTTTGAGGTGTACCATATTGATGAAACGAGATAAAGCATTTCCTTTTCTACATTTTGTTGCTAATAAGTTATCGTTAAAAGCTGGAACATTGAAGTCGCCAACGATCAAAATTCGTTTATCATAAATTAAAAGTTCGATTGACTCAAAGAAATTATCTAGTTCATTTAGTTGTATATCAGGGGGAATATATAGTACTAATACATAAAAAACGTTAAAGTTTACAGTGCATTTACATAGAATAAGATCAATTAGCGGCATATGTTGATGAATATTTGATAAATCAACATATTTAAATGAAATATTATTTTTTAAAGCTACCAAAACACCCCCACCTGTAGATCTATTAGTGGAATTAAAGCTTCAAAATTAATTAAAAATTATAAACACACTGTAAAAGTTAAGCTCGCAATAGTGACAAGAAAACAATAACTAGTATAATGAATAAACTAAAAAACAATAATTTGATATTATGTAAAGCTGAAAAAATATTTATATTTTAAGATTATATCTTCAATTTGGTTTCCATTAATCACTTGATGAAACATGTTTACAATATTGATAATTAAATAAAAGTCACTTGGTTTGTTTCACTACTATTTTTTTTATTCTCTCCGACTAGTTTCGACTTATCGTCATTCTCAAGGAGTTATACAGAAAAATATTTATATATAACTTGTAAAATATTTGTCTGTATTACTCCTCGAGAATTAACAGATACAAAAATGACTCATGAGCATTTCCCGTTCCCAATGTGTATCTCGTTTAATTCAATTACCCACTTATACAAGCAAATAATTAATTGCATAATTTTTTATACCTAAAAAAGTATTTAAAATATAATTCATTTAAAGTATACGCAATCAACTAACCATGAAATTACAAGCACATAATATCCTGTAACTTTAAACATACATACCGAACGTTTTATTTAACACCGAACATTTTCAATGTACATTTTCGTATGTTCGATTTCTCAAATGAAAACATTCAATACGATTTGACAGCCTTAATTTTTAGGTTATGTGTAAATTGGGTTGCGCATATGACCATTACAAATTAAAGCCAATCATTCGCAATTAACGCCTAAACTTATTTCAGTACAAATTGTTTCAATAACAGCGTATGTGCCTTAAATCTTAAGATAATCGTCGTTTTTTAAAAAAGTTTAATTCAGAAACTTAAAACGAGTGTTTTCCACTCCCAGACTAAGCATGCAGTAAAATTTCGAGTTTAGAAAAGCCTGAAAATTTGGTTTGGTTGCGTAGCGCGAAGCGCGGAGCGACCAAACCAAATTTTCAGGCTTTTCTAAACTCGAAATTTTACTTCATGCGCCACCGGTACAAAACACTGACATATTACGAAGCTTAAAACACACCGCTAAACTTTACATTGAATCAGTGTTTTGTACCGGTGGCGCATGAAGTAAAATTTGGAGTTTAGAAAAGCCTGAAAATTTGGTTTGGTCGCTCCGCGCTTCGCGCTACGCGACCAAACCAAATTTTCAGGCTTTTCTAAACTCCAAATTTTACTTCATGCTTAACCTGGGAGTGGAAAACACTCGCTTCAAATTGAATTCTTTTAATAAACCGAGTGCGAAAAATGTACAACGTATCCACATTTATACATCTCTGTATGAAAATTAACATTGATAATGTTCGGTGTTACATAATACTCTCTGTAGATGACCACCAAAGTTCATTTCAGAAAACAAAATAATTATGCTATGCTCGTATGATCGTTAATAAGTAAGTATTAATTTGAACAGCCGTGCAAATTAAAACAAGTTGATTGTCATTACCTGAGCACAGTTCAAAAAACATTGCACAATGATAAACACGTATTACGAAAAAATGTCGAGATTTAGCTTGAAGTGTCAACAAAAATACAAGCAGCAAAAACGCAGAATATCGTATAAGAGATATGTGGATAAAGAATATCTCAGAATATCTTTATTGGATAATGAGGTAAGTGAAAGAGTAATAATTGTGTAAAAAAATTGGAAATACAATCTTAGATGAGTTTCTCATCTTTCACGCGGTGAATAGTAACTTACGAACCAAGTGCGGCAACATAGTTTACACAATAATGTCTTTATATTGCCCAACAGGAAATGTCCCAGTTAGATTAGATTAGATTAGATTAGATATTCGTAGGGGTGGCCTCATTGGCCTGTACCACTGCGACCTTTGCAGATCTATTGTGGATCCCTATTATCCTAGACGACGTGCTCGAGCTTCGCCTCTTTGATTAGCCCTATTAACCCTAACAATGAGCCTTGGGTGTCGCTCTCTGCGCTTGGTTTAGTGTTGCCCAACTTTAAGTATCCAACCCGCGCTAGGGCCTCACATTGGCACAGGATGTGGAGAGGATCCTCCTCATCTTCCTGGCAGAATCTACATATTGTATCCTCTGCCAGGCCTATTTTGCTCATGTGTTTGTTGAGCCTAAAGTATCCTGTTAGTAGACGTACTATACTATAGCTTTAACAGTTTTTCTCTCTTGTTTAAGAAGATCGGTCGTGAAAATCGGCGATTGTTTTTTGAGGAACTGTTTCGCCTGCCTCTGCCCTGGTGTGTTCGTCCACCAGGTTTGAGTTTGTGTCTCCGTCCATTTTTTATGGATTGTCTGACTGTGGTTTTTGCGATACCGCAGGAGGGTTCCGGGCCAATAAATGCGCTTGACGAGCCTTGTTTGGCCAGTTCGTCTGATTTTTTGTTCCCTTGATGACCTTTATGTCCTGGGACCCATACCATTGTCACTTTTTTGCGACCGCCCATTTCGTTGAGAGCGCTTACACAGTCCCACACTAGCTTGAAGTCGACCTGTGTGGTGCTTAGTGCCCTTAGCAGCGCTTGGCTGTCCGAGAAAATAGCTACTGATCGATTTTTGTTGTCTTGCTTTGCTATTTCTCCAATGCAGAGGTGGACCGCGATCGCCTCTGCCTGGAACATGGTGGTGTCCCTCGCCAGACTGACTGAAATCTCTGTCTCCAGTTTTGTGCTATATATTTCAACTCCAACTCCTTCCTCTGTCTTCGAGCCTTCAGTATACCAGTTTGATTCCGCGTTGGTAGGTGGGCTCTTTTCCCAATCTTCCCTCTGCGGGATCATCACTTTGTATTTCGTGTCGAAATTATACTTCTTGTCCATGGCATCGCTTGGCATTCCTGTTGTAGGGTTTGCCTTTAGCTCGTCTTCTAGCCTTTGGTACTTTTCCCTGTGTGATCGGTTTATGAGAGCTTGTCCTCGCATTAGTCTGTATGTTACGGCCCTGGCTTCCCCTTGTATGAAGATGTGCAGTGGTGGTATGTTCAGGATCATTTCTAGGGCTGCTGTCGGGGTAGTGCTTAGGGCTCCTGTGACACTGAGACATGCTAGTCTTTGTGTGCTGTTCAGGAGCCTTATCGCCCCCTGCTGCTCCGTCCTTGTCCACCACACTACTGCCCCGTAGGATATCATGGGCCTGATCACCCTTGTATATAACCAGAGGGTCATTTTAGGATTGAGCCCCTAGTTTTTCCAGCACATTCTTCGATACCTTCCCAATGCCATTGAGGCTTTTTTGGCGGTTTTTCGGTTTTTTCCTTTTAGCGCTTTTCTTTTTGTGAACACGACAATCTGTGTTTTTTCGGGATTGACCGTCTCTCGTTCCCTTCGACACCGGTTGTCTACTATGTGTGCCCTCTTAGAGAGAATGTAATTGTCCTTTCCTTCAGGCTAGCCCTTATCTATTGGTAGAGACTTGTCGGGACGCCTTTTCTTGCTTGTGCCTCTATAAGCGAGTTAGAGCCTTGAGATTCGGCGGGCCTCTTCGGGGCTGTGGCTTCTTTGTCCTGCTTGTCCCCTTCTGCCGCTTTGTTGCCCTCTCTGATACGGAGTCGCAGCCTACCGTACCCGAAGAAGGGGTGCATGCTTAACTTCCCCACCTCCTCTTTTGACTGTTTGTCAATCGAGAAGGTCCACAGCACCCCTTTGGCTTCTTGGGTTTTTCCTCACACCGTCCAGAGGTGTGTCTTGAGGCCTCTGTTCCCTATCCCCAGTCTGTTTAGGATCCTGTCGGCCCCCAGCCTTTCTTTCCCTTCGTCCGGGACATATGCCGTGCAGATCCAGGGCTTGGGAATGTCGTCCTCCTTTAACTCCTTGAGGGATGCTCCCTCCCAGGGTTTTAGGGTTTGGATCGTCTCCCTCAGCCACTGTGCACTGTCCGTGTCGGCGCATGTTACCGTTAGGTAGTCTGGTCGGCACGTAGATTTGCTGAAGCGGACTTGTGGCCCTTGCTCCGGTATCTGCTCGTACGCCGACATTATCAAGTCCTGGAGTGCCTTCAGCTTCTCCTGCTCTAGTTGGATTTCTGAGAAATCCGCACTTGCTACGGCGACCTTGACTGATGTTAGGGCCTCCGTGAAAGAGGGCCCACCCACTTTAGTCTTTTTGGCCGCCCTAGGCGTGCTGCTGTCTGATCTTAGCCTCTTGGACGAGGCTTTCTCAGCGTTTTGCTTAACTCCCCCGTTTGTTTGCCCTTGGGGTGCTGCTTGTGAAGGAGCCCCGGACCTTGGTTGCCCTTCGGATTTCTTTTTTGGGTTTGGGCCTTGGGCCTCTCGTGCTTGGCTGCTGATGAAATTGGCCTTGATTACAGCCCTTTTGGCCTCTACGTAATGCTAACCTTGTTTCACTCGCCGCGTCACTTTGGCCTTTGCGACCCCTGATATTGTTGCCCTACGAATTTCTTCGTCTGACATCATGTCCACGTCTTCTATGGCACTGATTCTCGGCCCTTGCGGTGTAGAGGTACCCTGCCCTGTGGCTTCGGTATCCTCCTTGTTGGCCTTGTCTCAGGTCCCTGGCTCTTTTGCCTTGGGAGCCTCCTGGCCTGTTGGTGGGTTTGTTTTTGTTTTAGTTTTTTTTTTTGGTTTATTTTTAGTCCGACGAGTAGCTAGGGAAATATACGGTACACCTGGTGAGAGCCCCGCATGACCAGGTAAGGCTAAATACGAGGGGGTTTCGCCGGTGCCCCCAAGGGATCTTTAACGGCACTGCTCCCCCAGTGTCACGCAGCTCTCGGCAACGATGCCTTACACCTTGGCTTGGGTTTGAGTTGCTCCTTAGTCAGACTGCCGTCGCGTTCCCAGCCATCGACTGGAAACGCCACGGCAGCACGCTAGCCCCCTCACCCACGGCAAGGTTTCGCAACTTCTAGAGGGGGAGTCCCAGTTATAAGAATATGTAATATAATATAATAAATATCTTATCTACAGGGTGCATTTAAACGAACAAAACATTTTTTTACGTAAGTAGGGGCGTACGTGTTTTCGGTCCACAACGTGATACATACAATAAGCATTTTTGTGAGCCAGTTTAAAAAAATATGCTGATATTTTCAATCAACTGATCACCATCCTAGTCAATTGAGTTGGGCAACCTAATTAGCTTCTCATTGACATTGCTATTTACGGTTATATTACTATTCTATTCAAAACGCGTCGCATATCACTTTTGCATGCTGTATTTTAAAACCAACAAAAAAATACAAAACGAAAATTAATACAGGTCTACATTCCTTGGGATGTTCTTTATCTTTTCAAAAAAAAAACAATGTTTATCGCGATATTTATAATAAAAAAAGTACCCACATTTGTCTAATTGTTTTACAAAGTTCAACTTCAACGTTTCGTAGAAATTAATTTTTAAACTCGAAATTTTTTGTCATGCTTGATCAAGGAGTGGCAACACATGTTCAAAAATATAATAAAACACTAATAATTGAATATTTTCCTAATATTTAATCTAATTTTGAAATACTTGTTTCTCTCTTGCCCCTTCCAGGTTAAAAGCCTGTGTACGTCCATCCACATTTATCATTTTAAAAACACTTACTACAATAACATCATGCCGATCTTAATATCACATGATATGACTTTAAATAAACAATACTCCTTTTAAACAAAAAATAACTTAAAGTAATTACAGCCGCTTATCTAAACAGCAAAATGCGGTTGTCTGATAAATAGCGACTGTAATTAGTATTAAATATACTCTTAAACGAAAGCAATTTTGAGTTCCTTTGCGATTTTAAATTGTATCCGTGCAGCGCAAAAAAAATATTACACCATTCGCAAAGCGAATATGGTAATTAGTAATTGTACACAATACTAAGATAGTGAGGTAGTAAATTGTTATGTAATTACGACAATTTACAAATTAACCGACTAGTTTTACTTAGGATTTGTATATATATAACTAAGTTTAAATAGTATATTTTTTAATCGGTGGCAATCAGTAGGAAGTTTTGGTGTGTTTATGTGTGATAGTAATCCTGACGTTATAATGGTATGTAGTATTTTTTATTTTCATATTGGAAGAATTTTAAGACACAACGATAACAAAAGAAGGACACACAAGTTTAATCTTAAATTAATTTCTCATTTGACAGTTGAATAATTTTTGTTTACTTTTATTATAATTTAATGAACGCATTAATTAGATAAACATTAAACACAGTGGTGTGTACACTTTTTTTAATGTAAACGTCGATTTTGACGTACCACACACGTCACAAATACTAAAAGGATTGGATTTCCAACGATTATTGAAGTCCTTGGTGGCTGTGAATTTAAACATGAATATCGATTCTTACATCAACATAAATAAATCTTACATAATATATAGAACTATGAAAAAACTATTCGTGAAAATGCAAACAATGACTTAATTAATGAGACAACTCAAGACGATAAATATCCATTGAAACAACTACTTCCCGTGCAAATACACCTCCGGATATTGAATTATACAATGAAATATTTAAAATCTTATTTAATTTGATTTGTTGCAACGCTCTATTAAAGTATATGTAACGTTTAGGTCAAATTTTTTTCAAATCAACTAAAAATTCAAATTTAAAATAAAAGGAGAGATAGCAACAAATTAACAAGGACTTGGGTTAAAACTAATGTCTTAGGCCATCTTAAATCTTACGTTTGTAAAGTCATGACCTATTTTAGAGAGGTAAGAATCGACATTCATGGCCACCAAGGGCCCGTATTCACAGTACCCATGCAATTTGTCATCGGTGAGAACTTCCACTCCATACTGTTTGGTAAATTCTTCCCAAAATGACGTAACTTCAGTGCGACTTCTCACCGATGACAAATCGCATCGGTGCTGTGAATACGGGCCCAGGACTTCAATAATTAATTGTTGAATTAATATAGTTGTATGAGTTACGTGAAGGTGTTAAGTCACTTAATTAAACACAGTTATACTCCTTTTTTCACTTTTATTTTTCTTGCTAGATGTACATTTCGGGTACTAAGTACCCATTATCAATAGCTAACTGAGTTAGCTATTGATAATGGGTACTTAGTACCCGAAAATGTACATCTAGCAAGAAAAATAAAAGTGAAGAAAGGAATATAACTGTGTTTAATTAAGTGAATTAATTGTTGGATACCTGAAGTTGTTTAAATAGACATTTGAGTTGCCTATTTTCAAGTCATTTTATATTATTTAAATATTTAATTGACGAGGCAGATACATGATGAAACTCCATAATACTATTTGAAAAAAAACAACACAGTTGGGAGGGTTTTACTTTTATTGTTGACCACTGCAACATGTTTCACCACACAGTGGCTTCATCAGGCAGATGAAATAAATCATTTATTTCAAATATTGAAATAACAAAATATTTACATTTTTGTTGTTTTGTTATTACTAATGGCATAACCTCACAATAAATGACATTTGTCACTTTTTTACAAGGCACACTAATTATATTTTTTTTAAATATAATTTTAAACAGAAGATTTAAAAAAAATCGACATTAAACAAAAACAAGAAATTGAGCCTTATTAGATTTAGAAAATTTATGTAAGTAAGTAAGTAAGTAGTTTTATTCGTGCTATCACAGTAGTTTACACTCGTCAGGTACATAAGTATAATAATAAAAACAATAAAATGTATAACTTATATAAAATGTTAATAAAAAATGTTAAGATAATGAAACATTAAAAAGTATAAAGTATAAACGGACACAATGTATATAATAAAAGGACAATTACAAATAAATAAAACAGAAATGTAAATATTGTTAAAATTCTTAGGCAATAATTGTGTATTGCAATTAAATGCACTCTTGGATAGTGTTGATTATGTTAATGCTATCATCTTGTAGTCATTATTTAAAATTTCTTGGATGCTATAGAAGGCTTTAGCCATTATGTATTTTTTAATTTTCAGTTTAAATTGCTTAATACCTAAGGTCTTTATTGGGTCCGGAAGTAAATTGAACAGTTTTGGCCCAAAATAATTAATGCCATTACGTGATTTGGAAAGACGTACTTTCTTTAAGCAGAGATTTGTTTTTGTTCTCGTATTGTGTCCATGCTTATCAGCATGAACACAATACGATTCAACATTTTCTCGAACATGCATCAGACATTCCAGCAAGTATAGACATGGGAGGGTTAAAATTCCCAGGTCAATGAATGCTTTTCTGCAGTCTTCCTGGTATCCTAATCCCAGAATTATCCGAACAGCACGTCTCTGCAGGCCAAATAGTCGATTCAGTATGGACGAATGACCCCACACAAGAATGGAATATGTGAGGTGCGACTGGCAGAGTGAAAAATATGCAGTGCGTAATGCTGATACAGGAAGTTTCTGTTTTAGTTGGCGTAACAGGTATATTGAACGGCAAATTTTGACTGCCACAGCCTCCTCATGGCTGTGCCATGTTAGTTTATTATCAAGGCATATTCCTAAAAATGTAGCTTTAACTTCTCTAGAAACATTTGATCGAAGAGAGAATGTAATATTAACCGTTTTGTTTTTATTTAGTGTGAGCCTGTTTGCTTGAAACCAAGAATGTACATCCTTACTCAGGGATGTATGCTCGATAGTTGCTCTTTCTATATCAGCTGACTCGTTTATGAATGTCGTATCATCAGCGAATTGAAAAATTCTCAAAGAATTGGATACATATGATAGATCGTTTATGTAAATCAGAAAGAGCAATGGCCCAAGCATAGATCCCTGAGGTACACCAAATTTTACATTTTTTACAGTAGATGTGTTTTGATTCATTGTAACTACCTGTTGTCTTTGGCAAAGGTACGAATTAATAAGACGGCAGCTGCTTGGATGAAAATTATAGAAATATAATTTTCGTAGAAGGACATCGTGATCAATGCAGTCAAACGCCTTGCTAAGATCTAGAAACGAGGATACTGTATTTGTTCCAGATTCAAAACTTTGAATAATTTCCTCGGCAAGGGCAACAACTGCATCAGTCGTAGACCTCCCCCTACGAAAGCCATATTGTGTTTCTGAAAAAAGATGTTCAGTTTCCATAAAGCCAATTATCTGCATTTGTAGTATTTTTTCAAACACTTTAGATAGTACGGGTAATACTGCTATAGGTCTATAATTACTTACATTCTCTCTGTCGCCTTTTTTAAAGATCGGAGTAATACGAGCATTTTTGAGTGTACTCGGGAAGATGTTATTGACAATACGTAAGTTAATTAAGTTCGTTACTGGCATGACAATCACGTCAACTACCCTTTTAAGTAGACTAGCTGTAAAACCGAATATATCTTTAGAAGGAGAATTTTTGAGGTTGACTATAGTATCTCTTACTTCTATATAGCTGGTTTCCTGAAATATAAATTGTTTCTTAATGTTAATAGGGATATTAAGCATATAATTCATAGAAGTTTGCGTATAATTGGGTAACTTTTGCGCTAGATCTTCCGCAATATTTGCAAAGTATGTATTAAATGCGTCAGGATTAATATTGCATTCCTCACCACGTGATGTGGATTGCTTATTGTTAATTAGGGACCAGAGTGCTTTCGGACTGTTATTTGAGTTCTTTATAAATGATTCATTTGCAGATATTTTTGCATTCTTGATTGCAATGCGATATTTTTTTCTATAATTTATATAGTCGTTTTTTAGCTCGGTGTTTTTAACACTTGCCTCTTTAATTAATAACATAGTCTCCCGCATATTATGCAGATTTGCGTTAAACCATTTGACATGACTATTTAAAATATTGTTTATAATTGGAACTTTCTTTTCTAAAAAAGATTTGTTGTGGTATTCCTGCAAAATATCTACAAATGAATTAAATTTGCACTCTGGGCTTTGTGTATTACCAATAAGAATACTCCAGTCAGTTGATTCGAGAAGTCCATAAAGTATGTTTGTGCCAGCTTCTGTGATAGGTCTTACCATTTTTTGCTTCTTGATATTAGAAATTGCATTTAATTTAATGTTAACAATTAGGCCTATGTGATCAGACATACCAGAGTCACAAGGGTATACTGCTATATCTGAGTGATGGATGTTCGAGAAGACATTATCCAAACAATTCTGCTTACGTGTGTTGAATGCAACTGTACTTGTTAGGCTGTATGTTGCGAGGACGTCACATAGATTCAGAGCACGGGGATCACGTGTATTAAATTTTACGTTAAAATCTCCTCCGAGAAAAACATTCCTTTGGAAATCAACACTATCCAACAGTTTACCTAAGATAGACAGAAATATATTAAAATCTTCATCTGGTGATCTGTATACACAAATAATAATCATATTGTATAATGGCACATATGACGCAGCTATTTCACAGTGTTTATCTACTGATAGATTGTTTAGATTTAATAATTCATTGTAATTCATTTGATTTTGAATTAGCTGCATCACTCCACCGTGTTGTAGTTCGCGCCGCGAATAATTAGTAGCCACAGAATAGTTCATTATTGATAAGTGTGGGATTTCCGGTTCTTTAAGCCAATGCTCACTAATACATATAATGTTTATATTACCGTTTGTTGTAAGAAACGCTTCCAATTCATTTGTTTTATATCGTATGCTTTGAATATTGATAAAGTACATTTCCACTTCCGAAAACTGTGTAGTTGATGATGTTTCAGGCTTCTTAACTTGGCTTTGATGGCAGGCGGGCTCTTCTAAAAATATATCGGTCAAGTATAATTTCACTGGGCCAGTGCTTTGGATCCATGAGAACATCGTGGTATTTGAACTCTGCTCCGATTTTAAATGCTGGGGTGGACATTGTAAAATTAATTTTTTCACAAGTAAAGTTGTTTGTTTTAACAATTTGTTTTACATGTTCTCTCATTTCCTCTTCTGTAGTGTTATTTTTCATACGTTTAATAAATATCCATGTTCTCCTTGGTTCAGCTTTTAGGTTAGATATATTAGCCTCTTCAGTACCAATAATCACATTATTTTTATTTGGTTTGCGTTTTTGTTTGTATGTAACGGTGGTAAAACCTTGATCACTGATGTATCCATCTTGATTCTCTGGAAATGTATTTTCCTTTGATTGTTTGTTCACTGTTTTCGCCGCTGAACAATTTAGGTTAGGCTTATTGTTTACTGCAGGCAGTTGATGAGTCGCCGTGCGCAATTTGGGTGGCGCGCGCATATCCTCCTTACTCGATGATGAATGAATGAAAGAGTCTTTATCGATTTCAGATTTGTTCGGGGTTTTTGGTATTTTTGTGTTTTTTGCACCTGTTTCGGTGGCTGGGATACTACCGGCTTTGATACGAAGATTAGCATTTTCTTCCTCCAACCGGTTCACTTTCTCCTGTAGTAATAGAGTTGTGAGTTTTAACTCATTCACACGTTCTTTTAAGCAGATGTAAGCCTCCTTTTGGAAATTAAATTCGGTATTGTCGGGCGGACATGGGCTCACTCCGCCGTTTGTCACGGGAATTTCACAGCATGTTTTTACTGTCTTCGCACAACTGGGGTGGTAGTAGGATTTGCAAACAGTACACTGTATACCAGACTTGGCTATATTACCGCAGGCACATGTTTTTATAATAGTAGCACTATATTTATCACGATTTTCGCTATTTAGGTTCGCACTTCGAGATTCACGACCGCCCTGTTGATCGGCCATGTCTAATGTAATCAAATTAAAAAAACTATAGGCAGCCATTTAAAAGTCTTAAGTTGGCTATTATTTGGGAGTGAAGTTATTATTAAAAAAAATCATATTCATGTAATTTTTGAAACCCAACAAGATACGCCCTCCTCTTTGCTGATGATACGGCCCTTATCTCCCACGCTTCATCGCTTCAACAATCCCAGAACCTCCTTCAAAATTCTTTTAATTCCATACAAAAATGGTGCAATAGATGGCGAATACAATTAAATCCTTCCAAAACCAAATTATTCATTCCTTTTTATAAAATCACTCCACGATCTCCTACAATAGTAATAAATATCACCACAATTCTTCCATCCTACTCCTGCAAATACCTAGGCATAGAATTTGATTCAAAACTTTCTTTCCTCCCACATACCAAATCCATTAAAACCAAAATGAAAACAAGGGCTAGGCATTTCAGATCTTTAACTTATAAACAACAAGGAATTTCCACAAAAACAGCAGTTAGGATTTCCGAATCGATATGCCGGCCCTTGTTAGACTATGGTGCAATTTTATTCCTTCATATCCGTCCTTCAATTTCACACCATATCCAAGTCGCCGATTAGCACTACGAATCCTCACCAAACTCAGGCACCCAATAAATCCTCTTCATAATCCCTCAAACATCATCCTCTACGAAACTACCCAAGTAACACCAATTTCCCAACGCATATTAACTCTCAGCGAACAATTCGCTGTAAACACCCATAACCTAGAACTCCTAAACAAATTCTGTATTCCTAGAAACCTAAATATCCATCCCAAATATAAACATCAATTCATTTGTACCGTTCATCAAGACAGTTCACAAGCCTAGCATACGATAAAATTTTACAAATAAAATAAATTCAAGACAGGGCAGAAAGACCTCTGGTCGATAGCCCAGACAGACTAACCCCATAGTGTAATAATGTATATACAGAGAGTTTTATGTAACACCGAACGTTTTCATAACGATAATTTTTCTTTAAAGTATCCATATGCATACGTTCCATATTTTTCGATGCTCGGTTTATTAAAATAATTGAATTTGAAGCTTTAAGCGAGTGTTTTCCACTCCCAGGGTAAGCATGAAGTAAAATTTCGAGTTTAGAAAAGCCTGAAAATTTGGTTTGGTCGCGTAGCGCGAAGCGCGGAGCGACCAAACCAAATTTTCAGGCTTTTCTAAACTCGAAATTTTACTTCATGCGCCACCGGTACAAAACACTGACATATTACGAAGTTTAAATCACACCGCTAAACTTTCCATTGAATCAGTGTTTTGTACCGGTGGCGCATGAAGTAAAATTTCGAGTTTAGAAAAGCCTGAAAGTTTGGTTTGGCCGCTCCGCGCTTCGCGCTGCGCGACCAAACCAAACTTTCAGGCTTTTCTAAACTCGAAATTTTACTTCATGCTTAGCCTGGGAGTGGAAAACACTCGCTTAAAGCTTCAAATTCAGTTATTTTAATAAACCGAGCATCGAAAAATATGGAACGTATGCATATGGATACTTTTTTTTCCCAGGCTAAGCATGAAGTAAAATTTCGAGTTTAGAAAAGCCTGAAAATTTGGTTTGGTCGCGTAGCGCGAAGCGCGGAGCGGCCAAACCAAATTTTCAGGCTTTTCTAAACTCGAAATTTTACTTCATGCGCCACCGGTACAAAACACTGACATATTACGAAGTTTAAAACACACCGCTAAACTTTACATTGAATCAGTGTTTTGTACCGGTGGCGCATGAAGTAAAATTTCGAGTTTAGAAAAGCCTGAAAATTTGGTTTGGTCGCTCCGCGCTTCGCGCTACGCAACCAAACCAAATTTTCAGGCTTTTCTAAACTCGAAATTTTACTTCATGCTTACCCTGGGAGTGGAAAACACTCGCTTAAAGCTTCATATTGAATTCTTTTAATAAACTGAGCATCGGAAAATCTGCAATGTGCGTATGCATATGGATACTTAAAAGAAAAATTCTCGTTATGAAAATGTTCGGTGTTACATAAAACTGTATATGTATAATACTATACTACTGTAATTGTCTGAATAAAGCTGTATGTATATATGTAATTTTTGAGTATCTAAACGGCCATTGACTGGTTTTTAGTTCAATTAAACCGGTCAATAAATACAAGAGTTATAGCGTTGGGCATTTTTTTATCGATACCCGGTATAGGGTGTTCCATTTACAAAAAGGTATGTTTGATATGCATAATGAAAATGAATCACGCTGTATATTAAAACATATTGTCAGTTAGTAGCTTAAATTAGTAGTTATAAGTTTTATTTGAAACATTTATTTTAACCTATCACAAACCGAGATATTTATTTATTTATCTATTAACGGATAACACCTTTTTTACAAAATATTAACATTAGGAATTCACTAACAAACATTAAGTTACATATTTATATTATCATTAGACTACTTAAACTTAAACCTAAATACATTCTACCAAGTACAATTAATTAGACAGTGTACTGCTCGTGAACTGAATTTTATTTACAATATTCTTAAACATAATATGGGGTGAACTAAATAAATCAAATATATCATGACTGTTCATTTGATTAGCCAATCTCATGCAGCGGTATATAGGACTGTGGTATTTATAAATCGAAGATACGGTCTGTAATTTGAAAATTGGTTTTTGTCTAGATGATCTAGTGGGAACGTGAACGTTTAAACATTGGAGCAAATGAGTTGAAGTATGACCGGAAATAATGTTATGCAACAGAAATATACTGCCTTTCAAAAAAATCAGAACACAAAGTATTTATTGGACGATTTTAATGAAATTTACAGAATTTGATCATGTAAATGAACTGCATCGATGATCAAAAAATCAATTGTTTTGGTTACTATTTAATGGTATTTTTCCTTGATTTCACCATTATGAAGAGCTGCTGATTTTTTAATGTAATTGCTTCTAATATCCAAGTAGCCTCTGAGTAGTTTGACGTTTCAGTTTGTAAAACATAAAAAGATGCCCCGTGTTCGTCGGCGTGCACAATATCATCATCTAAGTGAATTTGAAAGGGGTCGCATTATTGGAATGCGAGAAGCGGGTTTTTCGGTTCGTGCTATTGCTGAAAGGGTAGGCCGTAGTGTATCGGTGATCGTACGCTGCTAGTCTAGATGGCCCGAAGCTGGGGAGAATCGACGTAGACTTGGATCAGGACGTCCAAGAAGCACCACTGAGCGTGAAGATCGAGCTCTTCGTCTTACAACTTTAAGGGACAGATTTACAACGTCGCGGGCATTGGGAAATGACTGGTTGGCTCTAAATGGCCAAAGAGTATCCATGGCTACTGTTTACAGAAGAATCCGCAGTTTTGGTATAAGATCCTACCGTCCACAATTGTGTCTACCTCTTACTCCGCAGCATCGCAGAGCAAGACTTGATTGGTGCAGGGAAAGACAACATTGGACCCATGAATGGAATAACATTATCTTCAGCGATGAGTCTCGGTTCTGTTTATGGGCTCATGATGGTCGCAGAAGAGTGAGACGTCGACGCGGTGAACGCAGAATTTTACAATTTGCTGTGACATACGGCTCTTACACAGGGAGTTATGGTTTGGGGGGCGATAGCATATGGTAGTCGGTCTCCTCTAGTTTTTTTAGAAGCAAGTCTTAACGCGATTCGGTATATTGACAACATTTTACGGCCAGTGTTAGTGCCCTATGTAAATGGCTTGCAGAACCCCATTTTTCAGCAAGATAATGCTCGACCTCACACAGCGGCCATTACAAGACAGTTTTTTGATAGTGCCGAAATCAATTTGTTACCTTGGCCATCTCGTTCTCCAGATCTATCGCCAATAGAACATGTTTGGGATATGATAAGTGTTAGAATAAGTAACTTACAGCGCCCCGCTAACACTGTAATGGAACTTAGAGGTCAAATTATCGAAGTTTGGAATGAAATACCCCAAGTCGATATTGACAGCCTGATTTCTAGCATGCCTCGACGTGTTAATGAGTGTTTGGGAAATCGTGGAGGCCCAACACATTATTAATTTTTATTCATTTATTTTTTTGTTTTTCAAGTTGATTTTTTGATCATCGATACAATACGTTTACATGAACAAATTGTGTAAATTTTATTAAAATCGTGCAATAAATACTTGGTGTTCTGATTTTTTTGAAAGGCAGAGTATTATTATATTATTGTTTTGTTTATTTAATTTTAAGTTCAGTAACTGCTGAAAATATTATTTTAAGAAATTATGAAAATTCATGCGATAGAGAGTTGAAAGAATGAAGTCCTTGATACGATCACTCAAGATAAACAACCTTTAATTGTAACCCGGTGGTTTGGTTTCCCAATTCAGTGCAGCATTAAATTGTAAGTAATTTGCAAAGCAAGTTTAAGGTCATAAAAACGTGTGTGGTAGTATTGTGCATCAGTAACATTTAACATTTCATTCGGTTCACACCAATAATGACTCCTGTCAACATTGCTACCGCGATCTAGTTGTGTTATCGTGTGAACATTACTCGATTGTTGTTAACAAAACAAAAAATAAGTTATTATTATTATCATGGTGAGTCTTGTATTTAATTATGGGTGATTCAACATTGTTTGAGGAAATGCTTTTACTGTGTCATTGAGGAGGTATATTTTTTTCGTGATTTTTATGGTTTGTAAGTGTAATTTTTGTTTTGTACTTTGTTAATGGTAATGGTAAGGTAATTGTTGAAATAATGGTACAATTAGCATATCATTATCAAAGTACAAATTTTTAATTAATGCACAAACACCTTTATACACTTTGATTGCATAAATAAAATATAGTGTGTTTCTTAATTTATTAGAATAATGTTCTTATTATTTGTATATTCACTGCCGACAATATTTTTCTTCTGTTTATACATTATTTTTTAACTGTATTGTTTTGAGTTTACTTGAAGTGATTAATCACAAATAGAAAGACTGTTATTCCTTACTTCACTTTTTATTTTTATGTTAGATGTACATTTCGAGACACAAGGTGCTCATTATCAATAACAAACTGTTTGTTATTGATAATGAGCACTTTGTGTCTCGAAATGTACATCTAACATAAAAATAAAAAGTGAAGTAAGGAATAACAGTCTTTCTATTTGTGACATTATTATTTATTTATTTCTTGTATTTTCATATCAAAACTTGTATTTTATTAAAAAAAAAACTGCCTGAATTGCCTTCTCAAAATTCTTAAACTTTAAAAGGTTTTTAAAATTTAAGAATTTTGAGAAGGCAATTCAGGCAATTTTTTTTTAAATTTTCACTCATTTGTTATTTTTATACGTGCAATTTGATGCTTTAAACAAGTGTTTCCACTTCTTGATTAAGCATGAAGTAAAATTTCGAGTTTAGAAAAGCCCCGTGAAAATTTGTCGAGGGTCGCGCAGCGACCCGAGACAAATTTTCTGGGCTTTTCTAAACTCGAAATTTTACTTCATGCGTCACGCGTATAAAACACAGATTCCAAGTGAAGTTCAATTATACATAAATTCCAGAAAATTTGTCTCTTGCTGCGCGACCCTCGACAAATTTTCACGGGGCTTTTCTAAACCCGAAATTTTACTTCATGCGCCACGCGTATAAAACACAAATTCCAAGTGAAGTTCAATTATACATAAATTTTACAATATTTTAGTGTTTTATACGCGTGCCGCATGAAGTAAAATTTCGAGTTTAGAAAAGCCCCGCGAAAATTTGTCGAGGGTCGCTGCGCGACCCTCGACAAATTTTCACGGGGCTTTTCTAAACTCGAAATTTTACTTCATGCTTAGTCTGGGAGTGGAAAACAATCGTTTAAAGCTTTAAATTGAAATCTTTTAAAAATCAACGAATGTCAGAAAATTAACAGCTAAAATAATTTAAAAAAAGTAATGTGATATTATAAAAAGAATGACATTTTTCTTGTATACAGTAAATAATTTCGAAAACATTTACTTTAATCAAATTTTCACGGGGCTTTTCTAAACTCGAAATTTTATTTCATGCACCACGCGTATAAAACACTAAAATATTGTAAAATTTATGTTTTTTTTTTTTTTTTAATTTATTTGTAAAAGACATATGTTTTACATGTATTACAATTGTCAAAGGAGAAGAAAAACACTGATATAAAATACTTGATAATATAAACATGAAATACCATAAATTAAAATTACAATTAAAATTATTCACATATTTGAGGAGCTTACTTATAGTATGTCTTTAAAAGTGTCATGCAAAAAATCGCTTACTGAGTAATACGCCTTTTTAATTAGTAGTCGTTTTAACACATTCTTAAAAATATTTTGTTGCTTTATTTTTTTGAGGAAAACTGGTAGTTTATTATACAGCGTGAGGCATCGATAATATGGTCCCTGTTCATAAAGATATGTATTGTGGAGTGGAACACTTATGCTATCTAAATTTCTAGTATTAGAGATAGAATTGTATGCTCGATTGGTTACAAACTTACTTTTATGTTTATGGACATAGAGGCAACAACTGTATATATATAAAGAGTAAAAAGTTAACAGATTCATCTGAATGAAAAGCGAACGACAACTTTTTCTAGGGCACGAGAAAGTTATTCTTCTGATTATTTGTTTTTGTAGCCTAAATATGCGAGCTGCATCACTGGATGCGCCCCATATAATAATTCCATACATAAGGTGGCTACTGATATGAGCGTGGTAAAATGTTAAAAGACCTCGTTGATTAACTGAGACCCTCATCGACAGTACTGCAAAACTAGCCGATCTTAGTTTGCCAGAGACCGTGTTTATATGTTCATGCCAACTTAGGGTAGGAGTCATGTTCACACCCAAAAACTTTTCCTGAACCAATTCTTTTATTTTAATATTGTCTGAGACTGGGATAGACATTTTTTGTTGTATTCGACTTCTCGAGTTTACAAATTGCATAAAGCCAGATTTGTCAGAATTTAACAACAGCTCATTTTCAGTACACCATGAGCGAAATATTTTAACTGCCTCACAAGATGTGGTATGTGCATTTTGAATAGAATTTTCCGTGATCACCAGGGATGTATCATCCGCATATTTGAAGACTTTCACATTTGACATATGTGACAAAGCCAAGTCGAGGTCGTTCATGAAAATTATGAATAGGTATGGGGCTAGTATAGAACCCTGAGGTGTGCCGTGTTTAATAATCTCTCTTCTAGAGGAGTACTCGTGGTTGGCTGTATTTCCTAGATCGGATCGTATTTTAATAGTTTGGGTCCGTTCGTCGAGAAATGACCTAATAAGGTTGTGTGCATTATCGGATATGCCATATGCGGATAATTTCCTCAGCAACAAATTATGACTAATTGTGTCAAACGCCCTGGAGAGATCAAAGTAGAGAGTGAGTGCAACCTCATTTCTATCCAGGGCGCTGTACACATCGTTTAGGGAGTCAAACAGTGTATCAATAGTTGATTTGTTTCTGAGGAAACCCGACTGTGTATTGCGAAGCAAATTAAATTTTTTGAAATAACATTCTAGGCGTGTAAGAATAGCCTTTTCAAATATTTTTGAGAAGTATGAAAGAAGCGAGATAGGCCTGTAATTATTAATGTTGCGCTTATCTTTCTTTTTATACACTGGGCATATATTTGCTTCTTTAAGACACCCTGGGAAAATTCCCTGTGCTAAACATTCGTTGATAATATATGTGATAGGTTTGGTTATTATTTCGGCAACATCTTTGATAATAAATCCTGGTACTTGATCGTAGCCAGGGGATTTATGCGATGGTAGGTTGTTTATAATTGTAAATATTTCCTTTTCGTCAACAGGTAAAAGAAAGAAATTTGCAGAGGTATACCTATCAAAAACTCCATAACTTCCCGTTGGAGGTGATAATATATTTGTTTCTTTAAAATGATCACTAAATAGATTGCATAGTTGATTGGGATCCGTAACTGTTATGTTGTTATGGGTTAGTGCATTACATTTTGCATATTTATTATTATCATTGCTGTGAGAATTTATTATATTCCACACAGCTTTGATAGGATTATCAGAGTTTATTATTACTGATGCAAAATAGTCTTTTTTGGTAGAGCGTATTAGCTTCTGATGGTTTTTCTTGGCCGTTTTATATTCCTCGTGTGATCTAAGAGTGTTTAATTGTTTATGTATAATTAAACTTCACTTGGAATCTGTGTTTTATACGTGTGGCGCATGAAGTAAAATTTCAAGTTTAGAAAAGCCCCGTGAAAATTTAATTAAAGTAAATGTTTTCGAAATTATTTACTGTATACAAGAAAAATGTCATTCTTTTTATAAAATCACATTACTTTTTTTAAATTATTTTAGCTGTTAATTTTCTGATATTCGTTGATTTTTAAAAGGTTTCAATTTAAAGCTTTAAACGAGTATTTTCCACTCCCAGACTAAGCATGAAGTAAAATTTCGAGTTTAGAAAAGCCCCGTGAAAATTTGTCGAGGGTCGCGCAGCGACCCGAGACAAATTTTCTGGGCTTTTCTAAACTCGAAATTTTACTGCATGCGCCACGCGTATAAAACACAGATTTTAAGTGAAGTTCGAATGTACATAAATTTGACAATATTATAGTGTTTTATACGCGTGGCGCATAAAGTAAAATTTCTAGTTTAGAAAAGCCTGAAAATTTGGTTTGGTGCGTAGCGATGTTTATGTTGTCAAATCAAATCATTACAAAATTCGAGCAATTTGCTTTTGCGATATGTAAATAAAAATTCCCTGTATACCAAACAAAAAGGTTATAATGTATCATACATATTTATTTATTAATATTTAAAGATGAAACTGTCAGCTGATATTATAAAATCAATTAAATTTTTGCGCTTTATTTATACAATATTTTTTATTAATTTCTCTTATTTTCATAACAAAATTTGTGTTTAAAAATTTTGAGAAGGCAATTCAGGCAATTTTCACTCATTTGTTATTTTTATACGTTCAATTTGATACTTTTAACGAGGGTTTTTTCTCATTAATTAAGCATGAAGTAAAATTTCGAGTTAAGAAAAGGCTGAAAATTTGGTTTGGCCGCTCCGCGCTTTGCGCTACGCGACCAAACCAGAGGGATCCTTTAATTTGAAACTCCTAAGAACGAGCGTTGTCCACTCCCAGACTAAGCATGAAGTAAAATTTCGAGTTTAGAAAAGCCCCGTGAAAATTTGTCGAGGGTCGCGCAGCGACCCGAGACAAATTTTCACGGGGCTTTTCTAAACTCGAAATTTTACTTCATGCGCCACGCGTATAAAACACTATAATATTGTCAAATTGATGTCTATTCTAACTTCACTTAAAATCTGTGTTGAATATGCGTGGCGCATGAAGCAAAATTTCGAGTTTAGAAAAGCCCAGAAAATTTGTCTCGTGTCGCTGCGCGACCCTCGACAAATTTTCACGGAGCTTTTCTAAACTCGAAATTTTACTTCATGCGCTACGCGTGTTAAACACTGATATTTTAAAGTTCAAAATATACAACTTATGTCTGGCCGTCTGTTAATACATTCAACAAATGTTTATGTTATCAAACCAAATTATGCGATTACAAAATTCCAGTAATTAAGGAAAACACTGACATTTTAAAGTTCAAAATATACAACTTATTTCCAGCAAATAGAAATAAGAAATATAAAATATAGTTCTTATATTACTTATTCGTGTTTGTATCTTGGACTTGTGTAAAACTGTTTGCATTAATAATAGAAAAGAAATTAACAAAGATTGAATATAAATGAATTAGCAATCCTCTAACTGAAGGATTGCTAATTCATTTATATTCAATCACATTAATCTAATGTTTCTAATATTTCATATCCAAATTTAAAACAAAAAAACATACTTTATATATTTCTTGAATAACATAAAAACATAAAAAATCAATTATAAATAACAAACAGTGTACAGGGATTTCAAAACATTGTATAATTAACAACCACTTTATAGATGTTAATAATTTCAAAATTTTATATTCAGGTAATAAGGGCCGTAATTTAAACCTCAGGGAAGGCCTAGAAATAAATAGGGCAATAAACGACGGAAAACACCTCGTCAACGACAATGAGGAGATTTGGAATTCCCCAATCTTAAAATCCCTTATTACCTGACTATATATAAGCTTGTCGGTATCTTTTGTAATTCACTCCTGATAATGCTGTAAAACGCGAAACTAGTCGAGTAAATAGTAAAGTAAAAAATTGTGAAACAAACCAAGTGTAATTTAATTTAAACTTTCATTATCAATATACTTTATCTGTTATACTTGTGATAACATTTGCATGATATTAATTCATACATATTATATTTTTTGTGTAGTCGCAATTAAGTTATAATGAGCGTTTATATTATTTACTCCACAAGTTTTTAATTGGAAATTATTGATATAATTTTGTAGTTACATAAAACGTATAAAATTGTGACTTGCTAATTATTAACACGTTTCTATCTGTTATTATTGTTTGGTCTATTTTTATACTGTGACAGAGATAAGGGAACAAAAAAATATCAAGAATTTATTTAATTTAATCCATTTGTGGAACGTATTTCCAAAAAAAATGTCTTCCAATAATTTTATATATAATTTAAACATTTATATAAAGTGTAGAAATTTAAATCATTTTATTATGTCAGCTGACAGTTTCATCTATAAATTTTAATAAATAAATATGTATGATACATTATAAACTTTTTATTTTGGTACACAGGGAATTTTTCCCTTAAGTATACATATCCCTAAGCAAATTACTGGAATTTTGTAATCGCATAATTTGGTTTGATAACATAAACATTTGTTAAATGTAATAACAGAAGGTCAGACATAAGTTGTATATTTTGAACTTTAAAATGTCAGTGTTTAACACGCGTGGCGCATGAAGTAAAATTTCGAGTTTAGAAAAGCCCACGTGGTCGAGGGTCGCGCAGCGACCTGAGACAAATTTTCTGGGCTTTTCTAAACTCGAAATTTTACTTCATGCGCCACGCGCATAAAAACACTAATTAATTGTTAAGTTTAAAATATTTAATACATGATTTTATTATAGATTATCACTTTTCACATACTTTAAATTGTTGTCAAATTTTAATATATCTTGGAATTTCATCACTTTTTGACATAGTTCTCAAATTTAAACATATCATCGATTTTCGACAATTTTCGATTTTATTAAAACTCTGGAAAAATTTAAACATTTTTTCCATAACATTTCATCACTGTTCCATGATTTTCGCACCACGGACAGAGCATAAAATTCTAGATAAAGACATTAAAAACTCCCATCAAAGAAATGTCATTTGGTTGTACGGTAAGCAATCAGCTGTTTAGCTGTCAGCACGTAATGTACTTGTTAAAGCTATTACGTGCATGTGTACGTAATGTCAATCATACTTGTCAAGATGACAGCGTGGTATGATGCGGTCTAGTAACCGGCGTAGGTAAAATATTTTAATTTGCTTCAATCCAGAAGAAATTATACAAAATTGCACATTATACCTTACATAGATTGAAATTAAAAAAATTAAACAAATGAAGTTATTTTTATATAGAAAACATAAAGTATTGAATGTAAAGCAACTTGCAGATATATTTCTTTGATGCTTTGCAAGAGTGAAAAGCCTGCGATTAAACTTTTGTTTTCGTCTAACCTAATGTTTCAAATTTCGATCACCTGAAGCAATTTGTTTTAGAATATGTATGTAAGCTTAGATGAAAAAAATACCTAAGTAAATTATAGAAATGAAGTTTAGGAAAAAACAATTAGGGGACACCCGGGTTTGAACCGGGGACCTCTCGATCTGCAGTCGAATGCTCTACCACTGAGCTATATCCCCAGATGGAGGAGAATGCTTATACATACGTATTTAAAACATATATTTATATAAACCTTTATATAAATAAAACAATTTAAACACTTTCAAATATATATTGTAATAACGCTACAATTGTTTCGTCACACTGTGGCTTCTTCAGGCGAAGAAATGAAATGAAATGAAATATTAATACAGATAGATATTTATTTTTATGAAAACTATTAATGATTTCGATAGCTAACGCCATCTGAAATCGAAATCATTAATAGTTTTCACATATTGGCTTGAAATAGTCATAAATGTTCAGTATTCCTCAGCACTGGGTCGGAACCACACTGAAGAGGACCTTGAAGTCCGAAACGCCTCTGTGGATACCTGGTGCCGGAATACTGAACACAAATTCAATTTTGATATTTGTTTTCTGGTTTTACAAACAGAGTTCTGCTCGCTCGTGGACGAAACAGTGACCTGTATATGCACTTTGTGCATTCGTGTCACTGACGATGCCACTATGAAGCATTAGATGGCGTTAGCTATCGAAATCATTAATAGTTTTCACATATTGGCTTGAAATAGTCAGAAATGTTTAGTATTCCTCAGCACTGGGTCGGGACCACACTGAAGAGGACCTTGAAGTCCGAAACGCGTCTGTGGGTACCTGAACACAAATTCAATTTATTTTTATGTTCTTATCAAAATACATGGGCGTAGCCAAGGCGCGAATAATTAAAAATATCGTGTCTAATTTGATGAAATTATGGATTATATTATATTTAATTTTAAATTGAGAAAAAGATGAAGAAATTCTTTAAAAAATTGTAATACCTCAAAGTTATCTTTTTAATCATGTAGATTAATACAAAATATTTACATTACTTTCTGACGAAAATTAACAAAAATCGACAAAAATCATATTTGAAACATTTATGAAAATCTAAAAACTTCGACAAAAAATCGTGCACATTATCTAGAGGGTTATGGCAAAACTAAATTTCAACTAAAACGAAAATACTTTTTTTGTACTTCGCCCAGTCGCACATTGGTCAAAATGTTAAAAAAACTGGGCTAAGAAATACTTGATCTTAGTCACATGCAGTGGCGGATTAACTATTTTGCTGCCGGTAGGCTGAAATATTTTGCCGCCTATTCTCAATAGGGGGCATTAGATAACATTTTTATTATTAATATACGTTTCTTGACCCTTTTTACTATTTTACATTTTTGATGTTGACATTAAGTAACATTTTTAACATTAGATGACAGTTTTGACATTTAATATTTATTACTTTTTTGACATTACACGACAATTTTGACATTTGATATTTTTGATATAACATATTTACTTTTTTAACAACAACTTTTATATTATCAGATAACATTTTTGAAATTATTACTAAGGGTACCTCCGGTTAAGTATGGTAAAATGCCCCTATCGTTTGATTTTTAAATTTACCTTTTAAGAGGGTGTCTTAACGTATAAAAATAAGATCCCTGTGATTCGTGGTCCATAATCTCCCCTTCCCCCCCCCCCCCCCTCTGAAGGTCAAAAAAGTGTTTTTTCGGAATTATTTTTTTTCTTGTTTTCTATTAATAATTAAGATATGAAAAAATTCGAGAGTATAGGTGACCTAAATACCCGTCTGTGTCATATTTTTCAAGGTCATCCAAGGGCATTTAGGTAATAAACGGGGTTATAAAACGGGGTTATAAGAAATTTCCAACTCCGCGGCTTCGATTTCTTCATCACAAAAATACTCAAATTCCGACTCCACGACTTTGACTCTAAGTCCAACTCTGAGTCCACAACACTGGTTCAAACTATTTTCCATTTACTTCTAAAGGCTGTTGAGCTGTTCTGGTCCCACTACTAGTTACCTTGTTGACAACTTTTAAAATAAGGTAGCCATGAGATATTGACAGTTGGTAACTTTAATCCAATATTATTCAAAACGGACATCAGTATCAAGAATATTTTTTGTACAAAAGTTGAATATTTTTCAAAGACATTTTCAATGATATCACTTTTTAGTGCAACGGCAACCCTATAAACTTGTAACGAACGGTTTAGCGTAGATAATAATAACATTTACTGCCTTATCAAGAATTTTATGGTCTATCAGTGGTGGGCGAACCATAGAAAAGTGATGAAATATCAAGGTTAAAATGTTGAAATTTGCCGGAATTTTGAAAAAATCGAAAATTACCGAAAAAACGATGAAATGTTTAAATTTGAGAAAATGTTGAAACAATGAAATGTCAAGAAATACTAAAATTTGACAACATTTTAAAGTGTGTCGAAAAGTGATAATCTCTAATAAAAAAATGTTTTAAATATTTTAAACTTAACAATTAATAGTGTGTTTACGCGCGAGGTGCACGTAGTAAAAATTCAAGTCGAAAAAATGTTGAGTTGTTTAGAAAGTTAAAACACTTTTTTAAACTACTTAACATTTTCTCGATTCCAAATATGAAAATTAAAGGTATGCAATTATACACTAAATATGGAAAAATGCAATTTTGTTCTTTCTTTTTCAGGTTCAAGCAAATGAAATGCGTTCGAGACTTCCGTTATCCCAAAAATACTCGGTGTGCGGTGCCAGTGTGTTGCTCACAGTCGGGATCAGTCTTTTGCTCTACTGGCCGTGGTTGTTCAAGTCGATTTTGGAATTCGGGATGACCGTCAGACCGAACTCGCCCGCCTTCGAAATGTGGAAAGTCAACCCGATGCCGATCTACCTCGACTTTTATTTGTTCAACTGGACGAATCCGCAAGATTTTCGTAACAAGACGATCAAGCCGAAATTCGTCGAAATCGGACCGTTTCGATTTAAGGAGGTCAAGCAAAAAGTGAATATTACATGGAATAATAATCAGACAGTGTCGTTTAATCATTTAAAGACTTGGTGGTTCGATGAGGAGTATAGTGTTGGTAGTTTGGACATGAATATTACTACGATTAATGCTGTGTCTGTGGTAGGTTTTTTGATTGTAATTATTCTTGAATCTGGGAGGCGATCACTTAGTGTTACATTTTCAATATAGAAATTTAGAAAACAGTGCTTTATACCACTTTTATTTGGCAAAAGTTAGTTTCCGAGTCAAAAAAATTGGTATAATCACGATAAGTATTTTCTTTCCATTGTATTTTAATAATAGAACAACAGTAAATGTTGTAAATTTATTTTTCACATGTTGAGAAGAGCCGCTTACATTAGCTTAAAGAGCCGCACGCGGCTCACGAGCCGCGGTTTACCGAGCACTGCAAATAGCGCAGTGCTCGGTAAACCGCGGCTCGGGAGCCGCGTGCGGCTCTTTAAGCTAATGTAAGCGGCTCTTCTCAACATGTGTAAAAAAAATTTACAACATATACTGTTGTTCTATTATTAAAATACAGTTTGTAAAAAGAATAGGATGTCAAAAGTGACGAGTAAACTGTCGCATTGTGTCAAAAATGACAGTTTATATGTAAACTATTTATTGATTCAACCAATCGATTCGCCTGTGAACTCTAGCTCCATTTCATGTATCTCTCGTTCGCTTTTTTTTTGCTTATTACAGTTGATAAAAAATGATTGAAATCACCCTGTACATTTAAGGCACCAGCAATGTTTCGAGTAGTGAATCGAGTGATATATGGTTTTCAATGAGGGATCGATTGCAATTGTCAAAATACGTCAATTTTCAATTTTTCAATTACAGTTTCAACTTCAATTTCAATTTATTGATGTTATAACAAAAGTTTTACACAAGTCAAGTTACAATAGATAAATAATAAATAGATGTACAAAAAAAAGTGTATAAAATACAGAAGATACATTAACATGTAGTCGAACAAACAAAAAAGGTACATACAGATTAAAATAGACAATATGCAAAAGTGTAGGTCCAAAAATAAAATGTTAGATGTCATTATCAAAAAACTCATCTGTGCTGAAATAAGCATGCTCGAGAAGGAATTCTTCTAGCACTTCTCGGAATTTATTGAGCGGAAGATTTCGTGTGCTGTGACTAAGGTGATTAAAGAACTTAATGCCGTGATATCTTGTTCCAGTTAGGGATCTCTGTAATCTCGATTGTGGCAAATTCAAGTCAGATTTTCCTCTGGTCTCATATGAGTAATTACGTACTGGCATAGCTGCAATATTACGTTTAACGTGCATCAAATATTCAAGGATGTAGATACATGGTAGGGTTAGTATTTGCAATTGCTTAAAATAAATTCTACATTCTTCTTGATACTTAGCACCAGCAACTATTCTTACTGCTCGTCTTTGCAATTTGCAATTTGAAGATCGTCAAAGTTACTTTAAACAAAAACGAATCGCTTTGAATATTTTAAACGTTAGCCATTCGATAAGTCATTAACAGTTGCCATAAGAAAGTTTTTACAGAATATGAAAAAAAAAAAAAATAGCGGAGACATGAAAAATATTAAAAAATCGAAATTTTCAGTTTTTTTTTTTCGAAATACAAAGAAACAATTAAAGATATTTCAAATGTGAAAGAAGATTATTATTAAGCACTAAAATTCGCAACTTTGCCCCCATTTAACCCATTCTCTATTTCTTCAAGTAAGTTCGCTCGAAAAGCGGGCTACAGGGTGACATACGTCTATGTAAGACATTATTCGGGTATCAATAAACTTTGAACTTTCGATGTTTTACTGAAATTTACGGAAAAAATAAGTGGAATATTAAAATATTCATTATTTTTTGTTTTTAATATTATTATCTAAACTAATATCTTCCTGAATTGAGCGATTTATGAAATTAATGTCAACTTTTCAATCAAATGTAATACTTAATACCAGAGTTTGGAAATTTCATGATATTTATATAGACTTCAAAATATCGGATATATATCGATATTTATCAACTTCTTGATAATTATTCTTGATTATAAATATTACCATTTATATTATTTATTACTTATACAAGGACTTATTCTCTTAGGTATGCATGTCCCAATTACAGAATATAAGCTGTAAATCTTGAGATATGGATTATTTTTTTAATGAGTTAAATTTGAAGCTTTAAACGAGTGTTTTTCACTCCCAGGCTAAGCATGAAGTAAAATTTCGAGTTTAGAAAAGCCTTGCGTAGAAAATTTGTCGAGGGTCGCGCAGCGACCCGAGACAAATTTTCACGGGGCTTTTCTAAACTCGAAATTTTACTTCATGCGCCACGCGTATAAAACAATAATTTAGTCTGAAGTTCAAAATATACTGCTTAGGTTAGTTTATGATTTATGCAAGATCGCTAAAAAAATATCCTCTCGTAAAGATACCACACTTTTAACGATACGAGCACATGATGAACGACCTGTGCTAGTCTCGTGTCGTGCACGTCTTGTGCTCGTGTCGTGTCGTGCACGTCTCGTGCTCGCGTCGTACTCGTCTCGTAATTGTCTAAAAGAAGTGAAATGAAGCGAAGTCTATTAGATATGTTCAACGTTCGAGCAATGTTTAAAATGTTTCCGTGTTCAGTGGGTAGTTACTTAGATAGTTTATCAAATCACCCAATTCGAAGCTTTAAACGAGTGTCGTCCACTCCCAGACTAAGCATGAAGTAAAATTTTGAGTTTAGAAAAGCCCCGCGTAGAAAATTTGTCGAGGGTCGCGCAGCGACCCGAGACAAATTTTCACGGGGCTTTTCTAAACTCGAAATTTTACTTCATGCGCCACGCATATAAAACATTGATTTAGTCTAAATTTTAAAATATACTGCTTAGGTTAGTTTCTGATTTATGCAAGATCGCAAAAAAATACCCTCTCCTAAAGATACCACACTTCTAACGATACGAGCATGACACGAGCACACGTTGAACGCCCTGTGCTAGTCTCGTGTCGTGCACGTCTTGTGCTCGTGTCGTGTCGTGCACGTCGCGTGCTCGCGTCGTACTCGTCTCGTAATTGTCTAAAAGATGTGAAATTAAGCGGTCTATTAGATATCATGAGTATCATGTTCAACATTCGAGCAATGTTTAAAATGTTTCCGTCTTCAGTGGGTAGTTACCAGTTACTTAGATAGTTTATCAAATCACCTAATTCGAAGCTTTAAACGAGTGTCGTCCACTCCCAGACTACGCATGAAGTAAAATTTCGAGTTTAGAAAAGCCCCGCGTAGAAAATTTGTCGAGGGTCGCGCAGCGACCCTCGACAAATTTTCACGGGTCTTTTCTAAACTCGAAATTTTACTTCATGCGCCACGCGTATAAAACAATAATTAAGTCTGAAGTTCAAAATATACTGCTTAGGTTAGTTTATGATTTATGCAAGATCGCTAAAAAATACCCTCTCCTAAAGATACCACACTTTTAACGATACGAGCATGACACGAGCACACGTTGAACGCCCTGTGGTAGTCTCGTGTCGTGCACGTCTTGTGCTCGTGTCGTGTCGTGCACGTCTCGTGCTCGCGTCGTACTCGTCTCGTAATTGCCTAAAAGAAGTGGAATGAAGCGAAGTCTTTAAGATATCATGAGTATGATGTTCAACATTCGAGCAATGTTTAAAATGTTTCCGTGTTCAGTGGGTAGTTACCAGTTACTTAGATAGTTTATCAAATCACCTAATTCGAAGCTTTAAACGAGTGTCGTCCACTCCCAGACTAAGCATGAAGTAAAATTTCGAGTTTAGAAAAGCCCCGCGTAGAAAATTTGTCGAGGGTCGCGCAGCGACCCGAGACAAATTTTCACGGGGCTTTTCTAAACTCGAAATTTTACTTCATGCGCCACGCGTATAAAACACTGATTATCAATGAAGTTCATAAACATACTTCATCTATAATAATAATATCGTATGTTAAAAAAAAACCTCTACAGTGCCATGATTTCATCTTTTTTAAATTTAGGTTAGGTAAAACGTCAGACATAATAATTATAATCAGAGTTGCTAACCTAGAATATTTTCCATGGCACTCTAGAGGTTTTTTTTTATTAAACATACGATACATTACAATTCATGAGTGCCATGATTTCATCTTTTTTAAATTTAGGTTAGGTAAAACATCAGACATAATAAGTCTGATGTTTTACCTAACCTAAATTTAAAAAAGATGAAATCATGGCACTCATGAATTGTAATGTATTGTATGTTTATCATCTTTTTTAAATTTAGGTTAGGTAAAACATCAGACTTATTATGTCTGATGTTTTACCTAACCTAAATTTAAAAAAGATGAAATCATGGCACTCATGAATTGTAATGTATCGTTATGTTTATAATCAGAGTTGCTAACCTAGAATATTTTCCATGGCACTCTAGAGTTTTTTTTTTATTGAACATACGATACATTACAATTCATGAATTCATGTTTTTCTGTAATTCAAATTAAAAAAGTTAACTAAAACTGACGAAAGAAATCAACATTAAAGACCATTCAATCATCAATTTGTATGTACAAATAAGTCTAAGAATACCAATTTTGACCAACTTATTTTGGTGATTGAAATCACCCTGTACATTTAAGGCACCAGCAATGTTTCGAGTAGTGAATCGAGTGATACATAGTTTTCAATGAGGGATCGATTGCAATTGTTAAAATACGTCAAAGTTACTTTAAAAACAAAGAAACCACTAATAATGAATTATTTGTTTTGACAGTTAAACCAAATTTGTTGGACTACTGAAACGTAGACTGAATTCCATATAAATCTAGCACTGAGCAAATCCTTTTAAATAATGTTTCATCAACATTAAAACAACGTTAAATGTTGCTAGAATGTTGATATAACGTTATTTGTTTGTTTTTAACTTAGTGGGTATTTATTAATTTTTTTGTAAATTTCGATGATTTCATGATGCCGTTTAGCAACAAACTTATTTTAGCTACATAATTCCAAATAAATATTGAAATATTAAAAGTGCGATTCTTTTCGCAATCTACAACAAGTTAGTCTTACAAAGACTATATCAAACACTCATTGAAACAACTACTTCCCGGGCTAATACCCCGACGGACATTGAATGCCAAAGCAAACTGATGAGAGATAAATCTCGAAACGCGTCTATAGATGGCCTGAATAATTTGACCCAAATTGTTACATTTGCAGTAGGTTACTGTATGTAACAGCAAACACTTGTATAATTCAATGTCCGTCGGGGTATTAGCCCGGGAAGTAGTTGTTTCAATGAGCGTTAGATATAGTCTTTGTAAGACTAACTTATCTAAGATATTCTTGTTTGAGTTACGTGAAGGTTAGTTTAATGGTAATTAGTTAAGTTATTCCTTTATTCCTTTTACTTCACTTTTTTATTTTAATTCTTTATGTACATTTCGGGTACAATGTACCCTTTATCAATAGAAAAAACTAATTGACATTTTGTAAAAAAAATAAAAAATGTCAATTAGTTTTTTCTATTGATAAAGGGTACATTGTACCCGAAATGTACATATAGAATTAAAATAAAAAAGTGAAGTAAAAGGAATAAAGGAATAACTTAACTAATTACCATTAAGACTAACTTGTTGTAGATTGCGAAAAGAATCTCACTTTTAATGTTTGAAGTATTCTGCAACCAAGAATTGGAAATTTCATTTATACTTAAATATTGAAATGTTTGCACATGTTCATATTTTTTTCAGCAAACTCTAATTTCTAATAAGTCTTTTTCATAATAATTTTTACTTTTTACGTATGCAGGTCATACAATGAAAAAGTATTGTTTTCGTGAACATTTTCAAATCAAAATGTAGTGTTTTGATGTCGCCTGAGTGGATTAAAACATTTTTGAAAAATGTCTGTCCGTCTGTTACCCTGTGAATAGCGTACAGCAAAAACCGCTAGAGATATTGAGATGAAACTTTAAACTTTATAAACTTTATATTACAAGCGTAGGATCTGAAGAGATTTTAGTTAAAATGCAGAATCCAGAAGTGGTAGTTTGGTCTTATCATGTATACGATTTTTTTTTTTCATATTTTTAAAATATTTATTATATAGAAAAAAATCTTTCCTAATTTAAGTTGTAATAATGTAATGTAAAAAATTAGGTTTATTGAATTTACATTTTTTGTCATACAACTCTTAGTTTTTACTCAGTTTTGAAATAAGTGATTGATAATTGACAATATTGTATAATATTGACAATATTGAAAAATGTTTTTTATAAAAGTTGTAGATCTCACCAAAATACTAGAAATCTATCTATTATACTTTTCTGTATCTCGAGTATGCTGTTTTTTTTTTTTTCTGAAACGCGACGATTCGACCATCTGTTTTACAAACAACAAAAATATCCCGGTATTAATTTCTTTAGTAATCTTCTAAATCGCAGACATAATCTGGAAATGAGGCGATCTACTGAAATTGGCTCCACCGACAAAACCGGCAGAAAAGGGGACATTTTAAAATAAAAATCTGCTGCGACCAACACAGGTACCGACGGCAAATTAAAATGATATAGGATTAATATATCGATTATTCCTATCATTTATTTCTAGAGCAGGTAGAGCAACAAAATAAAAAAAATCAAATTTTTGAAAATAACTTAAATAAAAAGAGATACACATTAAAGGTTAATTTCCTGATTACCTACAACTTTTATTTAAAAAATTTACAATTATGTTAATCATTTACTAGATACGAAAAAAAAAACGCTTAGCGTAAACATAAACGATAAGAGTAAACATCCAATTCTGGTTTCCGCATTTTATCCAAAAGTTGATCAGTTCGAGATATTGTGGAGTAGAACCCAAATGCGTAATTTAATGAAAATCCTATTAGCCGCTTTCCCTGAAATCTTTACACTGCTGCGGAGGGTCTAGAGCCAAATTGTTATGGTCTTGAAATACGTACATGTTACAAATCTCAAGAGAAAACAAAAATATCACAACGCGTGTTATTTTTAAATAACTGTCAATGTGTACATTTTGTCACATTACTACAATTCGCGATTCTGTTTAAAGGTTTAGAAAAAAATAATATTAAACTTAAAAATTATTAAATAATAGTATTACACTTAAAAACTACATCATGAAGACAATATTTTGATTAAAGTAAATAAATACAGATACAATTTACAAATTACTGCCATATATGATTCTAAAATATCTCTATTGTCATTAAGAAAAATTGTATTAAAATAGATATTTTGTCGAAAAACTGTTAGCAATTTTTATTGATATTTAAAAATGTGAGTAAAATGACAAATCATTGAATCGTTTTTAAAACTATTGATTATATTTTTAATGTAATGAACTTTATGGTTCTAAAGAAGGCTTTGGGAATATCATAATATTTATATTAATATCAAAATATCCGATATATATCTATATTTATCCGATATATATCAACTTTTTAATAATTATTCTTGTTCATAAATATTAACATTTATATAATTTATTAGGTATACCGAGAGTTTTTTCTTTTAAGTATGTATCCCCAATATACTGTATACGCTCTAAATTTTCACATATTCGACGTTTTTGAAATGAGTTTAAATTAAACCTTCAAACGAGTTTTTTTCACTCCCAGATTAAGCATAATGTAAAATTTCGAGTTTAGAGAAGCCTGAAAATTTGGTTTGGTCGCGGTGAGAGTACTATGGCACTTATGACGTTTTGATAATTGAGTCCCTATTTCTACCACTTGTAGTAGCACTATCGCCCCGGCATTTAGTGTACAAGTAAAGCATGATATTTAGAACATATTCCGTATATAATTACTTAAAAATTGGCACTTTTTGAATATGGCACGCCTCATTTATTGATATTTTTTAAAAGTTGCTTTACTTTTTTTCAAATACAATATACATTGAAAGTTTTTAAATAGTAAATAAATCAGTATATTAAATTGAAAACTGAGTTTACAAATAATACATGATAAGAATTTGGTGTTCTGTTTTTATTCATATTGTTTACAATTTTATAATATAGGCAACCGTATATACCAATTACATTATAAACAACAAATGCGTAGGCTATAATTCAGTCAAAAGATATTTGTTTGCAGTGGCGGATTACCTATTAGGCTAAGTAGGCTGAAGCCTACGACGGCCAATTTTCAACGGATACCTAATTTCGACTTTGAGGCTTTTATGAATTTTTATTTAGACGGGAAACTTTATATCTCTCGGCTGAATACCCCTGGGGAGCAGTGTTGCTAACTCTAAACCATCAAATGTCTTAAAGTCTTGTATTAAAAATCACCAGAAATCATTAGATTTTTCGGTTTTTATTAAACGAATTTCAATTATGTTAACAACAAAAAAACTCTGATATAATTAAAAACTTCCAATAGTTATTTAATATTGTTACTAATACTATAGAGAACATTTGTGGCCAACAAAATCATTTCTAAAAGGCCCCAAACACCAACTTTTTATTTTTCGAAAAATAAGCCTTCAGGTGGGCGTTTTAGAAAAACATGTTAAAAAAAATGAAGAAAGATGGTCCTCCAATTATTGTTTTATATTGGTAATAACACTACTGAGGACATTTGTGGCTATTAAAATCGTTTCTAAACCTCCCCAAATAGCATTTTTAAAATGTTTGAAATGTCCTCTTTTATCACAGATACAAATTTTAATGCCAGATGCTAAATCATAACTTAAAAAAGTTGTAAGAGCTATCTCAGCATTAGATTTAATTAAATTATCAATTGTTTCTATGAAATTTTATTGTATTCGTTGTAATACGTTGGTAAAATTATAGTTTTATAAATGGTGGAGGCGCCGGATTCGTGGCTGGAAATCTATGGCCAACTTCTCATCGGTAAAGCGCTAATAGTCGTTTCCATAGATTACTATGGGATCCGACTCTCTTATAAATTATTTTTTTAAAGGATAACCCATAAAAAAATGTGCTTAATTTACTTGACTATTTCTCATGGTATATAATTTGAAAGTTTTAAAAAAATATGTCATTTTATCATGAGTTATAATAATATTACTTTATCAACAGACATTACATCCGATGACAAAGAAATGGAAATGTACAAAAAAATGACAAATTATGTACCTATAAATAAAATATAAAAAATAATTAATGCAAAGAAATAATGGGTTATGAGACTTATGAGCAAAAAATGTTTAATTTCCAAGTTCTTCGCACTAACTTGTATTTAAATTAATAAAATATCTTAAAATGTTATTTGAAATAGAGACAACACATTTGGGAGGATTTTACTTTTATTGTTGAACACTGCAACACGTTTCACTATACAGTATTATTATTTAATTGATGGGGCGGATACATGATGAAACTCCATAATACTATTTGAAATAAAACAACACAGTTGGGAGGGTTTCACTTTTATTGTTGAACACTGCAACATGTTTCACCACACAGTGGCTTCATCAGGCAGATGAAATCGTTAGGGGTCATTTTTACCACTACATTTTTACCACTCTATATTTACCACTATATTTTTGTACCACTATATTTTTTTTCACCATTTTATTACCATCATATTTTATTAACCATTTTATTACCATCATATTTTATTACAAATCATATTTTTCCTGATTTACATCATAATTGGTGATTTACATCGTAATTGGGTACGGCATATCCAGTTTGGTTAGTAGACACACAGCTAAATTTAAATACAATTAAAATAATTTAATAGAACCACATAACCAAGCAAAATTATCTGATTTAAGGCTTAGTATAGCCACACATTTTTCTATAAAATAATAAGATGCAGATAAACATTTTATTATGCTTAGGCGATTTTACATGTTTTTAAGTTAGGTTAGTAGAAAGGTTTGCAATAGAATAAATTGCGGACGTCTTTTTGCGCAAGTTAAATATTTCACATACTTCTAGGTTAGGCTAGGTTAGGTTAGGAAAAAGGTTTGTAACAGAATAAATTGCGTATGTCTCTTTGCAGACGATGACTATTCCACATACTTCTAGATTAGGTTAGGAGAAAGGTGTTCAATAGAATAAACTGCGTAAGTCTCTTTGCGCACGGTGACTATTCCACATACTTGTAGGTTAGGTTATGTTAGGAGAAAGGTTTGCAATAGAATAGATTGCTTAAATCTCTATGAGATTCTACATACTGCTACGTTAGGTTAGGTTAGGAGAAAAGTTTGCAATAGAATAAATTGCGTGTCTCTTTGCGTGTACGGAACAGCCCCTGAATATTTAAATATTAACATTAATATTTTACATCATTCTCAAAAATGTCGATGACAGTTTTGTAAACAGTTAATATTTATTACATTTTAATACATCTAGCGCGAAAAATCAAAAATTGAACCGAATGAATGTTTTATACAGACTTGTAAATACTTCAGAAATATTTGTAAGATAACTAATGGTAAAAAATTAGTATTAAATAATATATGGTAGTAAAACCGGAGTGGTAAAAAGAATTGGTGGTAAAAAATATATGGTGGTAAAAATGGAGTGGTAAAAATGTCGTACAATCAGATGAAATAAATGTTCATTCATTTATTTCATCTGCCTGATGAAGCCACTGTGTGGTGAAACATGTTGCAGTGTTCAACAATAAAAGTGAAACCCTCCCAACTGTGTTGTTTTATTTCAAATAGTATTATTATTGATTAGGCAGATAAATAATAAATAATATAATAATAATCAATGATAATCTTGAAATGTATAAGGACTTTGTTGTAAAAATTAAAGTATTTAAACTTTATTTTTAAAAAATCATTATTATTATTAAATTAAAACCATGCTGATTAATTGAATATAAAATTAAAGACTCTTTCAATTTTAGTCTGGAGCATTTCAAGCGAAGAATTGGAATTTTTGGCTGAAAAAAGGATATCAGTTCAGTTTGAGTCAATTCGCTCCGAAACTCCAAATCACGAAGACTGCCGGTGAATATTTATTTTATGGATACGAAGACTTTTTCGTGAAAATCAGCAACACGATTCCAATGGATGGATTGCCGAATCTGGACAGATTCGGATGGTTTTACGCAGTAAGTATTATGAATGATTTAATAAAGAAAACACTTGGTTAAATTTCACTAATATTTTGGTTTTTTACTCCAACTAGTTTCGACTTTGAGTCATTCTCAAGGAGTACAGGAATTTACATTTTTATAAACATTATATACAAGAGAGGTTAATTTAAATTTTATCGTTAAGCAATAAGGGCTGTCATGATGGGTGAGCTCTACAGATCTTCGATGTCATTAACAATTGGTTTTCCCTGTTTTATTGCTTTCTGGATTTCCAGTCCTTCGCGATAGTTGAGATGACGACCTTTATTGCCTGTGTATAAAATCTTTAGCGTTTGGTTATTAAAAAAGTGATTATTGTCAATGCAGTGTTTAGCTAACCCAGTACAATACTTTTTATTTATGATTGAAGCTTTGTGTTCTTCCAGTCGTTTTTTGAAATACCTCCCGGTTTGGCCAATGTATATAATAATAATAATAATACGTGTTTATTTATTACAGAAAAAATATTTCACAAAATGTCTAGTAAAAGTAACAGGCGAAGTTCAGTTAGCCTAATGACTATTAACTGTTCTTCCACTTAACCTGAAGAATATTAACAGATTATTGCATAAATGGTTCATACAAATAATATATAATTAAGAAAAAGTACTTCTTTTAAAAGTAAAAGTAAAAGTATGTGCGATAAAACGAATTAGGATTAACACTACGATTAACATTAACACTAACATTAACATTAACATTAACGTCACTCTCAAGGCCCATCAAAACTCATCCGCAAGCAAGTGACGACGAAATTCCCGCTTAAAATTTGTCAATGTGAGATTTTTGAGTTGTGTTGGAATTTTATTATATATTTTATAAATATTGTAACTGAATGATCTCTGAAACAGAGCCGTTTTATGACATGGCGGTGAAATAGCTCCTCTAAATCTCACATTGATATTATGTACATCACATCGATACACGATTCTATCGTAAAGGTAGGGAGGTGTACGATAGAGGATTATTTTATGGTAGAGAGATGCACAATGTAGAATTCGACGTTTCTCCATATTGAGTCACAATCGTCGCACTGGATTTCATACACTCCACACTTTTTAAATTTATCGGTTTTTTGTTTACTATTCACTAGGAGTTTGCCTAAATTTTTTGGGTTAGTCATGATTATGTTAAATTCTTGCCATTTAATACATTTTTTATGAATATTATTATTATGAATATTTTGAATATAAAAACGTTTTTAAGTCTTTCTCAAACGACTTGATTTTACACAAAGGCCTTTCTGAACACATTGCTCAATTTATTTTGATATTAATAAAAAGGTCATCATATGGAGAAAGCATGCGAATCTGTTTAAAAGTCAACGCAAAATATCGCAAATAATTAGTAATGGAAAAAAATATTTGTTCTTCTATATAAAGTTGATTTTTCATAGATTGCGATAGTTTTAATTGTAACTTTTATTTTTCGAGTTCAATTTGAATCTTTAAACGAGTGTTTTCTACTCACAGATTGAGGATGAAGTAAAATTTCGAGTCTAGAAAAAACCTGAAGAACCAAATTTTAAGGAAGATAAATTCAAATTCAAAACTATTTTAATTTGAGAAAATAAGCTTACGCTTCTTATAGTTTGCACACTTTAAACATAATATATATAATTACGAAAAACTATTCGTGAAAATGCAATCAATGTCTTAATTAATAAGACAACTTAAGACGATAAATATCCATTGAAACAACTACTTCCCGTGCAAATACACCTCCGGATATTGAATTATACAATGAAATATTTAAAATCTTATTTAATTTGATTTGTTACAACGCTCTATTAAAGTACAGGGCTTTCATTAATTCCCGAACCCCACGTGACCAAATTTAAAATTAATTAATTAATTTTTTAATCATTTTAAATATAATATTTTCAGTCGTCATAAAAATACGCCGGCGAATAAATATTTTTAAATCTAGGGAATTTTTGTGTGAGCCATACCACCTTGTACATTTGGTTGCCTATTATTTTTGGTCACGTGGGGTTCGGGAATTAATGAAAGCCCGGTATATGTAACGTTTAGGTCAAATTCTCTTCAAACCAACTAACAAATACAAATTTGAAATGAAAGGAGAGATAAAAACATTTGAAGTGAATGGACTTGGATTAAAACTAATGTCTTAGGCCATCTATAGACGCGTTTCGAGATTTATCTCTCCTCAGTATAGCTTTGCTTATGACGTTTTTTAAAAATTTAGGAAAAAATTAAATAAACTTACTTGGAAAAAATATTGTGTGTGGAATGAACAGGTAGGTATTTGCACGGGAAGTAGTTGTCTCAATGGATATTTATCGTCTTAAGGGGGTATTACCACTAGGACAGCGTTTTTTTTTTTTTACGGTTTTTCAGAATTTTTATTTTTGGGAAATTTAATACATGCGATCTTGCGGTTTCTTGCAACTTGTTTATAGATTCATAAACTATAAAAAATGAATTTTAATTCTTTTCAATCGTCCGGCTATACCTCTAAATCTGGCCTCAAATAAGGCCGTGTCCGCCGTGTTTTTCCTCATGACCGGAAAGATTTTTTCGATTCTGTGATTTGAAACGTAAAATGAAGTAGTAGTCATTAATCTGTATTAAATTATCTGAAGTTTGAACCACCGACAATAAAAAATCTCGATAAATAACAAAATGGAGACCATTCGAAAAAAGTGGTCGCTTTTTGCCCCCCTTTTTCTGACTTTAAGGCTCTATGAAAAATATCAAATGTTAATATATTTGAATGACGGTGGTTCAAACTCCAGAGGAAAATGTGGAGAACCGAACACTAAAAGCTCAAGTCAATCCGTTTCATAGTTTGAAAAGAAAGTTTCCGGCCAGCGAAAAAAAAGTGGTTTCGAGAAAAACGCGTTTAAAGTTTTAACTATTTTTGGAGATTTTTGGCTTTAGTCAGCTATGCCAGCTCCGTACACTAGGCCCTCCTCTTCCTCTAAAAACTGGGTTTGAATGATTTACTCCTGCCAGCGTTGTTGGATGGCCTTATGAGTTGCTGGAGTCTGGCAAATCTCGCGCTCCGCGTCGGTCCGCACCGGAAAGCCTTGGCTTGCAGGCCGATATGGATTCCCAGTGTCTCTATCGTCTTAAAAACTGCCGAGTATCCGTCGTTGAAAATGCTGGTAGCTATGAAAGACGCGATAGCGACGGATTTTGCACCACAGTTGAGGTGCTTCGAAGCCAGCTTCCAGACACAAGCATTCAAACTTTCGTTTGAGTTCTGCGTATTTCCACCCAGCCACCTACTCAGCATTGTTTACTTCAACAAGCAAAAATCTAACTAACGAATTCGCCTATTGTAAAACGGCTTTCGGACATGAAACTAGATACTATCAAGTATCAATACATGCAAAAAAAGAAATCTATTTTTTAAAACTTCCAAATGGGAATACCCCCTTAAGTTGTCCTATTAATTAAGACATTGCTTGCATTTTCACGAATAGTTTTTCGTAATTTTATATATTATGTTCAAATTTTAAGGCTTTTCCTAAACTAGTAATTTTACTTCATGCTTAATCTAGGACTGGAAAACACTCGTTTAAAGCTTCAAATTAAACTCTTAAAAAAAAACAACGAATATCTGAAGATTCACGCTGTAATTGGAATATTGGTATATTTATACATGTTTTTTTAGAGAAATAATTCAGTTGATGCTGAAGGATACTACAATATGGACATAACGCCAGAAAACAACGGGCAACTAAAAAACTGGAATACCGTAAATAAAACAGAGTTCTACACGGATACATGTGCAGAAATTGGGGGATCCGCTGGAGAATTGTATTTAAAGAATCCAACAAGAACCAACGTATCTTTCTTCTCCTCGGATCTCTGCAGAAAAGTAACTTTGGATTACGATGAAGACGTCGAAGTCAAGGGATTCAAAGGATACAAATTCTCAGCGTCGGATAGTTTTCTAGACAATGGTAACTTAAATAATAAATTTAAAATTCTACAATAATAAAACTAAATTACAAATTCTCAGCGTCGGATAGTTTTCTAGACAATGGTAACTTAAATAATAAATTTAAAATTCTACAATAATAAAACTAAATTTATCAGGCATTCATTCACCAATCACACTTCATGATCACATCATTAATACCTACATAACAAAACTCAATTCTCCCGAGTACACAGATAGACCCGCATTACTTAAAATATTGAAAGAAAAATGTGTACAGTTCTATAACATCGACGCGTGTATATACCTCCATTTCAGGTAATAAAGTATTCATTGTTATGTTCGATCTATCTCACCCTCACGCAATTCCTCCTGTTGTCCCTGTTAGAGGCATTCAAATCTCATACGGTATAATTTGAAATGGATAGTATACAAGTCTTGTATAACAATACCATACAGAGAGTATTATGTAACACCGAACATTTTCATAACGAGAATTTTTCTTTGAATTATCCATATGCATACGTTGCACAAATGTGTGCTTGGTTTATTAAAAGAATTTAATTTGAAGCTTTCAGCGAGTGTTTTCCACTCCCAGGCTAAGCATGAAGTAAAATTTCGAGTTTAGAAAAGCCTGAAAATTTGGTTTGGTCGCGTAGCGCGAAGCGCGGAGCGGCCAAACCAAATTTTCAGGCTTTTCTAAACTCGAAATTTTACTTCATGCGCCACTGGTACAAAACCCTGACATATTACGAAGTTTAAAACACACCGCTAAACTTTACATTGAATCAGCGTTTTGTACCGGTGGCGCATGAAGTAAAATTTCGAGTTTAGAAAAGCCTGAAAATTTGGTTTGGCCGCTCCGCGCTTCGCGCTACGCGACCAAACCAAATTTTCAGGCTTTTCTAAACTCGAAATTTTCCTTCATGCTTAGCCTGGGAGTGGAAAACACTCGATTAAAGCTTCAAATTGGATTCACGTAGCGCGAAGCGCAGAGCGGTCAAACCAAATTTTCAGGCTTTTCTAAACTCGAAATTTTACTTCATGCGCCACTGGTACAAAACCCTGATATATTACGAAGTTTAAAACACACCGCTAAACTTTACATTGAATCAGTGTTTTGTACCGGTGGCGCATGAAGTAAAATTTCGAGTTTAGAAAAGCCTGAAAATTTGGTTTGGCCGCTCCGCGCTTCGCGCTACGCGACCAAACCAAATTTTCAGGCTTTTCTAAACTCGAAATTTTACTTCATGCTTAGCCTGGGAGTGGAAAACACTCGGTTAAAGCTTCAAATTGGATTCTTTTAATAAACCGAGCATCGGAAAATGTGCAACGTATGCATATGGATACTTCAAAGAAAAATTCTCGTTAAGAAAATGTTCGGTGTTACATAAAACTCTCTGTCTAACTGATATGTACAATTATTTGCTAGTAAAGATGTTAAGTAGTTGTAAAACTAAATGACTCGAGACCTAACACTTACACATATTATTTTGGGTTCATTTTAGAGATGTATTTTTGGTTCCTTGCTTGAGATCTCTAACATATCGTTATTATTGATAATGAAGGTTTAAATTAAATTACACTTGGTTTGTTTCACAATTTTTTTTTTTCAAGAAATATATCGTTATTTATGAACTTAATATAAACAACAATATATTAGAGATGTCATGAATGATATATTTCTATACATACTTATTAACTTACATCAAGTATAATCAAACTATACATTTATAATCTGAACCTTTTTTAGGAACTAAATTACCTGAAAATACATGTTTTTGCAACGGAGAATGTATCCCGTATGGAATGTTAAACGTCTCAAGGTGCAAATATGGAGCACCGGGATTCGTTTCCCTCCCACATTTCTACAAAGCGGATCCGTATTATTTAAACATGGTCGAGGGTTTGAAGCCGGAAAAGAGTGTACACGACATGTTCATGACCTTAGAACCCGTAAGTTACCAGAATATTTTAAATGTAATAAATAAACAAATATAATAGAAAATAAATTAAAAATAATAGATTCTGATTTGTGAAAAATAATTACAGACAACCGGTATTCCTTTATCAGTAGCTGCCAGACTTCAATTAAACCTATTAGTACAACCAGTCGAATACATTACGTAAGTATCAAATATGTCAAATTTCGCTGTGTTAAAATAAATCAAGTTTGTCAATTCCAGCGCATATTTGTACTTAACATAAAAACCATTTATGTCGACTACAATATGCAAGTGTAATAATCTGATATATTTTCTTTATACAAGACTTCGTAAATTTGCAAAGATATTCATATCACAATGCATACGCTGTAAAATGTAGGCATTTGTTTTTTAAATGAGTACAATTTGAAGCTTCTAACGAGTGTTTCCAGTCCTAGATTAAGCATGAAGAAACATAATATTACCTAAGTATTTAGAAAAGTGCAGCCAATTCCCAACTAAACATTGAAATATAACCTAAAACGGGAGTTTTAGTGCTGTAAAATTATTAGAAGGAAGAAAGACTTACCTTTAATATTTTTTTCTTGTATAGATTTATTATAGGACTACTTACTGTAGAACTTTGAAGCTTGAGAAGTTTGTCCTTTTTTATGTAATTTTTCAAAAATGCCAAAAATCGTATTTTAGCAATATTTAAAGTAGATTATCTTAAAAGAGACTGAGTCCTACTAAATATTCAAAAACGCATCCTAATTTCAATATACATAAAGTCATTACTCGGAAAGCTTTTATAAAAAAAACAAGCCATTTAAATACAGAATATCTGAGTGGTTAATGAATTATATTTCTTAATTATATTTCAATAATCTATTTTTAATATCACAACAAACCGTTTTGATATTAGAAATGGAATAATAAAATCAAACAATTTTTACGTAAATTACAAAAACTAAGGTAAATTAAAATTATGTTTTTATTTAAAAAAACGTTAAAAAACTGAGTAATCGATTTATACAAAGAATAACGATCAGAGATTGTTAAGAAAATATTTGTTTTTTTTAATGTTATAAATAACAAAATCAAGCACCGCTTAACAAAGTTACAAGCAGTCTAGTTAATTATAATTCTTGAATGTTAATGGAAATAATAGTTACTCTTATAAATCGTAAAATTAATTTAAATAAACGTACAATAGGTACAAAAAATCGGAAGGATTATTAAAATGCAATTTATTGTTATTCTAAAATGAATGTAAAATGCGAAATTGTTAAATAATAAATTTATAGTTCTTTAATTGTATAATTGAGTCGTTTATCAAAGGGGGAAATTAAGGTGTTGCCTTCTGGGAGACAACCACCCCGATTTTGAGAAATTTATATTGAATTATTGACCTTGTTCTCAAAATCGGATCACCCTCGATTACCTAGTAGCTCGTAGGCAGAGATACCACACAGTCACTTTTAAAACAAAATAAAACATAAAAATACTCACCCTGTCGTCGTCAGGTCCTGGAACAGCATTTTTCCAGAACAACTCACTTTGTATATATATTTCTTTAGGTTATAAGAATTGAAATGATTCGATAAATGAAAGAGTACGATTTCAAAAAAAACATTTACAATGGTGTTTATTAAAAATAAACAAGAGTTGACAATTACCGAAATATATATACAAATAATACAAAAACGACTATCACCTTACGCGACGCAACTCTTACGTTATTTGTTGGATTTAAAACAAAAATAATATTATAACAACACTCGGATTTCGGATGACCGCACGATTCAGGAGATTGATACCGATTACTGTCCTCCCCCTGAACCATCAGTTTCGATAACCACCCTCTCCCTTCCCATGATCGTCGCTAGGTGGGATGTGGGAGATGGAAAGGGTTAAGGCTCCTGCCTCTGATTGGTCCAGCGGTTAGGGGTGACATGCGCAAGTCTATTGCGTTCTCTCATTTTGCGCGCCCTGGCGCATGCGGATCATCCAACCCGAATTACTAGGTGAATTGCCGGTATTTCCCTTTATGCAAATTCCAAGTAGCCGGGCAGTAAATACCATCTCTCCCTAATCCGGAGGGCGGTACTCGACGGTGAGCCTTTCGTGACCAAATCTGTCTTGCTATTGTTTTGGTCACGAACTGCCGTAATGGTGAAAATTTCCCGGCTTAGGGCCGCTACTTGGAATTTTGCATTTTACGACCCAAACGAGATTTGCGCCGCGTAAGGCAATAAAATCAAAAATTCTAAATAAAAATGACTAATCCTATAATTACAAATATTTACAAAACCCGAACGATCAGTGTATATAGACGAACTTATTTCATTTCATAATAAATGATTATGAAAGTGAATTTAAAAATGATTAATAAAAATTATGTGGGGTCCGTTGTTATCGCGAAATGAAATTAAACTATATAAATCGCCGAAATAATCATAGTTGCGGCGTTTCCGGTAAAACGCCGGTAACACGTTGATTTCATAAACAGAATTTGTTCAAAAATTAGGTTTTGAGAAAATCGAAAAAAACTGTTTACCTTTCTAACCGTTACAACTTCTATTTTTACAATTATTTTTATTACTTATCATAGATAACTGATAGTATTACCTGACTAATCATTCAGTCAGTTTACTTGTAATAAGAAAACCAAGGAAAAACAGTTGGATATACAGAGAGTTTTATGTAACACGGAACGTGTTCATCCAATACAATTTGACACCTTAAATTTTTAAATTATGTGTAAATTGTGTTGCCTACATAACCATTAAAAATTGTAGCCAATCAATCGCAATTAATGCCTCAACTTGTACATACAGGGAGTTTTTCTTTCAAGTATACATGTCTTAATTACAGCGTTTATGCCGTAAATCTTTAGTTACTCGTTGTTTTTTTAAAAGAGTTCAATTTTAAACTTGAGATACGTTGTACATTTGCTGACTCTCGGTTTATTAAAAGAATTTAATTTGAAGCTTTAAACGAGTGTGTTCCCCTCCCAGACTAAGCATGAAGTAAAATTTCGAGTTTAGAAAAGCCTGAAAGTTTGAATTTTAAAACTATCTTTGAAAGATAATTGCACGTGAACCAATATTTAAAATGCTTTATAGAATTTAAGAACTGTTAATAATCCATGTAGAGGTTGTAGGTTCAAATCCAACTAGAAGCATTATACATTAAAAGTGCGATTGTTTTCGCAATCTACAACAAGTTAGTCTTACAAAGACTATATCAAACACTCATTGAAACAACTACTTCCCGGGCTAATACCCCGACGGACATTGAATTATACAACAAGTGTTTGCTGTTACATACAGTAACCTACTGCAAATGTAACAATTTGGGTCAAATTATTCAGGCCATCTATAGACGCGTTTCGAGATTTATCTCTCATCAGTATAGCTTTGCCATTCCCTCTAAACAATTTGACACCTTAGACTGGCGGTCACGTTACCGTTCAAACGTAAGTATAAATGAAATTGCCAATTCTTGGTTGCAGAATTCTGCAACCAAGAATTGGCAATTTCATTTATACAGAAGCATTATAATTTTCTTATCGTATGTAATAAGGAAGCTCATATTTGATTCCATTTAGGTTTTTAATTTATTTATTTATTTCGAAAACGGAAAATCTCCAATTTTATACAATGATGACAAAATATAACTTATATCAAGGGTAGACAATGCTTATGGGAGAACTGGATTCCGAGTTTTCGAGGATAGAAAAGGAGAGACTGCGGTCGGGAAGTGGGTCCATCTACTTATGAATAGAGTAAACGTAGAAGTATTCTAGAGAAAACTGCTCCGGTTGCGTCTACACACACACACACCCAAACGCGCTCGCTCTTATTTCGTCGTGTAATTTGATCCCGTCTACACCACTTGTACGATGATAAATTTGATGACCTTCAGAAAAAATAAACTGTTCCGAAACATTTCTTTTTTTTTCAGATTTCCAGCGTGTTCAAAATTATGGACTTTGGGAATCAGTTATATTTAAAAAGCTCCTAAATAAATCTAAAATTTAACTAAAAATCAAAAAATTAAATTCAATGAGTTTACATTAAAGAATTCATTTGATATTATTTTTATCTTGATTGTTTATTTCTTCTTCATAAATTCAATTAAAACTTTGGTATGTACCAAATTTGGCAAATAATTTATATTATTGATTAGTTATACAGAGAGTTTTTTAAGTATAAATAACTCAATATACAGAATTCACTGTACATTTTTCTGGGCTTTTCTAAACTCGAAATTTTACTTCATGCTTAGTCTGGGAAAGGAAAACACTCGTTTAAAGCATCAAATTGAACTCTTTTAAAAACACAACGAATATCTACAGATTTAAAGAAAATAAGGTGAATTTGAAATATGTATACTTTAAAGGAAAACTTCCTGTATATGAACTGTGGTAGACGAATAATAAAATTTATTATCACCACAAAAAGATATATATGAACTGTGCTTATATCTAATGTCTGAAAATTATAAATAAATAAAAAATTCACTGAATATCATCAAAACCAGAAAAGTTACAGAAAAATCATAGAATTATATTCAAATTGACCAAAGCACTAACAAAAAAGCCATATGATATTGTTAAATTTGTCAAAATCAGCAGGCAAATTAATAATAATAATACTTTATTGGTGCTAATACATTTTCTTACAATGTTTACACAGGTCATCGCTACATATAATATAATTAAAATACGTATATAGATAAAAAGGTCAAATACATATAGATAAAAAGGTCAAATATTGTCATCCTCCAAGAATTCTTCCCAGGAATAATATGCTTTCTTGATCAGCAGAGATTTTACATATTTTTTAAAAGCTTTTTCAGGCAAATAACGGATCATTGGCGGAAGCTTATTATAAAATTTTAGTGCCCAATAGTGAACGCCGTCCCTTGATTTTGATAGTCTGTGGAAAGTGGAGACTAGATTGCCTTTATGTCGAGTGCTGTAGTCATGAATTTCTGATGCCATTTGATAGTTGTTAATGTGTTTTTTTATGAATGACAAACAGTTCAGAATGTATAGACAGGGCAGTGTCAGGATATTTGAAGATACAAATAAGGGCTTACAATCATCCCGATAATTTGCATTGGCTACTATTCGCACTGCTCGTCTCTGCAGTGCGAACAGTCTGTGCCTGCATGCCGAGTGACCCCAGACTATTAAGCAGTATGATAAGATGGACTGGCATGTGGCGGAATAGGATGTTTTAAGAACAAAGGTCGACACTGAGTTAGCCAGATTCCTCAAGAGAAATATATTTTTGCTTAATTTGTTTGCTATATAGTTCCCATGTTCATTCCATGTTAATAGTGGATCTATTTGAACACCAAGGAATCTTACTGACTGAGAAAGCTGGTGTTTATCATTCCTGAGACAGAAACACATATGAGCAGTCTTATCCGCGTTTAAGTGAAGGCGATTTGCGGTTAGCCATTCCTTGCAGGTCTCTTGTGTATTTCTACTGCTTTCAACAACCCTGTCACTGCAACTACCTGATGTAAAAAATGTTGAGTCATCAGCATAGAGTATTACGTTGCTGCCTTTAGTTGAGGTTGGTAGGTCGTTAATGAAAATTAAGAACAACAGAGGCCCAAGAATGGAACCTTGAGGCACACCGTGTTTTAGTGGCAGGGTTGTTGATACATGTGAATTCACCCGTACTATCTGAGATCTATTGGATAAGTACGATTTTATGAGTCCACACGCAGCGGCTTGGAAACCATAGGAATGCAATTTTGCTATAAGTATTTCGTGATTTACAGTATCGAACGCTTTGCTCATGTCAATGAAAGTGGCTAAGGCAAATTCTCTGTTCTCAAAACACTCTACTATTCCGCCAATTAGAGCATTAACTGCATCAGAAGTAGACATACCTGCCCGAAAACCATATTGAGAGTTAGAAAAAAGTTTGTTTCTGGAAAAATACTCATAAATTTGGGCGAAGAGTACCTTTTCAAAAACTTTTGAGAACACAGGCAATATGGATATAGGACGGTAGTTCTTGGGATCCTCAACATTTCCTTTCTTATGAATAGGTGTAACAAGAGCAGTCTTAAGTACATCAGGAAACACATTTGATTTAATGCAGTTATTTAGTAGGGCAGTAAGTGGGCCTAAAATAACTTCCTTACACGACTTAATAACATCTGTAGTGAGTCCATCAATGTCTCTTGATCTGCTGGTGTTAAGGTTACATATAGCAATACGAACATCATTCAATGAAATGGTTCTGAAATCAAATGTTGAGTGCGATGCAAGTGGTATTTGTCTCGTACTGACACTGCCCGGGAAAGCATTAGCAATTCTTTCCACCTGTTCAACAAAGGAAATGTTAAAGTGATTGGCTGAAATTTTACACTGCTGAGTGCGGTTCGATTCCTTCTTTCTGTAAGAATTCAGGACTTGCCACATTGCTTTGGGCTTACAATTGCTCTGATTAATGAAGTTTTCATTCGCTTTAATTTTTGAGAGTTTTACTTCCTTATTGTACAGGTGTCTGTAATTGCTAAATGCTTTTGTTGTTTCAGGTGTCCTGTGTAATACGCTTACATTTTTAAGTAACTGTAACGTGTCTCGCATTTTACGCAAGTTATGAGTGAACCAGTGAATGCTATTAATTTTTGAAGCCACATTTTTTATTTTCTTTTGTGGAAAAGCTTGGAGAAAACAATATTTGACTTCCGTTATAAAATTATCAAATTGCTTGGAGGGGTCCCCGTGAAGATTCCATGATCTTCCATCAAGGATATGATAAAAAGCAATTTTACCAGCCTCAGTAATTGGTCTAATGATTTTTAGTGAAATTTCATTTTGTATATTTACAATATTTAATTGTCCCATAATTCCTACATGATCTGACAAAGAGTTGTGAAAAGGACTAACATTATGTTGGTCCGTATTCGAGAAAACATTATCAATAGTATTGTTTAGGCGTGTAGGAAAAGATACTAATTTATTTAATCCATACGTATTCAGTGTATCACATATGCTTATAGCATTATCGTCAGGTTCGTTAAATCGTACATTAAAATCACCACCAACCAATACAGTGTTGTTCATAAAATCAACTAAGTCTAAGGCTGAACATAAAATATTTAAAAAAGTATTAAAATTACCACTAGGTGGACGGTACAACGAAATTACAATAGTTTTTAGATGAGTTAGATATATGGCAGTTAATTCACAGTGAATTTCTATTGATTTTTTATTTATATCTTCTAACTTAATAAAAGAAATGTTTTTTTTTAATAAAATTAATACCCCACCGTGTATATGGTGAATTCTTGAAAAATGACTAGCTGTTATCATATTATTTATCACATAATTATCACTGTCATCTGGCTTAAGCCAGTGCTCACTTATGCACATAAGGTCAAGGGAAGACGTTTGCAAGATGGAATCAAGTAGGTTAAATTTGGATTTAATTGATTGGATATTTAAGTAGATATAGTTAAGTTGTTTTTTATTGCAGATTAGGTTGGTTTGACTTTGGCCCCTCTCTTGAAAAAATAACGCCCTACTGTTATTCCCTCCGGCCAGTTGGATGGATCCATAAGAATAGTTTTTTCTTTCATATCCGCGCTTATTTTGAATCCGTTGTATGCAGTAGTGTGTTCTTCTTTTTCACATGTGAAGTTATTGTGTTTTAAAACATTTTTTATGTGATTTTTAACTTGTTCCTCAGTTACTGATTTACTTATTTTATTGATAAACACCCACGCCTTCTTTGGTTCAGCCATAATGGAGCAGGCATTCATGTTTGTGCCAACTATTTTATTTGATTTCTTCCGTTTGATGTTTTTTTTGTAAGTTACTGTGACAAATTCATTGTCTACACTATGCGATTTGTTTTCAATTTCATTTTCGCTATTATCGTCTGTGGTCTCAAACTGCGAATGCACGGACTTTGGCCGCGTAGTTTTGGTGAATGAATGGCGGGGCAGCGGGCGAGGCTCTGTTCGCGGTTCTTTTTGCGATTCGATGTGTACCTGCGCTTTGTTCACCAACTCATTCGGATTTGATCGAGTATCATTATGACCTTTAAGCGATTGGACATTTAATAATGTTTTGCTTGATGTACATTTTTCTTTCAAGTGAAAGTTTTCTAGTTTGGTTTGAAGACATTTTATTTGTATTTGCAATTGCGCAATTAGTTCGTCCTTCGTAGCAATAATGATGTCCTTATTTAGTATTACCTCATTTTTGCACTGGATTAATTGAGAGACGATATTTATATCTCCGGTTGCACACTCGCCGTCTTCGTCGGAGTCCGGCTCGATATCATCCACGTTTAGGTTATCTCCATCCTCGCAGCAAATTATCGTAGATTCATCAACAATACGTTTTTTGAAATACACTTTACGTTTCACGCATTGTTTGTGATAACAGACTTTGCATCTTGAGCAGGTAATTCGCGACTTATCAGTCTTAATACGTCTATCACACAGACCGCACACATGATCGTTCGACATCGCGAAACGTGTGAAATTACAAATTACAAAACACGTAAAAATTTATAAAATTAACTTAAATATTGACAAAAACAATGAAAACAATTTAACAAAAAGGGGGTTTTCTCACAAAAAAAGTTATATTAAAAGGCCAGGGAAAGAAATCTTGAATCAGGGAAAACTAGATTATTATCTTTAAAAACATTTTCAGTCATTTAATGTCATCAAAGCATTCAGTTTGAAGTTTCGAATGAGCGTTTCCACTCCCAGACTAAGCATGAAGTAAAATTTCGAGTTTAGAAAAGCCCCGCGTAGAAAATTTGTCGAGGGTCGCGCAGCGACCCGAGACAAATTTTCACGGGGCTTTTCTAAACTCGAAATTTTACTTCATGCGCCACGCGTATAAAACAGTGATTTAATAAGACATTTAAAAACACACAAAATACATTTTTCATGTTAAACCTCACAATTAATTCGAATTATTTTTAACAATTTAAATCCTTTTGTAAGTATTCGAATCCCTTTACAAATATTTGAATCCTTTTATAAATATTCGATTCCTTTTATAAATATTCGAATCCTTTTTTATAAGGATTCGTTCACCCACATTTGGATTCGAATACTAATCCTTTAAAAAGATTTAACGAATCCGGATCACGAATCCAGTGGAACTAAAGTATTCGAATGCTGCTTTTGAATCCTCTAAATGCATTCGAATCCAGGATTCGAATCATGAATGATTCGAATCCTGCCCAGCTCTGCTATTTAGTATGTTATACAGTGTACATAAGTCAGTGACATGTCGTGTAATATGTAATGACTGGATATTGTATGTTAATCATACTGCTGTCATAGTATCATCTGATAATCCTATAGACCTGAAAGCTAACATTGAAAAGGTGATAATTGAAATAAACTCATGGTGTAAACGCAACAAACTGCTGCTCAATTCTGCAAAGACTATGTGTATGCATGTAAGCAAAAAAAAAACAATTACCAACCAACTTTACAATCAATATTGATAATGTTGAATATATTATAAAAATGGCCGACGGTGGCGACCAGCAGCAAAGTGACTTAACTAAAATTAAAGTGTGTAAATGTGGAAACATTGCAAAATCAGGCTTACTGTGTATTAAATGTGGTACAATTTTTCACAAGAGTTGTGCTACGCGCGCTAAGAAATGCTGTAATCAAATGCTCGAGGATACACAACAAGATCTAACCTCCAAAGAGTGCAACGATGAAACAACCCTGCTTAAAGCAATCATCTGCGAAATGCGCAAATTTAACATTCACTTAGCTGCAGACAATGAAAGACTTGTAACTATTATTGAAAATAAAAACAGTGAAATTCGTGCTCTAAAAGATTCACTTAATAAATACACGACACCAACAGTGAAAAATCCGTCCCCGGACCCAACAAAAGATAACACCATTGACGGAGAGATGATAGATAACATTAGCGGTGACACTGTCGCACTCAGCCGCATTCAATCTGGGAATCAACCTAGTGTGACTAAGAATCGCCAACGGACGCCCAACCTCCCAAACGTGCTAAACAATAACAATGCGCGCTCAGCGAAAGTAAAAAATGTCGCCTCATACGCTAACGCGGCAATTTTAACTTCCAATCAATCTGCTGCTCACTCTCCGATTCTAACTAAAGCCTCGGAAAATGATGCTAAATCGGACTCTAAAAATGGGGAATGGAAAACCAAGACACGCAATAAAAGGAAACAATCCTTCGTTACTGGAAAAGGAAAAGCTGATGATGATCTACGTGCTTCAAAAAACGTGCATGGATATATGTTGGCAATTGCCGCGAAAGTGTTAATGCTGACACAATAAAAACCTACCTAATTAATAATCATCCTAATATAGATAATATAGAGATTGAAGAATTAACAGTGAAGGGGAAAAATAAAGCTTTCAAACTAAATACAGATTTTGAACATAAAGAAACATTACTGCATGAGGACTCCTGGCCTCCAGGCATAAGAGTGAGAAGATACTCTTTCCCGGTAAGGAATTCAACAAATTTTCAATCACGCGATCCAATAACCAATGCAACATAGAAGATACTATGGACCGACCGAACCACAATGAAGAGGTAACGAATTACTCCACGAAACAAAACGATCTCCACTCGAGCAAAGAGTTGAATGTTTATTTCCTAAATATTCAATCAGTACGGAACAAAATAAACGAACTCGAAGTGTTTCTAATAGAACATCAACATAAATTTCACATAATTTGTTTAAGCGAACATTGGTTGAACGATGAGGAAGTAAAACTACTTCACATCTCTGACTACCAAGTGGCATCTTATTTCGCTCGCAGCACTCGAATTCATGGAGGAGTACTACAATTAACTAAATCTAATATGTTATACACAGCCTTGCATCATTTAAATAATCTATCCTGTGAATTAACGTGCGAAATTGCTGCAACATTCATCTCTGAATTCAATACTCTTTTAATAAATATTTATAGGTCTCCTTCTGGTGCATTTAATGACTTTTTATGTATACTAGGCTCTCTTCTAGACAAAATCAACATAAACAAACCTGTTATAATAGGCGGGGACTTTAATGTAAGGTTTAATTCAAATGATCCTAGAGCCACATCAGTTTGTGACTTATTTAAATCTTACAATCTTAAGCCCAATGTCAATTTTAATACACGGTGTAATAACGTAATAGACAATATATTCTCCAATATTAATCTAACGGCGGAACCCGTAGATGCCGGCCTCTTTGACCATCTTGGTATATTCCTAAAGATCCAGCTCAATACTGCTACCAAAAACAATACTAAGCAAAAAGTGCGGCCTATCACCCAATATGGAAAATTTAAGCTATACAGTTCGTTAGACAATACCAACTGGAATTTCATAACAAATTATAACCATGTTGAAGATCAATTTAACATGTTTATAAGTACTATCGAAACACTGGTCAATGAATCTTTCCCTGAAAAAATATTACCATCCAACCCTCGACATCAAATAAGTTGGTATAACGATAATCTAAGACAAATGCAGGAAACATTGTTTTTAATGAGAGATGCTAGCACTAGAGATCCAACGTTACTACCTTACTATAACTCGTATAAAAGATTTTATAATATGGAACTTAAGCATGCTAGGGTAAGTGCGAATGATAGATTCATCAAAGAATCGAAAAATACGTCTAGTGCTACCTGGTCACTAATGAAATCGGTACAAAAAAATAACACTTGTAGAAAACTCCCGGAAATTGATCCAGATACTTTTAATGTTTTCTTTTCAAATATTATTCATAAGCTCATAAATGATATTAAACCAACTAACGCTTCACCAATATCATTGATGTACAAAATAGACCTAAACATCAAGACTTATTTCAAATTCAAGAACGTCAGTTCAATTATCGTCAGAAATACCATCAGTAAACTGAAAAACACAAAATGCAAGGATATATATGGCATTAATACAACTTTAATCAAAAGTATGACGGATGTTCTAGTCTTACCATTAACTAAATTACTAAACAATTGTATTGACTCATGTGTCTTCCCCAGCTGTTTACAGCATGCGGTAGTAATTCCAGTTTTTAAAAAAGGTGACCGTACTATTTGTAATAATTATAGGCCTATATCTCTACTTCCCGCATTATCCAAGATATTTGAAAAAATTATGTTCGAACAAATGATAGATTTCCTTGGTGAGCACAAAATCATTAATTGTAGTCAGTATGGCTTTCGCAGAGGTCGATCTACTAGGGATGCAATCATTGCACTTGTAGAAGAAATATACAATGACTTCGAAAATAAATCTCACTCAGTAGCTACCTTTTTAGACCTGAGCAAGGCTTTTGATTGCATTTCACATGATGTTCTTCTGCGGAAGCTGTATTATTATAATTTTGATCCCACAAGTTGTAGGTTACTTAACTCTTACTTAGGCTCAAGGCGCCAACAAGTCCTAATTAATAACAACCGATCAAAGGAACTGCAATTATCATTTGGTGTTCCCCAAGGCTCTATTTTAGGACCACTTCTGTTTTTACTATACATCAACGACCTCTCTTATCAACCGGATAACTCATTAGTTATATTATTTGCTGACGATACGACGGTTAAGACCTCAGGAAAATCAGCAAATGATGCAGTATTAATACATGAAGAGTCGGTCAATCAGGTGTCTCGTTGGTTTGACACAAACAGATTATGCCTTAATGTAGACAAGTCCGTTAACATTAATTTTTCACTAACTAACACTGCTAGTATAACTTGTGTAAAATTTCTTGGAGTACACCTAGACAGCAAACTTAGCTTCCAAAAGCATCAAGAAGAAATAGCAAAAAAGCTATGTACAACGACATACCTGCTGCGGCAGGTGAAATGTTGGCTTCCCAGAAGTGCCCTGGTACAAATATATCATGCGTTATTTCAAAGTCATCTTAATTATGCAGTAATCATATGGGGTCATAGTAGCATTACCACCAGGCTTTTTAAGCTACAAAGAAGAGCAATAAGAACTCTAGGTTCTCTTAGCTATCGCGATGACTGTAGGCATATATTCCTACTTCTAAAAATATTAACTTTGCCGTGCATCTTTATACTTGAATGCCTAACTTATGTACGTGAACATCTGGCATCTTACAGTCAGCGTAATGAAACACACACCCACAATACTAGATCGGCATCTGAAATTGACATACCGAAGCTAAGGCTAACCAAGTCACGAAGGGGCGTTAATTACTATGGACCTAAATTTTACAATAAATTGCCTGGGGATGTGAAGTCATTAAGTGTACCTGCATTTAGGAAGCGTATGAAGGAATACCTAGAGAGTAAAGCCTTCTACAGTGTAAAAGATTTCCTTAATAGCAGCATATCGGAGATTAAATGTTGAAATGCGTTTTATGATTATTCCCTTCTCTGTACAACTCTGGTTGTGCATTGATGTTTTAATATGTATGTATTTGTTTATATTTAGAAATTGTTAGATTTAAGGTATATCATTATCATTCCATTTGTATTTGACAAGTGTAAAACTTAATGTTATGGCACAATAAATTATTATTATTATTATTATTATTATGAGCGGATGTGTTAAATATTTGGGTACTTTGTGGATCATAGCCTCTCATGGAAAACTCAAATAGATCATGTATGTAAAAAGCTAAGTCAAGCCCACTATGGGATTCTTCAAATGAAAAAACAAACAGATATTGATACTCTTTTGTCTATCTACTATGCTATGGCCTACTCCCATATGTCATTCAATATCCTGGCTTGGGGCAGGAGCTCTGATTCAAATAAAGTATTTATAACCTAAACGAAAATGATCAGGACTACGTTCAATCTAAACAAAGCAGAATCATGTAAAAATGCCTTCTTAACTTATAAAATATTAACGTTTCCAGCAATCTACATCTACAAAATAGTTTGTTACATTAAATCTAATTTAAATCAGTTCGCTGCCCATAGCGAAAATCATAATTACAAAACAAGACACTGTGACTTAATACGAATTAATAAACACACTACTACTCTATATAATAAATCATTTATAAACGAAGGTAAAAAAGTTTACAACACATTAGATAACGACATTAAAAATCTTGGTTTTCCACAATTTAAAAAGGTCATAAAAAATATGCTACTAAATAGAGTTGTATACACAATTAATGACTTCAAGTTTTATACTTTTTTGCTACTAAATAGAGTTGTATACACAATTAATGACTTCAAGTTTTATACTTTTTGCTACTAAATAGAGTTGTATACACAATTAATGACTTCAAGTTTTAACCTCGATCGGTGGCAAAAGTGTACCTGTACATACTATACAAAATTTGTCTTGATATTGTTTTGACGCTTCACATCTATCATATACAATGTATTGTATCATTGCATTATGTAGCATACGTGAATAAAGCTATTATTATTATTATTATTATTATTAATCTAAATGCACATAAATCTTGAAAAGTTGGATGAAAAATACCTGATTTATAGATTGATGTTTTTAAAATTAAATTAATTCACATGTTTTTGCTGTTTGTTTCTAGATTCTTCGAAGATATTCCAAAACTCTTTTTTCCAGTTTTATGGTTCGAACAAGTCGTGGAAGTCCCGGATTACCTAGTTTTTCCATTTAAATTCCTACTCAGTCTACCGACAGTCTTTCCAGTGTTGGGGTACATCTTCATCTTCCTAAGTACATTCATAATTACCTACATAATGTACAAGCCAATATGTCGCACTCTCATTAAGCAAAAATCGAACGCGCACCCGTTTTTGATGAAGGAGGCGACGCCTCTGACGACGCCCGAAGAATCAGTGGACGAAGGTGATATTAAAAGTGATAAACTGTTAATCTGTTAACGAGTTAATTCTGGCGCCTATCTGTGATCTTTTTTTTACTTTGTTTTGTTTTTACCTGATTATTTTTAAGAATTTAGTTTTTAAGTTGGTGGTGTAGTGGTTAGAGTGTTGTACTGCCACGCCACGGACCGGAGTTCAAATACCGGCCTAACAAGTTGTCTGCATTTATATAGGTTAGGATAAAAATGCCAAACACTCCGTCTTCTCGGATATGACGTTAAATGCACGTAGGACCCGTGCACTGCCTGGATGTTGCGTGCACGTTAAAGATCCCTACCGGTGGGTTGGAACTCCCACCGGGTTCGGCAAAATTCCCGGATAGCTGTAGACCTAATCTCCGGCGTCATGATTGGCCTTAGTAGCGGAAATAGATGACGTAAAACCCAAAATAAAAATAAAATAATAAGTTGATTTCTTGTGGCAATTAATTATTTATGACACATAAAAAGACTGTTATTAATTACTTCACTTTTAATTTATTATAGAGATTTATTTATAAGCTTCAAATTGAACTCCTTTTTAAAAATCATCGCTTGTAGACTTCAAAGACAAAATCCCCCTTGTGCAAGTAAAGAGCTTACTTCAATTTTTGAACACCTCATATATTATAAATAAATAACTGCTTTTGAGTTTTAGTGAAGTGATTATTACACATAAAAAGGTTGTTATTTATTTATAAAACTTATAAATAAATTACAACCTTTTTATGTGTAATAATCACTTCACGAAAACTCAAAAGCAGTTATTTATTTATAATATATGAGGTGTTCAAAAATTGAAGTAAGCTCTTTACTTGCACAAGGGGGATTTTGTCTTTGAAGTCTACAAGCGATGTTTATTTAAAAAGAGTTCAATTTGAAGCTTTAAACGAGTGCGTTCCATTCCCAGGTTAAGCATAAAGTAAAATTTCGAGTTTAGAAAAGCGTGAATATTTAGTTCAAACCAAACCAAACCAAATTTTGAGGCTTTTCTAAACTTGAAATTTTACTTCATGCGCCACACGTATAAAACACTGACATATTGTGAAACTCAAAATATTCTTGTTTAAACAGTACATTTTTAATTGTGCTTTATCAGTTAGTTTTTAATACTGATTTTATCAGTATATTTATAATTTCACAAAATTTCCTAAAAAACGTGCAAAACACTAAAATACTGTGAAATTCAAAATATAAGTGTTTAACACTTTAGTAGCATATAGTGAACTTTACTTTAAATCGGTGTTTTATACGCGTGGCGCATGAAGTAAAATTTCGAGTTTAGAAAAGCCTGAAAATTTGGTTTGGTCGCGTAGCGCGAAGCGCGGAGCGGCCAAACCAAATTTTCAGGCTTTTCTAAACTCGAAATTTTACTTCATGCGCCACCGGTACAAAACACTGATTCAATGTAAAGTTTAGCGGTGTGTTTTAAACTTCGTAATATGTCAGGGTTTTGTACCAGTGGCGCATGAAGTAAAATTTCGAGTTTAGAAAAGCCTGAAAATTTGGTTTGGCCGCTCCGCGCTTCGCGCTATGCGAATCCAATTTGAAGCTTTAACCGAGTGTTTTCCACTCCCAGGCTAAGCATGAAGTAAAATTTCGAGTTTAGAAAAGCCTGAAAATTTGGTTTGGTCGCGTAGCGCGAAGCGCGGAGCGGCCAAACCAAATTTTCAGGCTTTTCTAAACTCGAAATTTTACTTCATGCGCCACCGGTACAAAACACTGATTCTATGTAAAGTTTAGCAGTGCGTTTTAAGCTTCGTAATATGTCAGTGTTTTGTACCGGTGGCGCATGAAGTAAAATTTCGAGTTTAGAAAAGCCTGAAAATTTGGTTTGGCCGCTCCGCGCTTCGCGCTACGCGACCAAACCAAATTTTCAGGCTTTTCTAAACTCGAAATTTTACTTCATGCGCCACCGGTACAAAACACTGATTCTATGTAAAGTTTAGCAGTGCGTTTTAAGCTTCGTAATATGTCAGTGTTTTGTACCGGTGGCGCATGAAGTAAAATTTCGAGTTTAGAAAAGCCTGAAAATTTGGTTTGGCCGCTCCGCGCTTCGCGCTACGCGACCAAACCAAATTTTCAGGCTTTTCTAAACTCGAAATTTTACTTCATGCTTAGCCTGGGAGTGGAAAACACTCGGTTAAAGCTTCAAATTGGATTCGCATAGCGCGAAGCGCGGAGCGGCCAAACCAAATTTTCAGGCTTTTCTAAACTCGAAATTTTACTTCATGCGCCACCGGTACAAAACACTGACATATTACGAAGCTTAAAACACACCGCTAAACTTTACATTGAATCAGTGTTTTGTACCGGTGGCGCATGAAGTAAAATTTCGAGTTTAGAAAAGCCTGAAAATTTGGTTTACCCTTTCAGTTTGCAGGGGGGGGGGGGGGGGTTCCGATTCTAAAAAAATATCGATTTTGAGTTATATCGTATAGCAAAGTATCGATATGGCAAAATATAGTAATAAAGAGTATCGATATTTAAAATGTCTATACTTTTCAATACCAGATTTTTAAATTTAATATTTATAATTATTTATTACTCCAAATTATGTCTTCGAAGCCCTTCGCCTAAAATAAATAATATTACTGAGAAAATTGTTACGAATCTGTTCTTAATATTTTTACATTTACTATTTAATTGCTCTAACCCAGTGGTCTCCAAACTACGGCCCGCGGGCCAAATCCGGCCCGCGACTTGCATGAATCCGGCCCGCGATTGTTTGTAATTTTTTTTGTAAATGTCATATTTTGAAATATTGTAACAATTGTTCCTTAAATTTTTCATAATTTTATAAAATTAATCGGATCTTAGCCGACTTTATTATGTAGAATTGTATTTGTGGCCCGCGAAGAAGATAGTTTGGAGACCCAGGCTCTAACCTATTAGCATTCCATAAAGCGGTCATCTTCCATAAATAAGGAAAATAAATCTTATAATCCTCTCATGAATTATCACGTTTTGTAAGTTTATGTTAAGAAAAGAGATCTATTTTTAATAAGTTTGCGAGTTTATTAGGGTAGAGTAATTTGTAACGGGTAACGAGAAGTTTGATTTGGTCATTCGTATTTTCGATAATTCATTACGCATATATTTTTTTTAAATACCAACACTTTTGAGATCATCCCATCATTCTCGATCATACAAGTGACCAATAACAGCGATTCTTCCCCCCCCCCACGTTTTCTAAACGCATTTTTAGTCATAAATAATTAACACTGTTGTATCCTTTCTTCACACTTTTTTTTTTAGTCATTCATATTTTGTAATTTTACGACAAACATTCAAATTTTAAACTTCAAGCGATAAACATTACACTTTTCAACATCTAAACATTTAAACATCAACTCAAACATTTTGCTGTAAATACGTGTAAATACTTGTTATTATTTGAATTTTGAATATACCAAATTAAACGTGCATCGAAGTGTCTTTCTTTATACAAACGAACCTAAACATCTGCCTTAAAGTGGTGATATCTTCCAGTGAGATCATTTATGATAATTCTAAACACACACCATAATAATAATAATAATAACTTCATTTATGCCCACAGGTACATAAGTCTATACAAAAGAAACAATAATACATCTAATATTTAAATTTAACAAAGAAATCTTCTATGGAATAAAACGCATTTTCTATTAACATTGACTTAATTTCATACTTAAAATCATTTGGCGTTAGCAGTTTATATTTTTCTGGAATTGAGTTATATAAACGTATTCCAAAAAATCGAGTGCTCTTTTGAGTACGTTTCAATCGGTTATATAAAGGACGTATTGCACCTGCATTTCTTGTTTTTATTGTACTGTTACTTAGATCTTGGTTAGTGCAGTAATGGTCTATGTTTTCATGAATATGCATTAGACATTCCATTATATACAGAGAGTTTTATTTACCACCGAACATTTTCATAACGAGAAGTATACATAAGCATACATTGTGCATTTGCCGACACTCGGTTTATTAAAAGATTGAAAACTTTAAACGAGTGTTTTTCAATCCCAGGCTAAGCATGAAGTAAAATTTCGAGTTTAGAAAAGCCTGAAAATTTGGTTTGGTCGCGTAGCGCGAAGCGCGGAGCGGCCAAACCAAATTTTCAGGCTTTTCTAAACTCGAAATTTTACTTCATGCGCCACCAGTGCACAACACTGATGCAATGTAAAGTTGTTTTGTACCGGTGGCGCATGAAGTAAAATTTCCAGTTTAGAAAAGCCTGAAAATTTGGTTTGGCCGCTCCGCGCTTCGCGCTACGCGACCAAACTAAATTTTCAGGCTTTTCTAAACTCGAAATTTTACTTCATGCTTAGTCTGGGAGTGGAACACACTCATTTCAAGTTTTAAATTGAACTCTGTTAAAAAAACAACGAGTATCTAAAGATTTACGGTATATGCGCTATAATTGTGACATGTATACTTGTAAGAAAAGCTTCCTGTATGTACAAGTTGAGTCATTAATTGCGATTGATTGGCTACAATTTATAATGGTCATATAGGCAACCCAATTCACACATAACTTAAAAATTAAAGGTGTCAGATTGTATTAGGTGTAAATGTTCGGTGTTACATAAAACTCTCTGTATATAGATGAGAGTGTATGTACTTTCAGTTACCTGAAGTGGTCTTTACAATCTTCAGTATAACCCAGATTACAAAGAATTCGAATTGCTTTACGCTGAGCCGAAAATACATTGAGTGAGCCTGGGGAGTGTCCCCAAACAATTATGCCATATCGTATATATGACTCTATTAATGAGTGATAGCACATTTTGAGAGTTTCAAAATCAACAACTGGCGAGAGCCGACGAAGTAAGAATATATTCCTATTTATTGTCAAAACAATCTTAGAAGTATGAGATTTCCAAGTTAATTTACTATCCAGATAAAACCCTAAAAATGTTACCTCGAGAGTCAAGTTTTGATCAGGTACCCTTTGCAATCGCTTTTCATATCGCAATAAAAATGTAATTGGGATAATTAATATAATTTTATGATATATACATATTTAACAGAGAGTAAAATTTCGTTTGTATAAATATGTAATCGTTAAAATGGCAATTAAAATATATTTTGCATATACGCTGTAATTGGGATATGTAAACTTAAAAAAAACTTCCTTTACAATTGAAACCCAACAATAGTAAATATAATTGAGTAAGCCAGAAATTAGTTCATAAGTTAAATGGAATGATCATTATTTTAATCAATTAATATAATGTTATAATAAATACATATTTAACAAAGAGTAACATTTTATTTGTGTAAATATGTAATCGTTAAAATGGCAATTAAAATATATTTTGCATATACGCTGTAATTAGGATATGTATACTTAAATGAAAAACTCTTTTTACAATTGAAACTCAACAATAGTAAGTGTAATTGTGTAAGTGAGAAATTAGTTTATAAGTTAAATGGAATGATAGGTAATTATCCTAATAATTTATATAATTTTATAATAAATATACAGAATATCCCAGGATAAGTGAAACGCTATACTAACTTTTGTGTTTTAATTTACACTTTATAAAATAGTCGAGATACTTTTAATGTAAGGTGTAACCTCATTTCAGGAGTTTAACTTATATAGGGTGTTCATAAAATACAATAATCTGAAAATTAGTTTTCAAAAAATGTTATAATTGAAGCAAAAATATACTCATTTTGATAGAAAATTGTATGCTTACTCTTATGGCGAACACAGAAAAACAATTAAGCATCGTGTTTTACAAACATTTAAAAAATAAGATTTAAAAAAAGAGGAAACCCACTTTAATTCAATGTAACGACAAGAATAGCAACGATTTTAACAGATAAGTTATAATGTCCTTGTTTTAAATTTATGATTTTATAAATAAGTAAAAATAAATAAATAAAAACATTGTAGTTTTTGTAAATATATTTAATTTTATTTTGCCAAGAATAGTATAATTATTATAATTATGACGCAAAATTTTAAGTGCTGATTTTTTTTAATCTCATTTTGTGGATATCTTTTAAAGACTTAAAACCATTTTTCAGATTTTGATCTTTTGTGAACACCCTGTATATGTTATGTTATGTTATGGGGTCGGTGGGTCGTATGGCCTCTAGGCCTTTCGAAGTTACCTCGACCTAAAAGATCTTTTGTAACTATCCCTGACCTACTTGAGTCCCTCAATACTTTTAATGTAAGGTGTAACCTCATTTCAGGAGTTTAACTTATATAGGGTGTTCATAAAATACAATAATCTGAAAATAAGTTTTCAAACAATGTTGTGATTGAAGCAAAAATATACTCATTTTGATAGAAAATTGAATGCTTACTATTATGGTGAACACAGAAAAACAATTAAGCATCGTGTTTTACAAACATTTAAAAAATTAGATTTAAAAAAAGAGGAAACCCACTTTAATTCAATGTAACGACAAGAATAGCAACGATTTTAACAGATAAGTTATAATGTCCTTGTTTTAAATTTATGATTTTATAAATAAGTAAAAATAAATAAATAGAAACATTGTAGTTTTTGTAAATATATTTAATTTTATTTTGCCAAGAATAGTATAATTATTATAATTATGACGCAAAATTTTAAGTGCTGATTTTTTTTAATCTCATTTTGTGGATATCTTTTAAAGACTTAAAACCTTTTTTCAGATTTTGATCTTTTGTTAACACCCTGTATATGTTATGTTATTTTATGTTATGGGGTCGCTGGGTCGTATGGCCTCTGGGCCTTTCGAAGTTACCTCGACCTAAAAGATCTTTTGTAACTATCCCTGACCTACTTGAGTCCCTCAATGTCTAGACTTCTTATGAAGTCTACTATAACTTGAGGGATAATGTGTACCAATTCCTCGGGGTTTAAAGTGGCCGATGACAGGTAGTTCCCTCTTTGAAGGGACAAGGCAGGGCATTCACAAAGTAGGTGCTCTGCTGTTTCTTGTGCCTCGTTGCAGAACCTGCAGTTAGCATCAGTTGTCTGACCCATCTTGGTGAGGTGGTACTTCAGAGGACAGTGTCCAGTTAAAAGACCGGTTATGAGCCTTAGGCTGCCCTTGCTTAACCTGAGAAACTGTCCGGCTCTTACGGCAGAGAAGGCGATGAAACTTTTCGCCTGCCGCAGACCAGGTGTGTTTCTCAGGTGAGCACTTTTGGCAGCATCTTCCCATTCCCGGATCATCCCCTTGATGCGGACTTTAGTTATTCCACTGTAAGGTTCTGGTCCGACAAATGGAGTTTTGGACCCTTAGTTGGCAAGGTTGTCGGCAATTTCATTGCCTTTGATCCCTGCGTGTCCCGGAACCCAGACCAGTTTGACTCTGTTGTTCCTAGCCAGCTGCTTTAGGGATAGCTTGCACTCCCAGACAGATTTAGATTTGCATGTAGGCGATTTTATTGCCTTTAATGCAGCTTGACTGTCTGAGCAGTTGCAAACCCTCTGTTTGTTGTATCCCCTGTCTAAACATATGTGGGCGCATATGTTCAGGGCCTCGATTTCTGCCTGAAATATCGATGGGGATCGTCTCAAGGCCTTTGATAACTCGAATCGGGGGCTAGTGATACCGATTCCGACTCCGTTCTCAGTTTTGGATCCGTCAGTGAACCAAACTATCGAGGAGCCTTGTAACTACTTGACCTTCGCTCCAACATCATGGCGGCCATGGATGGCCACTTCAATCGTTGTGTCGAAGTCGTAGTCAGTTGACATGTAGTCTTTGGGCATGTATATCGCTCTTTCACACACAGTGTTGAGGATTTTTAGGTGCCCGTTAAAGTATCCATATTTTGGTATGTCTGTCTCGATTATTCTTAATGCGTCTAGTGCTGCTTCCCTTTTCACGTGCAGATGCAGAGTTGTGAGATTTAGCATAGCCTCCATTGCTCCAGTGGGGCAGGTGTTCATAGCCCCTGTGATGCCCAAACATGCCAGCCGTTGAACCTTGCTGAGCCTTGCTTGGGTTGTGATCTCCGTTGTCTTTGTCCACCAGACAACGGAACCATAGGTGATTATTGGTCTTATCACCGTAATGAAAAGCCAGTATATCATCTTGGGGTGTAAACCCCATCTTTTGCCAAATAGCCTGCGGCAAGCCCATGTTGCCCTTACTGCTTTGGCAGTGATGTTATCTACATGGGTTTTCCAGTTTAGCCTCTGGTCAAAGGTAAGGCCGAGATATTTAACTGTGTTGGAAAACCCAATGAGTGTCCCATTCATGGTTAGTGCCTTAAGATTTAATTTTCTACGACCTGTAAATGGGACAATTACAGTCTTGTTGGGATTGATAGTGAGCCCCTGCTGCACGCACCATGTACGTACTTTCCAAAGGGCTGACCCTAACTATGATGACGATGTCGTCAGCATAGCCTTGTACGTCAAATCCGTCGTTGGATAACACCGATATTAGCTCATCGACAACTAGTGACCACAGAAGGGGCGATAGAACCCCGCCTTGTGGGCACCACTTTACTGCGAACACAGTTACCGACTCATCGCCAATGGACAGTGTGATCCTACGACCTTTGAGCATAGCATGGATCCATTTGGATGTGGAGGCATCAATTTCTCTTGATTTGGTGGCCGTGTCTATGGCGGCTAACTCTTTAAAATGGGTGGCTGGGTCGTGGTAAAAAAATTGAATTAAACAAAAAAATAAGTGATAATCACAATCGTGAATTTAATAATAATAAAAATTAACAGATTTCGCACATACAAAATATATAAAAAAAATATAAATTAAATAATGTTTCGCTAACAAAAAAAAACAATCAACAACAAACTCCGCAAAAATCGATAACACAAAAATTAAATTGGGCGCCACCTAGGAGCACTGTCCTAGGGCGGTAGTACTACAACAGTAGTCTGTCTCTGTAAATTAACTTTCAGGTATCTTTTTGTTTGACTTAGCTTTATCTTTTCCTCGACCTGGGGTTTAGCTCCCACCCAGTCGACGAATCCTCGTCCCTTGCGAAAAAATCGAAACGAAATCCGAGCGCAGAATATTTGATTTGATCCCAACGTAAATAGGTTCACCGAATTTATTTGGCGCTCAGAGGGCCAACCGTAACCCCCAAGACAATGTCGAACACCAGTAGCGATAATTTTAGCGGCAATGATCGGCAATCTTGATAACGATAAACAGCGATGACGATAGCGGTATTCGGTAGCGATAGCAGTAATTCAATATTAGCAACAGCGATATGCTCCGTCGCCCAATCTCTTCCTCCGCCGCATCCAGCGCGCTCGCACGCCTCCCCCCTCACCAAAAATGAGCGCGCCCCGAAATTTTCAAAAAAAACATTTGGTGCCGAATAGCATTGCAACGTAGGCAACTGAAATTGCGCGCATAACTTAAAATATCGCCAATGCAACATTTTTATTCTCAAAAATGAAAATAAAAATGTTACAAGGTGTTGTCAAATGCACCTTCGATGTCCAAGAATGCGCATAGAGCCACTTCTTTGCTTGCGATGCTCTTCTCTATTACACTTGTTAGTGTGTGAAGGGTATTTGTTGTTGATTTGCCTGCTTGATAGGCAAATTGGTGTTTGTGAAGGAGAAACGACTGAAGAGCTTTCCCTCTGATATTTCTATCAATGATTTTCTCCATTGATTTTAGGAGAAAGGAGGTGAGGCTTACGGGGCGATATGACTTGGGCTCGTCAGTTTGGCGTTTGCCCGCCTTTGGTATAAACACCACCTCCCTCCACTGCTTGGGGATATACCCAAAAGAGTAGCTAGCTCTGAATATTTGCGTGAGACGTGGTAATAACTCCTCCCCTGCCCTTTGCAAAAGGGCTGGAAAAATGCCATCTGCCTTCGCGGATTTGAACGGCTTGAAGCCGTTAATCGCCCATGTTATTATGCTTGGAGTGAAGATCTTTGTTGCCAGTTTTTTGCTTTCTCTGGTAGGGCGTTCTTCTACCTCAAAGCCGATGGCAGGTAAGTCTTCACTGTTAATTGCCTGGGACCCAGGAAAGTGAGCTTCTAGAAGTACTCTTAGACTTTCTTCTAGGGTTCCAGTGTATTCACCGTTGGACTTTTTTAGTAGTCCAATACCGTTTGTGTGATCCTTTGCAAGGACTTTTTGGAGGCGTTGTGCGGGAGGTGGATCATCTATTCCCTCGCAGAAAGTCCTCAAAGTTTTCCTTTTGGATTTTCTCAGTTCTTTGTTGTACTCCGTAAGGGCCTGTATATGTTAGACTTTTAAATAATGGTTTAACAATAAGTAAAGAGCAACATTTTGTCGTAAAATCAAAATAAAAACGTATAACAGGGTGCCCGTATTTCAACAGAATGTATGAGTATCTCGGTTATTTGAAGAGATAGAGAGTCGGTTAACTTGGGGCAAAGTTGCGTATTTTAGGGCCTAATAATAATCTAACAACTAATTTAAAATATCTTCTTTCGTTTTTGAGATATTGTCAAATAGCGTTTTTTTTTTTAATTTAAATTTCGTTTTTTCTTTTTTATTCAAAAATGATTGAATCCAGACATTTACAACTTCAACATTTTACAGACACTTTTGAACCAGAAATGTAACAACATTTTATTTTAAGATAACTATAATATTTGCCCAGGGACCATAGCCGACTTTTGTTTTTCTTATGGGCGCCATTTTGGATTTTCATATTTTTTTCTGAATTCAATGATTATCAATCACACTTATAGTTTATTGTACATTTTATATGTAAAATTTTAATCTTTTGTTTTTTCTAAAGAGTGCCTTGAAAACAGTTAAGTAACTCACTCATCTGATAACTCATAGGACCCATAATTTGCTTACATATTACCCCTGAAGACGGGCATTCAGCTGATTAATTACTGTACTGATAGAAATTTTTTGTTTGTTTGTTTGTTTGGCATAGGTTTTTATCATTCAGCCACTAACGTTGATTTATATTATTAACATATATTTCGACTAATTTGGACGTCACAACACATTCACACACATCCATGGAACCGGAGACGAGTATTTTTCGTTAGAAAAATTACTCGCCTCCGCTGGGAATCGAACCCAGATCACCTCCGTGACCGATTTGGCGAAACCGGCGGCTCAACCGCTCGGCCACGGCGGGCCCTAAGATAGAAAATGTATTTGTTTATAAACGAAATACTGATGTGGCATTTTGAATCGTAATAAATTGCTTAACTGTCTTTGGACTATCATAGGATTTTGTCATATTATATCTTTATTGGCCGTGTTTTGACTATTGTGACTGTAAGTGGCTTGATTGACTGTCTTTTGGATTTTGTCTAATTATGTCTCTCTATGGACTGTACTTCGGCTATTGTGATGTTATGATTGTAAGTCACTTAAATCACTATATCAAATACAGTCAATACCGGGTATTGACTTGGCGGACGCCACATAGGATATCCCATGTAAATTTTAAAATGTTCAAATTTTGGCTCCCCTATCTATTTTAGAAACAAAATGTATTTACCTTTTTTGTAGAGGGAACAATTATGAATTCATTCGCGTTAACGTTAATTACTTTACGTTTCTCTAAGTTAAAATAATTAGAAAAAAGTAATGTGATTTTATAAAAATAATGACATGCCATGGAATTGAAACAACAACTGCGGATGTCAAAATGGCAAAAGATATCGCAGTCACTTGATTAAAGTAATTGTTTTCAAAATGATTTACACTATACAAGAAAAAATCCTTTTTATGAACAGCAATATCTTGTGCTATTTTGTCATCCGCAATTGTTCTATCAATTCCATAGTAAGTCATTATTATTATAAAATCACAATACTTTTTCTTAATTATTTTAGCTGTAAATTTTCTGACATTCGTTGATTTTTAAAAGAGTTTAATTTGAAGATTTAAATGAGTGTTTTCCACTCTCAGACTAAGCATGAAGTAAAATTTCGAGTTTAGAAAAGCCCCGTGAAAATTTGTCGAGGGTCGCGCAGCGACCCGAGACAAATTTTCTGGGCTTTTCTAAACTCAAAATTTTACTTCATGCGCCACGCGTATAGAACACAGATTTTAAGTGAAGTTTGAATATACATAAATTTGACAATATTATAGTCTTTTATACGCGTGGCGCATGAAGTAAAATTTCGAGTTTAGAAAAGCCCAGAAAATTTGTCTCGGGTCGCTGCGCGACCCTCGACAAATTTTCACGGGGCTTTTCTAAAATCGAAATTTTACTTCATGCTTAGTCTGGGAGTGGAAAATACTTGTTTAAAGCTTTAAATTGAACTTAGAAAAAAAACAGGGAATATCCGCAATTGATTTATCAATTCCACGGTATGTTATTATTTTTATAAAATCACATTACTTTTTCTTAATTATTTTAGCTGTTAATTTTTTAACATTTGTTGATTTTTAAAAGAGTTCAATTTACAGCTATAAACGAGTGTTTTCCACTCCCAGACTAAGCATGAAGTAAAATTTCGAGTTTAGAAAAGCCCCGTGAAAATTTGTCGAGGGTCGCGCAGCGACCCGAGACAAATTTTCTGGGCTTTTCTAAACTCGAAATTTTACTTCATGCGCCACGCGTATAAAACACAGATTTTAAGTGAAGTTCGAATATACATAAATTTGACAATATTATAGTCTTTTATACGCGTGGCGCATGAAGTAAAATTTCGAGTTTAGAAAAGCCCAGAAAATTTGTCTCGAGTCGCTGCGCGACCCTCGACAAATTTTCACGGGGCTTTTCTAAACTCGAAATTTTACTTCATGCTTAGTCTGGGAGTGTAAAACACTTGTTTAAAGCTTTAAATTGAACTTAAAAAAAACAGGGTATATCCGCAATTGTTTTATCAATTCCACGGTATGTCATTATTTTTATAAAATCACATTACTTTTTCTTAATTATTTTAGCTGTTAATTTTTTAACATTTGTTGATTTTTAAAAGAGTTCAATTTACAGCTTTAAACGAGTGTTTTCCACTCCCAGACTAAGCATGAAGTAAAATTTCGAGTTTAGAAAAGCCCCGTGAAAATTTGACGAGGGTCGCGCAGCGACCCGAGACAAATTTTCTGGGCTTTTCTAAACTCGAAATTTTACTTCATGCGCCACGCGTATAAAACACAGATTTTAAGTGAAGTTCGAATATACATAAATTTGACAATATTTTAGTGTTTTATACGCGTAGCGCATGAAGTAAAATTTCGAGTTTAGAAAAGCCCAGAAAATTTGTCTCGGGTCGCTGCGCGACCCTCGACAAATTTTCACGGGGCTTTTCTTCATTTTTACTTCATGCGCCACGCGTATAAAAGACTATAATATTGTCAAATTTATGTATATTCGAACTTCACTTAAAATCTGTGTTCTATACGCGTGGCGCATGAAGTAAAATTTCGAATTTCACGGGGCTTTTCAAAACTCGAAATTTTACTTCATGCTTAGTCTGGTGGTGGAAAACACTTGTTTAAAGCTTTAAATTAAACTTAAAAAAAAAAACAGGGAATATCCGCAATTGTTTTATTAATTCCACGGTATATCATTATTTTTATAAAATCACATTACTTTTTCTTAATTATTTTAGCTGTAAATTCTCTGACATTCGTTGATTTTTAAAAGATTTCAATTTGAAGATTTAAATGAGTGTTTTCCACTCCCAGACTAAGCATGAAGTAAAATTTCGAGTTTAGAAAAGCCCCGTGAAAATTTGTCGAGGGTCGCGCAGCGACCCGAGACAAATTTTCTGGGCTTTTCTAAACTCGAAATTTTACTTCATGCGCCACGCGTATAGAACACAGATTTTAAGTGAAGTTCGAATATACATAAATTTGACAATATTATAGTCTTTTATACGCGTGGCGCATGAAGTAAAATTTCGAGTTTAGAAAAGCCCAGAAAATTTGTCTCGGGTCGCTGCGCGAGCCTCGACAAATTTTCACGGGGCTTTTCTAAACTCGAAATTTTACTTCATGCTTACTCTGGGGGTGGAAAACACTTGTTTAAAGCTTTAAATTAAACTTATAAAAATAGAAAATATCCCCAATTGTTGTATCAATTCCATGGTTTGTCATTATTTTTATAAAATCACGTTACTTTTTCTTAATTATTTTAACTTAGCGAAACGTAAAGTGTTATAATGTGAACATTAATAAATTTTACTTCACCAAATAAACCAATTGTTATACAAACAAAGTGATAAACAGTGTTTTATTTATGTTCAACAATGTATAACGAAGTAGAAGCCTCTATAATCAGTGAATTAATAAATGTAGCATTTTTCCCTCTACAAAAAAGTGAAATACATTTTGTCTCTAAAATAAATAGGAAAGCCAATTTTTAAACACTTTAAAATTAACATGCGATTTCCTATGTTGCGTCCGCCAAGTCAATACCCGGTATAGTGATTTAATGACAAAATAATAATAAGGTAAAACACAGCTAACCAAGTTATAATACCAGAATAGCCGATAGAGACAAAATATTCCAATAGTCATAAGACAGTTAACTAAGTGACTTACAGCAATAATGTCGCAATAGTCAACATTTTAATTTATGACTGGAAATCAATAGGTTGACTGACATAAGTCTATCGTTTCAGCTTGACATAAGTTAGCGTCAGCCAATATTTAGTCCATTGTGTCAACATGACATAAGTCGGCGTTAGTGGCATTTGGAATATAAAACTGTTAACATAAGTCGGCGCTAGCATTTGGACTATAATAACAGTTGACATAAGTCGGCGGTTGGCTTTGAACTATTATGACAGTTGACATAAGTCGACATAAGCCGACATTTAACCACGAGTTTGAATTGAACTATAATGAGATCGCCATGTTGTTGTTGTTCTTTGTGACAGTTACGATAAATATTTTAAGGGGTCATGTCTACCTGCAAGACTGTAAAAAACGGAATTTTTGGTATTTTTTTCTCTTGAGAAGTAAACAACGTATTCCAAATCTGCGTTTACACATTTATTAATCGTACATTAGACTTTTAAATTTTATTAAACTTGATGACCACTACGTCAGGGTACTCCAGGAGGCCACTCCCAAGAGGAGGTATTTTAAAAAAGGCGTCTTGCGGTGACAGTTCTTACAGGAGCAGGAATCATCTGAAATTAGAAACTCAAAGGAGGTTGCGTTAAGAATTAGTGAATTTATCGATTCGACTTTATATAGCCTTTTTAATACAGCTTTTTAGCCCCTAAAAATGTCGTCTTTGATTTGAAGGGCCGCTATTTTGTTAAAAACAAAATTGATCCAAAAATCTTCGAAGATTTTTGAATCAATTTTTTTTTAACAAAATAGCGGCCCTTTAAATCAAAGACGACATTTTTAGGGGCTAAAAAGCTGTATTAAAAAGGCTATATAAAGTCGAATTTTCATAATAGGCAAAATGCGAACGATCGCGGCCTTAATAAAATAGTTCTAAACCAGGAACAAAAAGAATCAATCAAATCGGATGCGTAGATGTTGAAATATTGCTGTCACCGACTTTAAAAATATGTTTTCGAGATAATCGCGTTTAAAATTTTAAATTGTATTCGCGGTATCATAAGAAATAATTTTTGGCAATTACATAGAATTATCGATTCCTGGACCATATGATTCCCCTTCTACGTCATGTATGGCTCCCAGGAACTTTATTTGCTGCTGTCTGCGCTGTGATCTCGCCTCTCGAGTGTTCTGTGCGCTCGCTGGTTACTGACGTTGACCCGGGTGATGTCCTCAGACCAGATAAATTGGTGCCCACAGTTGACCCCCATTGACTCAAACATCTTCAGTAACGCAGCATGTCCCTCGTTAAACATCGCAGACGCTGCATAGGCGGCAATTTCAACGCTCACTTTGACAGATGGAATTTTTGGACTAATTTTCCAAATCAGCTGGCTGAGGCTTTCATTTTTATTTTGGTCGAAACCTCCGACACACCGCTCCAAAAGTTCATTCTTGCTGAGATCCTCATAGATCGGTTTTATGACTTTCAGGACGGAGGCTGGCAAAGGTTTGTACTCGTGATGAAATGAGCTGAGCGTTCCCTCAACCTGCGCGCGTTGTCACGAACACCATGACTCAGATCCCACTGGACACTTATCGTGAACTGGATGTTCGTCAGTGGATCGATAATGATCAAACGTAGCCCAAATGTCATTCTTTATTTTATCGGCGGAGTCAGAATTACGTTTTATAGCCAAGCCGTAGTAAACAATCAATTTGTCAATAATCTTTGCAGTGAGCTTCCCCTTTCCACCGATTCCTCTGTTGGCTTTTTTGCAAGCGCGAAGTCGACTGCCCATCCTCTTCTGCACGTGTCCGACACACTCCTTCTTCACGACAGATGGGTTGGATTGCTATGGGTCCGATTTGACGAGTTGAGAGTACGTTGTGGAATCGCCGTCGCCTATGCAGTACTTGTACCGTACGCCGTATAACACCTCGGAACGTTGAAATATTTCGACCATGCTATCTCCCTCCATTTTTCCAGATGATCCGATATGATTTGTCTGACATTAAATGCATGTGTTTCCTCCCACTCTTCATATTCAGCCGTGCCCTGATTTTTCCTCCAAAACTCGCACTCTTTACAGAACAAACTTTTGGTGAGTACATCCAAAACTTTGCCACTGTAGAAACCTATGATTGAAGAAACGAAGTGAAGCCTTGTTTCTTCCACGTTCCATCCCCAGAAACGACTAGATCAACTGAATTCAGAGCACTCGTTTCCTTCTTGGTTTGATCGATTTTTTCCTTGGCAGCTTCACTGAAAAAACCTTTTGCGACGAACTGCACCACATCATGAATATTTTTTACAATTAGGCCATAAGTACTCTGACGGAGAAAAGCCGGCATATCCATCAGTCTACAGAATCGTGTAGCTCCTTTCAAACCAATACCCAGCAGCCGCATCGTGAAGATGAATCGTCGGTTCACTTCGTAGGTATTTTTTATTAGAGGGCAAGACGTGACGTATCGAGTTGGGCAATTATCACACGACAATGTGATTTTTTTTTTGTTTCTTTGGCCTCGGCTTTCGCCATACAGCCATCTACTATTGTATTGTTTTCTATTTTAATTTAACTAATTACATACACACTTAATTAAATCATTTGGACTCCACAATACATTCACACTACATCCATGGACCCGGATGGAATAATTTATTATTCATAAATTATTCCACCGGACGGGATTCGAACCCGCGACCTCTTGGTCTGTGGGCAGGGTCTCTACCCACTCGGCCACCGAGGCCCCTCAATGTGATTTTAAATCCGAGTCCGCGAGTGCTGGCAATCCCGAACTCCACTTTTTGCCCACAGTCTTTGCACTTCACGAATGTTGCAATCGTAGCAAAAACAGTGATGAAATTTATTACGCGGTATTCTACGGATGCATTTTCCGGCACATCAGAGGCCAGTTTCAACTTTTTCGCTAAGGCGCCGAAGCTGGCAGGGTCGCTTTCAATTAATTTCGGGTTCACCGGATGTCTTTTATTTGATAAACTTTTGCGAACGTTCCGCGAAGACCGCAATTCTCGCGATCCTTTATCTTTGGTGTTGCGAGGACTCATTTCGCTCGGACAAAAAATCAACCCAAACGCAACCCCGTTTCGCGCACGGCACTTCTGGTTTTTGAGGTTATGCTAGTCAGTATTTTTACGTGTTCAGAACTCGTTGACGTGCAACTCGGAACGCGCATGCGCCGCTTTTGTTCCGCGCGCAGCAGGCGCGCGCTACCTGCTCCGAAATGGGCCTCAAAGTGGTATTCTTATATTCCGCATATGTTCGTCAATTTTCATCGGATCAACTTGAACTCTTTTAGAAAACAATGTTAAATGTTCACTCTTTCAATTTATCGAACAAAAAAATCGATTTTTTTGAAAAATTACAGATAGATATGACCCCTTAAGAGTTGTGATGTATTTTAAGCTAACGAGTGTCTTCCACTCCCAGACTAAGCATGAAGTAAAATTTCGAGTTTAGAAAAGCCCCGCGTAGAAAATTTGTCGAGGGTCGCGCAGCGACCCTCGACAAATTTTCACGGGGCTTTTCTAAACTCGAAATTTTACTTCATGCGCCACGCGTATAAACCACTGATTTACAGTTAAGTTAAAAATATATAACGCTTAGATGTGAAGGTGATCAATATTTATTGAGATGTAGCGAAAAAGGCAAGAATTACTTTTTTTGTGAAAATGTATGGAATAACATCAATAAAAGTAAAATAAATTTAGTTTGTGCAACTTTTCCATACTGTTGATATAGTCATCACCATTATTTACTTTATGTTTTATATAATAATCGATACTTATTATTATTATTACAAAAAAATTAACAGTTATTTAACAATTTTGACTGCTAACAATGATTGACTTCTGTCAAGATTTTATTAATTAGCACTTTTTAATAAGGAATCTAGTAGTATATATTTTTTTTAAGATAACTATAACATTTACCCGGGGACCGTAGCCAACTTTGTATTTGATATTTGAAATTAAAATATTTTCTTTTTGCAAAGAGTTCCTTGAAAACATCATTACGTCATATCTAATGACGTAATGATGTTTTCAAGGAACTCTTTGCAAAAAGAAAATATTTTAATTTCAAATATCAAATCCAAAGTTGGCTACGGTCCCCGGGTAAATGTTATAGTTATCTTAAAAAAAATATATACTACTAGATTCCTCATTAAAAAGTGCTTGTGTATTGTCAAAGTTCTAAATGCTCAGATTTAGTAGTTTTTGAATAAAAAAATAAAAACGATTTTTCAAAAAATAATTTTTTTGTTGATATCTTGAAAACAAAAAGTTATATTTCAAAATTGTTTTCAGATTATTGTTAGGCTCTAAAATACGCAACTTTGACCCAATTAACCGACTTTCTATCTCTTCAAATAACTGTGATCCCCATACATTCTGTCGAAATACGGACACCATGTACAGCGTTCCACCTATCCTGGGACATTCTGTAAATTAACCAAAAAGTAAAATTTCATTTGTATAAATATGTAAGTAAAAAGGGTAGTTAAAATAAATTTAGTTCTGAATCCAATTAAAGTATTATTCACGAAAGCCTTTTTTTTATTTAAGCGATAAATAATTAACAACATTTTTATCCGACAAAAATAAACATTGAACGTCTATGTTAGATATATAAAATATACGGATAACAAATTTATTTATAAATCCGCTTTTCTCTTTAATGAGTCTGAGTTAGCAATAAAATGTTGATAATTATGAGTAATACTAAATTATTTGAAGGATAATTTAAGATAAATATTTCCATTTTAAATAAACATAATGTATACTGACATCAATATGACAATTCAATTAACTCACTAAGATTAATATAAATTTGCAGACATTCGTGGTCTTATTAAAAACTTTCAATATATAAACTCTAACGAGTGTTTTCCACTCCCAGACTAAAAAGAAAAAGACCTTTATTGGCATATCTCCACAGCTTTACATTTGGTTACACATTTACATTTGATTGCCTCACTACATTCCTGTGATAAATGAGGTTAAGGAAGGACAACAATACTCGACGAATACTAGATAACCACTGGCTCATTTTATTCTCCATCTGGACAGGTGGACACTTATAAAAAATAATATAAAGAACTGAATAACCCGCGCATTTTCAACTTAACATAAACTCACAAAACAATAAATAAAATGAGAACTATTTTCCCTGACATCTCCTTCCTTAAAAATAACTTATTTTGCCTTCTAACTAGTACAATTAAAACTTATATTTAAATTCTCAACTACAACCAAAATTATTTTTTATTTTTCGAACGCAGAAAATAAAGGCACTGTTTATCCTTTTGATCTGTTAACACTGTTTCCGCACTTTCACTAAGGTCCGATAGGGTTAATTCGTTATTATTATGTTCACTGTCAGATAGATTAATCACGTCATTACTCTTATTACTATTACATGTAGGTGTAGCAATTGGGACAGAGAAACGTTTATTTTTTATTGGACGCATTTGATTAGAATGGCGTCTAACAACGTCACCCTTCCCCGTTTCTACATCATATACTACTGTCCCTTCTTTAGTTTCCACCGTACCCTCCTGCCATGTAGGTTCAGCCGGTTTTTCAAAGTTTCTTATCAGTACTTTTTCGCCAGTTTCATACTTTCTAATATTTTTTTTTGGGATATTTTCGTTAGTGGTTAAGACGTTTTTATATGTGGGCAATAATGAATTAAATCGAGTTCTTAACTTTCGTCCGAACATAAATTTCGCAGGGCTTACTCCTGTTGATGTGTGTTCAGCAATGCGATAATTGAATAGAAAATGAGATAAATCAAAATGTTTGTTTTCTAAATGAGCCTTTTTAATGGCATTTTTTACTAACTTTACATTTATCTCGGCAGCACCGTTGCTAGCGGGGTGATACGGTGGGCTGAATTTGTGAACTATTCCGTTATTTTTTAGAAATAACTCAAAGTCGGTAGACGTGAAAGGGGGTCCGTTGTCTGAAACCAAGGTTTCGACTATACCGAATCTTGAAAATAGGGATTTTAGGCATTTGATTGTCACCTCTGCCGTGGTCTTCTTTAAATTAAAAACTTCCAACCACTTGGTATATGCGTCAACGACAATCAAATACTTACATCCAAAAATAGGGCCTAAAAAGTCAACATGGATGCGTGCCCATGGTTTATCCGGCCTGGGCCAATTTTGAACCGGTGCCTTTTCTGGATTGGGTTTATAAGTATTACATATTTTACAATTATTGCATAAATTCTCTATGTCGGCATCAATTCGCGGCCACCAGAAATATGACCGAGCTATAGACTTCATTTTATTTATTCCCATGTGTGTATTATGCAATTCTTATAAAATCTTTTTCTGAAACGTGGCAGGAATTACCACCCGATAACCCCACATAATACCCCCAAATTGCAAATGTAATTGATCACGTTTCATGTAAAAAGGTCTAATTTCGGGGTCGCATTTTTTTCTGGTAAATTCCACCCATGTAAACAATATCCGTATACTCTATTTAACAAGGGATCCTTGCGGATTTCTTTAACAATTTCTGTAAAAGTAACTAAACTATTTTCATTCAAGTATAATATGTGTCCTACATCTACTGGTTTGTCTGTAATCACCGATCTGGGGCAGCGCGACAAAAAATCGGCACACACCTTCCATATTCTTCCCCCATCCATACTTTCCTTCCTCTCTCCTCCGATCCACACCTCGCCTTTGCCACAATCACCCTATCCTCTCTACTCCATCCCTTCTCTATCAAATACTTCGGCACCCTCCCATACACCTGCCACCTTCCATACATATCATTATACTGACTTCTGTCAATACATCCTTGCCTTTCCTGCCCTTCCACCTCCTTCCCTTTCCCCCTCACCCACTCATCCACCTTCACCCCATTTCCTAGCCATTCCTTTACCTTCGCCTCCGACAGCCCTACCCTCTCATACATTTTCATCCTCTCCCCCCTCCAACTACCCTCACCCCCACACACACTCGTCACCCATACATCCTTCACCAATCTCTCTTCATCCAGTTCCCACAATCTCATCTCGTACCTCACCACCCTCACCATTGCCTCCCACTCTCTGTTGGTCTCCTGAAGCACTATGTAGCTGGGCGTGGACCTTTCCACCCCCCAACATGTGCTTCAGGAACCACATCTGCTCCCTCTCTATCACCTCGTACCCTCTCGTCCCCCACACTTCCACTCCATACATTAGCACCGCTCTTACACACGCATCCCATATCTTACACGCAACCGTCACATTGTTCCCCATCCACTTCCCCCACTTGCCCAACGCCATTCCCCACGCCTTCCTCGCCTTACCCTGCACCCACCTCACATGATCCTCATACCTTCCCGTTTCTTTAAACCAAAACCCCAAATACTTGAAACTTTTCACCCTCTCAATAACTACCCCCTTCCACTCTAATTCTTTCACCTTCCCCGCCCTCCCTTTATTTCTAAATTTCACCCACTTCGTTTTCACTACATTCACATTCATTCCCCTTTTATCCATAAACCTCTCCACTCTCTTTAACATCTCTATCATCCCTTCATGCTCTCTTGCAACCAACACCACATCATCCGCATACGCCAGCATCCATACCTTCCATTTACCCATCACCACTCCCCCCGCCTGCCCTTTCCTCATCACCTCTTCCAATTCACTTACGTATACATTAAATAGCACTGGGCTCAGCGGGGACCCTTGCCTCAAACCCTCCCACGTCCTAAAGCACCCCGACACCTCCTTCCCCACTTTCGCCACCACCCATGTCTCCTCATACACTCTCCTCACCCACTCCACCATCCCCTCACTCACCCCTCTCCTTCTCAAACATTCTATCAAGCTTCCCTTCGGCACCGAGTCATATGCTGCCTTCAGGTCCATAGACACCGCATACACACATCCTTTCTCTTCCACTCCTAGACTAAGCATGAAGTAAAATTTCGAGTTTAGAAAAGCCCCGTGAAAATTTGTCGAGGGTCGCGCAGCGACCCGAGACAAATTTTCTGGGCTTTTCTAAACTCGAAATTTTACTTCATGCGCCACGCGTACAAAACTCTGATTTAAAGTAAAGTTTAAAATTGCCCCTTTAGATAACCTACAAATTAAAAGTTGATTTACAACATAACATCTAATTAATTTTGTTCTAACCTGAAACACACAACCTGCATCACACCACTAAATTCTTGAAATGTCAAATTTGATTGGTCATATTAAAAAAAAAACAGATTATAAATTTGCTTTATTGTATTATTTGTCGGCTAATTGTAGTAATTAATTTAAATAATATTAGTATAACAATAAATACTAAATCAGGCAAGCCTTCTTAATGTTAGTATTTACACATAAATAAGTAAACAAAGTTTATTTTTCACAATCCGGCATAAATACAATAAATAACTAACAAAATTTGAATTTGGCCTTCGTTTGTGTTAAGTAATTGGTTCTTAACCCAAACGAAGGCCAAATTCAAATTTTCAAATATATGGATCAATGCTAAAACGATTGATAAAATAACCTTTTATTATAAAAAAAATCCGATTGACTATTCAAAATCCCGCTTCGCCTTGGTCAAATACTGGTTTTGGTAACATTCCATTTTGATACGGCACACACATTTTCCAGTTTACTATTCGTTGTTTACAAACAAGCAAACGAGATAAAATTAGTATTCGAAATAGGCAAGAACGAACTGCGTTTCTTTTTTAGTTTTCTTCGTCTGTGCGTAAGTGTCAAGTGGTAATTAGTTTATTAAAATTGTTGTGGTTTTCAAAAGGTGTAATAATGCAATTAAGTTTCTGTACTTTGATTGGTAATTAATATTCTCGGTTGATTATATTCAGGTAATAAATTTTATTTAAATACGCAAGTAATAAATTTTATGTAAATATATCTATGTTCGTATTGTCAATGATGTTTAAAAAATCGATTAATGTGCAAATAATTAATAAAATCAATTCGCATGAATAATTGGTGTAATATTTTTTTTATAGACTAAATATTCATTGATAAATAATTACAAGAAAATATCTAATTTTTTCCCTAAGCTGTTTAAACATGTTTCGCCATGTGAAAGTGAGAAATTAATTTAAAAGCTAACAATTTCAAAGATATAACTTTACAGATTACTAGAATATGTGTTTATACAAATCAAACAACTTTGAAATACAGATATTGTTTCTTATAAGTCAGTAGTTTTTAACTTCGTAAACTTAAATAAACACCTTATTTAAGTCACTTAATTAAACACAGTTATATTCCTTTCTTCACTTTTATTTTTCTTGCTAGATGTACATTTCGGGTACTAAGTATCCATTATCAATAGCTAACTTAGCTAAGTTAGCTATTGATAATGGGTACTTAGTACCCGAAATGTACATCTAGCAAGAAAAATAATAGTGAAGAAAGGAATATAACTGTGTTTAATTAAGTGACTTAACACCTTCACGTAACTCATACAACTACATTAACCTTATTTAAGTTTACGAAGTTAAAAACTATTGGCGTTTAAAATATCTTTCACAATGTTCTCATTAATCACTTGATAAAACATACAGTTTTAATCATCGATGTACAAATTTTGGTACAGATTACTTGACAGATTACTAGAATATGTGTGTTTATAAAAATCAAACAACTTTGAAATACAGATATTGTTTCTTTTGAGTCAGTAGTTTTTAAAATTTGAAATAATTGAAATTATCTCAAATTTTATTTTAATCATGTTTCAATTAAAATAAAATTTGAGATAATTTCAATTATTTCAAATTTTAAAAACTACTGACTCAAAAGAAACAATATCTGTATTTCAAAGTTGTTTAATTTTTATAAACACACATATTCTAGTAATCTGTAAAGTAATCTGTACCAAAATTTGTACATCGATGATTAAAACTGTATGTTTTTCTGTTGTGTGGGAGGGAGGGGAAAATGTTATTCGAACGAAAACAATGAAATGCGTCTATCATGGAACATATGAAAAACTTTCAATATTTTCTACGCAAAAAGAAAGAAGTTACCAGATTAAAAAACATAAGTAAGACCTAAAAACATCCCGTCCTAGATCATGTAAAAACATTTTAATATTATCTAGAAAAATAAAATTCACCAATTTAGATAAAATGTTCAAAACTTCAAAATATCTTAACCTTGGTTTATTATTATTAAGTGTGGTGTATGTGTTTTTAAACTTACCCTAAATCAGAGTTTTGGTCGCTTGGTTGGCGTAACAAACCAAATGTTCAGGCTTTTCTAAACTCGAAATATTTACTTCATGCTTAATCAGGGATTGCAAACCCTCGTTAGACAAATATCAAAAACTTTGATCAGTGTTCCTTACTAAACAATTTATAATTTAAACTAAACAATCAACTCCATTTGGATTAATATTTTCCACTACTTAGCTTGATAAATCCCCTTTTGTACAATTTATGAGGTAAACTAAATAATCAACTCGACTTTTATATAAATAAAACAATTTAAACACTGTCAAATATATGTTGTGCATTCGCTACAATTATTTCGCCACACTGTGGCTTCTTCGGGCGAAGAAATGATAAATAAAATTTGTCGGGTCAGGTATATATACAATGTTTATGAGGGGTGGGTTTTTTCAAAAAATTAATATTTAAGAGGGGCGAATTTGTTAAGTCTGTTTGGTCATTGAGAAGATGTCTCGTGTATTTTCTTTTATTAGCTTCCAACAAAACAAAACCAACTCTACATACTCTAACCACCTCATAGAAGAAAAACACCACTTCGATGAAAACTTCAAAGTCCTACATCAAGAAAGAAAAGGCCGGAAACTCAACATCATGGAGTCCATGGAAATTAATAAAAGAAAATACACGGGACATCTTCTCAATGACCAAACAGACTTAACAAACTCGCCCCTCTTAAATATTAATTTTTTGAAAAAACCCACCCCCCATAAACATTGTACACTGGCGAAAGAAATTAACGCATCATTTGTGATTTTTTTGATATCTTGGAATCGAGTTTTCTTTGAACACAAACATATTTTTACAATAAGAAATCTTATCAAGCATGCTGTGTTACATGTTGTGTTTTGTCTTTTGTTCTCATGGTTTTCTGTAAATAAATAAAATTAAGCACCTTTCATTATTCTGACTGTAAGAAAGGTTCATATAAAATTTATTTTTGAGTTTGTTTTCAAGTAATTGTTAAAATAAAATGCTAAATAGTGAAGAATGAATATGGATAGACGTCCGAATCTTAATTTAAGCAGTGAAGAAGCTGTGATTGTGGTTACACTTGCAGAAGAAGGTAGGAGTCAGCGTTACATCAGTCAACGTCTTGGTGTTAATCAATCGATCGTATCCCGTGTCTTGAAGAGACATCGGGAAACTCAGGCATACTCAAGAAGGCCAGGACAAGGGAGAAAAGGGGCCACAACTGCTGTTCAAGACCGTTTTTTAATGATGCAGACGTTACGCGAACGGTTTATTACGGCTCCTAGGCTACAAAATATGCTCGCAGAGATCCACAATGTTCATGTAAGTTCCGTTACCATCAGAAAAAGGTTACGTGGTTTTAATTTAACTCCGAAAACAGCGGCAAAAGGACCACAATTAACCGCAGACCATCGCAGGGCCAGGTTAACATTTGCGCAAGAACATGTAAACTGGTTACAGGCCGATTGGGCTAATGTTATGTTTAGCGACGAGTCCAGATTTTGTCTTTACGGCAGTGACAGACGAATGCATGTGTACAGACGGCCAGGTGAACGTTATGCGCAGTGTAACATTGTTCCGACTGTTATGTTTGGTGGAGGCTCTGTTATGGTGTGGGGTGGTATCACTTTAGAGGCTCGTACGGAGTTGGTGGTCATACCAAGAGGAAGCATCACGGCAGCGTCTTATATTGCAAACATTTTAGAACCATCCGTAATGCCTTTTGCTCCCTTTGGAGGAAACGATTTCCTGTTTATGCATGACAATGCAAAACCACACAGTGCCCGAATTGTACAACAGTATCTTGACCTAGTGGGTATCAACACAATGCAATGGCCAGCCAGGAGTCCCGATCTTAATCCGATCGAACACCTATGGGACGCGATGGGCAAACGCCTTAGAGCACTTCCTCGGCGTCCAAGCAATCAACAAGAGCTTGGACAAAGATTGCAGGAAATTTGGGAAGATATTAACCAGGATGAAATTGGATCATTAATTAACAGTATGAGCCGTCGCAGTCAGGCAGTTATTCGAGCAAGAGGAGGAAACACTAGATATTAAGTCTTATAATCACATGTTAACTTTTTTCCTCTTTTTATTTATAACATTATTTTAGTCATTAATGAAAGAAAATGTGTTGAAAATCATTATTATAGTTCAGTTGGTGTTGTAATTTTTTTTGTTTTTAAACATCAAAACTTTATTTTTAAATTAAAAAAATTAATGTGATGCGTTAATTTCTTTCGCCAGTGTATATATACCTGACCCGACAAATTTTATTTATCATTTCTTCGCCTGAAGAAGCCACAGTGTGGCGGAACAATTGTAGCGAATGCACAACATATATTTGACAATGTTTAAATTGTTTTATTTATATAAAAGTGGAGTTGATTATTTAGTTTACCTCATAAATTGTACAAAAGGGGATTTATCAAGCTAAGTAGTGGAAAATATTAATCCAAATAGAGTTGATTGTTTAGTTTAAATTATAAATTTTACAGTAAGGAACACTGATCAAAGTTTTTGATATTTGTCTAACGAGGGTTTGCAATACCTGATTAAGCATGAAGAAAATATTTCGACTTTTCGCCTGAAGAAGCCACAGTGTGGCGAAACAATTGTAGCGAATGCACAATATATATTTGAGTGTTTAAATTGTTTTATTTATATAAAAGTGAAGATGAACTTTCAACATTTATCAGCCTTATCAATCAATTTTTTTTTAATAATCAACTATTTATTAGATTATTATCTCTAATTATTTAGTATGATATCGTAACAAGTTTTCCTAAATTTTGGCTCAAAGTCTGAATCTTGGAAAGTGAAATAAAAGGCAAATTCTACATGTTTTTATTTTAAATTTAAATCCCTTAATCAGCCTAAAGTTTGCCTGATTGTCAAATACATTTATTTATTTAGATACAAATGGAATATAAACTACGTGGCTCGTTCTGTTGAGTTCCCATCTCGGATTCATTGCATATCGATTTACCATGATTTTTGAGATTCTGAAAATGGAATCAGGGTGAAGGTGTATGGAAGGCACGAATCTAAAGTTCGTTGGTTTAGGCGACTTACCGCTTGGCCGCAAATCGAATTTTAAGTTCCACTTTTGAGGTTATATATGGTCGTATTTTCGGTTAAATAAGCACATTATAGATACAAATTACACACATGATAAAATTATCTCTAAAATGAGGACGTAATTCATCCAATTTGTAGTGTTATCTTTATTAATTCAGCCAATATCACGATATTAGTTTTACGCTAGAATTGACGTCTACTGACGTTTATTTAAAATAATGGATATATAAATCGAGATTGATTATTAAATCATACGTATTTGGATATAAAAAATAGATGGCGATATAAAAAATAGATGGCGCCACCTTCGTACGATAACTAGGATATTTACTGCGATAGTAAAATATCAACAAATAATATAACAATAATAATAACACCAACAAATATTATTTTTATATTGAATTCACTGTTTTTTACTAAAATTACATTTGTACGGCATATCCAGTTTGGTTAGTAGACACACAGATTTTACATGCTTTTAAGTTAGGTTAGTAGAAAGTTTTGCAATAGAATAAATTGCGGAAGTCTTTTTGCGCAAGTTAAATATTTAAATATTTTGTTTAGAAAAGCCTGATCATATCTAAACTCAAAATTTTACTTCATGCTTAAGCTGGGAGTGGAGAACACTCGTTTAAAAATACTTAAAGCGTTTACATACGAAGTTTTTTTGGCGCCCAAAGTGGGGCCGGGCTAACGCTGTGGCAGCTAGTTGGGTGCCATAAATCGCAAGCATCCAAATTTAATACTGACCCACTGAATCCGCGTTTCGCATGAAGTAAAACTTTGAGTTTAGGTATGATCAGGCTTTTCTAAACTAAATATTTAAATATTTAACTTGCGCAAAAAGACTTCCGCAATTTATTCTATTGCAAAACTTTCTACTAACCTAACTTAAAAGCATGTAAAATCTGTGTGTCTACTAACCAAACTGGATATGCCGTACAAATGTAATTTTAGTAAAAAACAGTGAATTCAATATAAAAATAATATTTTTAGGTGTTATTATTATTGTTATATTATTTGTTGATATTTTACTATTGCAGTAAATATCCTAGTTATCGTACGAAGGTGGCGCCATTTATTTTTTATATCGCCATCTATTTTTTATATTCAAATACGTATGATTTAATAATCAATCTCGATTTATATATCCATTATTTTAAATAAACGTCAGTAGACGTCAATTCTAGCGTAAAACTAATATCGTGATATTGGCTGAATTAATAAAGATAACACTACAAATTGGATGAATTACGTCCTCATTTTAGAGATAATTTTATCACGTGTGTAATTTGTATCTGTAATGTGATTATTTAGCCGAAAATACGACCATATATAACCTCAAAAGTGGAACTTAAAATTCGATTTGCGGCCAAGCGGTAAGTTGCCTTAACCAACGAACTTTAGATTCGTGCCTTCCATACACCTTCACCCTGATTCCATTTTCAGTTTAAGCTATGTTTTTAAACTTGAAATTTTACTTCATGCTCTACGCGTACGAAACACTAATTCAGTGTGAAGTTTTAACCTTTTACTTTCGCAATTTATGGCGCCCAACAAGGGCCCAGCGTTAGCATGGCCCCACGTTGGGCGCCAAAAAACCTCAAATCTATGCAAGCATTGGACAATTTCTAGATAATTAAGAACACACTTACACCTTTTAAGAAGTTAGACAATTTGTAGATGACAAAGAATTGCTGGTGTGGGACAATTTGTAGATAACAAAGGACTTACACCTTACCTTAAGTTAAGGTTTAGTAAAAAGATCGTAATATTTTAAACTAATCTTGTTTGGAATACTATAAATAAGTCATGAGTTAAAGCGTGCCATATGAAAAAGGTCGTAAGTACCAAATGACATATTTTACAGGAGAAACATAAAACGTGAATGAAAGGCACTTATGACGTGTTGGTAATTGAGTCCCTATTTTTGCCACTTACAGAAGCACTATCGCCCCGGCATTTATTGTACTTTGGATTTTGATTTTTGTTTTTTCCGATACCCTTGGACAGAAGTTCGCTGTTTTACCCACAGCACCAGGTTACATGTTTACGTCCGAGAGTCAGTCGAATTCGAATATTTAAGTTTGTTGTCTTTGTTTTACTAGTTAACAATACTATCACCCTCTCTCTCTCTCTCCCTCTCTCTCTCTCTCTCTAAGCCGGTATCAAAACTGTCTTCTCTTTAAACGTTGGCCGATCAATATGTGTATCGATACGGAATACAAAATTATTCAGAAACGTCAGCTCGGCCGTTATCGTCGACCTTTATCTTAAGATAACAGTTAGCTGTTAAGCTTAACGTTTGAGGTACGAAATTGCGTCGTATAAATGCTTGAATTAACGTCAAAACGTTAATTTTATGGCATATTTTTTAAAATTTCAGATATTATTAAACCTTGAAAATATCGAAACAATCTTGAAATATTTATTTAGAACTCGTCAATTATTAATATTATTAAAACGTTTCAAATAATATTTAAACGTATTTTATCTGCCGAAAGAATAAAACCATCAACAAAAAATGTTCGTAAATTATGAGTAAGTGGGTAATTAGAGTTTATCTTATCACTCAACGGTAAGCCGAACTTATCGATCCAACAAAGATAGTATGTGCAAACAAGTAGGAAATATCTATCTCTCTCTTCAGTTGTTTTTACTGCTTACATTTTAATTTTAAATGCCAAACAGTATCTAAGCTCTATACAGGGTGTCCATATATCGATAGGATGTATGGGGATCTCAGTTATTTGAAGAGATAGAGAGTCGGTTGAATTGGGGCAAAGTTGCGTATTTTAGGACCTAACAATAATGTGTAAACAATTTTTAAATATATTTTTTTTATTTTTGAGATATGAACAAATAACTGTTTTTTAATCGTTTTTGTTTTTTATTCAAAAACTACCGAGTCTGGACATTTAGAACGTTGACAATAAGGAATCTAGTAGTTTTTTTTTGGATTGAGTGAGTTACTTGAAGATAATTATACTTTGATTAAAAAACACTTAGAACCTTTCTTCAATACTTTATTTTGTAAATGTACATTTGGTTACAAAATAAAGTATTGAAGAAAGGTTCTAAGTGTTTTTTAATCAAAGAATCTAGTAGCATATTTTTTTTAAGATGAATTGTCGAAGTGTGGCTGTACACGTGTGTTTTTAATATTTTTAATATTCTATTAATATTTCATAGTATTACCGTGAGTTTACTAAGATTAAATTGTGTATTGTAACGTCTACGTATTACTTAATTGTGCTACTGCACGTGAGTATAATATTATTTCACATTGGGGTGTTGCTTAATCCACAATTTGAAATTTACGTTGATATTATAAATTGTCCCATAATTTTCTACGGCGCCAACGTAGTCTCCGTAGCGCGACGTATACGCAAATGTATACGGACCGGCAAATTCGAGCGTTTATCGCTTTTTTGTGAGCTCAACTCAAGATCAGCGTACATACGTTTTTATTGACAATTTGGGCCCGCCGTGGCCGAGCGGTTGAGCCGCTGGTTTCGCCAATCGTTCACGGCGGTGATCTGGGTTCGATTCCCAGCCGGGGCGAGTAATTTTTCTAACGAAAAATATTCGTCCCGGAGTCCATGGGTGTGTGTGAATGTGTTGTGACGTCCAAATATATAGTTATAGGTAATTAGCAATTAGTTAAAGAAATAAAACAAATACAAATGTAAATAAAATGATGTTGGCTAATGGGCAAGTTCCCAAGGCCAGGCAAAAGCCAAACCCAATAAAAAAAAATTGACAATTTCCAATTTATTTTATTTTGTGTGTTTTTTGTTTTTAATATCTACTACTAATTAGTCATAACTAACATTATCCCTCAACCGTGGTCTACCTGTTTCGTCTTTATAAGTCCTCACAACAGACCCTGTGAGGTGAAGATTTGTGACCTTACTATTTTAATTTCCATAAAGCAGATATTACAGGCATTTGTAACTTCTTAAGCGGTATTAACTGGAATGACCAATTAATGTGTCGTTGCATAAATTCTGACCTGACTTTGTTTTATAATATTATACAAGAAGCTTTTAATCGGTATGTTCCAATTCGCAAGACATTTGTATCGCATTATCCTGAGTGGTTCTCTAAGTCACTTATAAAATTAATCAAAGAAAAACGTACTGCGCACAAGAACTACAAAATGTCCGGTTGCGATGCTGACTATAACGTATTTTCTAACTTACGGACCGTTTGCAAAGAGACGATCGTTAAAGAGCATTTACAATACATCGAAGCAGTAGAGAGTAGCATACCCGATAACATAAATTCTTTCTGGAGATATTATAGGGCAAAAAAAGGTACGAAAAACGAGTTTTCTACGGTACACGTACTGCTAATTCGGACATCGCCATAGCTAACTTATTTACCGATTTCTTTCAAGACTCATATCTAAACTTAAGACAAAGCAGTTTAGATTATAGCGACGTAGGTAATACGACTTTTAACGCTTTACAATTTAATGAAATCGAGGTCATGTCTTGATACGAAAGTTTTATGACTTCTTACGTAGAATCCAGTAGTGTACTTAAAAAAATATAGATGTTTTCATTTTTGAGATATTATAAAAACTAGCATTTTCTTAAATGGGATACCCTATATCTGAGTACCTCGAAAAATTGCGTTTTTTCTTGTGAATGCAACAATATGTAACACTTAATATTTTGCTCTGTCCTAAATAGTTAAAATACTAAAAAACAAAACAATACATTCTAGATGGCCATGAATTGAATTCATTAAGCGTTTGATTTTGTTTTTTTACATGTAATAATATTCAATAACAATTACGTATTGGTTTTGATATTCCGTTGTTAACGAAATATTTTAGATTATATTTCTTGTGTACTTAAAAAAAATATAGATGTTTTCATTTTTGAGATATTATCAAAACTAGCATTTTCTTAAATGGGATACCCTATATCTGAGTACCTCAAAAAACTGCACAATATGTAACACTTAATATTTTGCTCTGTCCTAAATAGTTAAAATACTAAAAAACAAAACAAAACATTCTAGATGGCCATGAATTGAATTCTTTAAGCGTTTAATTTTGCTTTTTAACATGTCATAAAATTCAATAACAATTACGTATTGGTTTTGATATTCCGTTGTTAACGAAATATTTTAGATTATATTTCTTTAAAAAAGGAGATTAAAATGAATATTTTTCAAAACTATGGAAAATTAAACGTTTGAGATAATGAGAGTTATAAAAATAAAGACGCAACTTTAGATCTATATTTTAAGCGTTATCCGGAACGACGACAGCCAGAAAACAAATATTTCAACGATTATATCACAACTTAAGTGAGTGCGGATCATTTGGAAAACCAAGAGATAAGATTTACAGTTAAGAAAATAGAGAAAGAGATGAAATAAATTCATTAGCTTTTGTTACTGCTGATCCGACGCTATCTAGCCGCAATATTAAGAAAGATATTGCTTTAAATGGGTGTTTTCCACTCCCAGGCTAAGCATGAAGTAAAATTTCGAGTTTAGAAAAGCCCCGTGAAAATTTGTCGAGGGTCGCGCAGCGACCCGAGACAAATTTTCTGGGCTTTTCTAAACTCGAAATTTTACTTCATGCGCCACGCGTACAAAACATTAAAATATTGTGAAATGTATGTATATTTCAACTTAATTTGAAATCAGCGTTTTATACGCGTGGCGCATGAAGTAAAATTTCGAGTTTAGAAAAGCCCAGAAAATTTGTCTCGGGTCGCTACGCGACCCTCGACAAATTTTCACGGGGCTTTTCTAAACTCGAAATTTTACTTCATGCTTAGTCTGGGAGTGGAAAACACTCGTTTAAGGCTTCAAATTGACCTCTTTTAAAAATCAACGAATGTTAGAAAATTTACAGCTAAAATAATGAAGAAAAAGTAATGTGATTTTATAAAAACAATAACATACCATGAAATTGATACAACAATTGCGGATATTTCCTGTTTCTTTAATGTTCAATTTAAAGGTTTAAACAAGTGTTTTCCACTCCCAGACTAAGCATGAAGTAAAATTTCGAGTTTAGAAAAGCCCCGTGAAAATTTGTCGAGGGTCGCGCAGCGACCCGAGACAAATTTTCTGGGCTTTTCTAAACTCGAAATTTTACTTCATGCGCCACGCGTACAAAACATTAAAATATTGTGAAATTTATGTATATATAAACTTCATTTGAAATCAGTGTTTTATACGCGTGGCGCATGAAGTAAAATTTCGAGTTTAGAAAAGCCCAGAAAATTTGTCTCGGGTCGCTGCGCGACCCTCGACAAATTTTCACGGGGCTTTTCTAAACTCGAAATTTTACTTCATGCTTAGCCTGGGAGTGGATAACACTCATTTAAAGCTCTAAATCGAAATCTGTTAAGAAGCAATGAATATCGGAAAATTTGCAGCGCATGCCTATGTATACTTAAACGAAAAATTCGCTGTATAAGTATATGAGATTGTAAACTTATTATACATTTTTGTTTGTTTTTTGTAGTTGTAGTTGTTTCAATTAATAAATGTTTCAATATTCTTGTTAACTATACCTATTTTAAAAGAAAAGAGTAATCATTCAATTCAAGGCCATCTAGAATTTTTTGTTTTGTTTTTTAGTATTTTAGCTATTTAGGACAAAGCAAAATATTAAGTGTTACATACTGTTGCAATCACAAGAAAAAATGCAATATTTTGAGGTACTCACACACAGGGTATCCCATTCAAGAAAATGTTCGTTTTGATAATATCTCGAAAATTAAAATATCTATATAGTTTTTAAGTACCGTCAAACGGGGTAAAGCGGGTCAAAATTTAACGTTTTTCAACATTCTTGCATTGTTAGGTACCTACTTAAATTCTGCAAAAAATATATATTAATTGTGCATTCTTCTGCTCTCTGATACACCCATTAGTTTTTTTTTGTGATGCACGTACCACCTCAAATTTATTTTTTTAAATCCGCTTTACCCCATAGTGGGGGGTAAAGCGGATCACCCATAATATTTGTTTGCAAAACCACTTTGAACGCATCGCGGGTCAAGCGGGTCACTGAATTTTTTTTTTTAAATGTTTCCATCGAGGTTTTCATGGAAACCGCAGGAGGGAGGGAGAGAGAGAGAGAGACAAAACCATGTGAAATAAATGTAGAGTCGGTTATTCACAAACATTTTAATGAAAATAAAATAGTTTTCTTGTATATAAATGACTGAAGAACTTCAGACTACTCTAATGAAAGTGAATCGGAAATATTTCTGAATGAGAATGCTCCCCTCCTCTCAGCATGTCCAACCACTTTCTTAAATACTTGACTATTCTTCACGATCGCAACATCTTCAACTTCTGTGTAGACAAACATTATTTATTTGGTCCCTTTCTTTTTTCTTAGCACATTGACTGTGTATTCATTATTGCGATTTTCGGATTCTATTTTACCAATATACAGCCTATCCCTTTTATTTGTTTCGAATTTGATGATGACGAAATCCCCTACGCTTATAGTTTTGGTTATATGTTGGGGCTCAGCTTCTTCTGACGTTGAGGGTGAATTTTTTTTTCTATGATATTTTCTTCCTCTCCTTCGGAAATATTTTCTTCAGATATTCCATTCAGCCCTTCGTCGTCGTTTATTTCTATGTCTTGTTCCGAGTGGTTGTCATACTCGAGTTCGTCTGGCTCCGATTCAATTAACGTTGGTAGATCAGCAGCTCCAATGCTCTTCCTGCTGAAACATTAACTTTTTTACCTCTTTTTGGAGCCTGCTCACCTCCAGATCGCATCTGATTGAGATGTGTCACAATAGTATCGGACCACGTTGTTTCCATTGCTCTTTCAACATCTTGTTGTTCTTCCTGTGGTCTTATGCGAACAATTTTTCTCAAAACTGCATCTGGATTAAATGGAATGATGCCACAAGCCTTAAATCCTGCCTCAACATTAGCCGTTGTTCTGCCTCCAACTTTTTCAATTGTTTCATTCAACGATTTTGGAAACACTGTCTTCGGCAACACTCCTCGATTTTTCAACTTCCATTTTTCTAAGACATCGCGCCATGCGCCTTGAATGGGCGGAAGAATGCGACATCTAAAGGTTGAAGGAGGTATGTAGAATTAGGTGGCAAGAGAACAAATCTAATGTTATTATTTTCGCATTGCTCAATAACACTGATAGTCAAATGACTACATAAATTGTCACCAATAATGACCTTGGGACCATCTAGATTACACATGAAAGGTAAAGCGGTTCTTGTAAACCAATCTTCAAATGTGCATGAATCAAACCATCCACTTGGGGTACGGTTACATCTCGAACCTGGAAACCCGCCTTCTGTCCAACCAGGATATAAATGCTTGGCTTTATATACAATATAGGGTGGTAGTAACTTTCCATCTCCTGATATGGCAAACATTACACTGGTGCTAGATTTGGAAGTGTCTATTATTCTATGGGCATGTTTTACCCCACGCTTAACTACAACTTTCACAGAACCCGGATTATCAGAGAAGTTCGTCTCATCATAGTTGATTATGTTAGACGGCAATACATCTTTCAAAGTGTTTTTCAATTCACTGAAATAAGATTCTATAATTTCATAAGAAACAGCTGCTCGAACTCTTTTTGTATTCTCAGCTAATTTAATTGTTAAATTTGGATGCCTCAGCATGAAAGTTTTAAACCAGTCTAAACCGGGTAAGTTTTCACGGAACCTTACCTCCCGCTTTCCATTGCGATTTAAATATTGCTGCACCATATACCTCACATCGTAACTTTTCATGGGAAATCCCCATTCGGCGCAAATTAAAATAATTTTAACCAATTTCTCCTCCTCCAAAGTGTTAAGCGCTGGCGGCCTATTATAAACCGAAAGTTCATTGTTTTTGTCATTCACCCATCGATTCAATGTTGTATAAGGAACTGCAAACTGTTCGGATGCTTGTCTCAAGCTAAAAGTTCCTCGACGTACCGCTGTCACTGCCCTTTTGAGATATTCTATATCGTAATTCCGATTTCCACGCGGTCCAATCTTCTTCCGATAATTTCGAGGCATCCTTACGTCTGAAAGATAAATTCTGGATTTCAATAAACCCTGATCCGCTTCACCACAATAAAATAAAATTTTTCAATAAAAAATCTGTAATTACATAAATTTCCAGTCTGTAGAAAAACTAAGGTTGTGACTAGATTGCGGAAAATTCATTATATAAACATGTCTTGCAACAAATTCACAGCTGTTTCCACTCACCTTGTACAACCGTTTGTTTTCACCACTCGTGGAAAACTAGAAATCTGACAACAATTGTTTTCAATTAATTCCCGACGTTCGAACTAGGTTATAATTCAACAAATGGTAACAAAATCACAATAGACATCAGCTGATCAGTGGCCACATGCGCGCGCACTCTCCAGTGGCGTGACTTTGAGGATGCATAATTATTAGTAAAATAGTGTACAAGTGATCCGCTTTACCCTGTATGATCCGTTTTACCCCATTTGACGGTACTCCACTGGATTCTACGTAAAAAGTCAAGAAACTTTTGTATTTAAAATATTTTTATATCTCTCTAAACAACCGAGTCATAAAAGATAATAAAAACCAGTAGATTTTGAGAATCACCCTGTATCTTCTAAACCAATCTAGTTAGCGTAGATCTGATTGCGCCATTAAACTAAACACTAGAAAAGAGAACGGGACACATATCTTAATGTTTTTGTATTTCTTAACGTTTAGCCTATACCCTATAATATCAACGAAAAAAAAACCACCCTGTACAAACAAGTTTGGTTTGAAATTAAATGAAACAACGAGAGGGCAGTCAAAAATTAATTGGACATTATAAATTTAAAAAATTAAAGACAACTTTATTAGAAGACTGCCTAGTTTATGTCATATTGTCAAATTAACAAACCCAAACTATTAAACGTCCTAAGGCCCGTTTGCATCTAAGTCAATTTAAGTATAAATGAAATTGCCAATTCTTGGTTGCAGAATACTTCAAACATTAAAAGTGCCGAGATTCTTTTCGCAATCTACAACAAATTAGTCTTACAAAGACTATATCAAACACTCATTGAAACAACTACTTCCCGGGCTAATACCCCGACGGACATTGAATTGTACAACAAGTGTTTGCTGTTACATACAGTAACCTACTGCAAATGCAACAATTTGAGTCAAATTATTAGCTCGGGAAGTAGTTGTTTTAATGAGTGTTTGATATAGTCTTTGTAAGACTAACTTGTTGTAGATTGCGAAAAGAGGCGCACTTTTAATGTTTGAAGTATTCTGCAACCAAGAATTGGTAATTTCATTTATACTTATGTTTGAACGGTAACGTGACCGCCAGTCTATGGTGTGAAATTGTTTAGAGGGAATGGCAAAGCTATACTGATGAGAGATAAATCTCGAAACGCGTCTATAGATGGCCTGAATAATTTGACCCAAATTGTTACATTTGCAGTAGGTTACTGTATGTAACAGCAAACACTTGTTGTATAATTCAATGTCCGTCGGGGTATTAGCCCGGGAAGTAGTTGTTTCAATGAGTGTTTGATATAGTCTTTGTAAGACTAACTTGTTGTAGATTGCGAAAAGAATCACACTTTTAATGTTTTAAGTCAATTTACTTAATCAGTAATTAGAACTTCTTAAAAACACAATTTTATTTACAAATTGATTACACCGTTGCATATTGATGAAAGAGACATGTTTAGAATATCTTACAAATTTTTTACTTTGTTATATTCTAGAAATTTGACTCAATCAGAGGTTTAGTCAATGATTAGTGGATAATTAAAGTTAATTTGCTTGGGATAGTTTCGATTACCTTTCAAATCGTGAAAAAAACTAACATAATTTCAAAACCAGTTTCCGTAATTTTCAGGCTTTTCTAAACTCGAAATTTTACTTAATACGCCACGCATATAAAACACTGATTTAACGTAAAGTTAAAAATATACTGTTAAAATGTGTACTTTTACTTTTATAGGAAGATTCAGTTTTTTAAGTAATTTTTATTGTATATTAACTACCATCACATATTTAGCAATAAATCATTTTCTATTTGTAATACAAACATAATTATTTTTCTTTCCTATTTGTGGCTGCACCCACGCTTTAATGTTATTTAAATGTTTTTTTTTACATAATTACTATTATCACAGAGTATCTGGGAGTGTGTCCTCTGTGCTATTATTAAATTTGATTGCGTTCCAAATCTGTATAGCAACACAAGATACGAGAACGAGTGTGGAATTAAAACCTGACCCTTTTATGGAACACCGAAATGTCGACACATTTTCTCTTACCATAAAAAAACAAGCAATTAAACGCGTTCATATTTATAGCCTTTCGCCCAAATTAAAGATTAAAAAATAAACACGTGCGCAATCAACAAATACAAACAGTTCAATGTTTCAGTTGAAAGCCGTGAACTAATTGAACACCAACAACAATGCGATAAGAGCACAATAGTGGTAATGTCTCCACTATTGGTGAGCCAAAGCAGAATAGTCGAGATCAATTCTGTAAGATATCTAAATTGGGCATTGTAACCGGGTCAAGCAGCCTACTATCACCAGATAGAGCCCAACAGTGATAACAGGTGATAATAAAGTGCTCCTCGATTGAGTGACTGAACTGAAACGAGTTTCCAGTTCAGTTCGAATCTTCCGCCAATAATCAGTGTTTCGTTTTTGTTTGAGCTGCGCACGCGGTAATTATTTGGTTAATTGTCGGTGTGGGTTGGCATTTTGTTATGGTGATGTGATTATGTGTTTATCAGTTTTACCTCAATCGAATGTACATACAGGTAATGTTTTGATCTATTTAAATTTCTCTAATTTTATGATTTTACTTTTCCTGTATGGAATACAAAACAAACGCATTATTTTCGTGAAAATATTCAAATCAAAAATGTTTGCGGAAACATATCCGATTTGGAATCCCCAGAGTCAAAAAATGTGTGTTTGTGTGTCTACAGAATTAAGTAAATCTGACGAAAATAGTCAACATCAAAGAATGAATTTGAACAAACTCACACAGAAATTAATAAATTTTGACTGGTTGCAATCGAAATTTAAATATATCCACTGGATATTTGATATCCAGTGGATATATTTAAATTTCTAGCATCGGAGCGGCGAGAAACCCGAACCAATGCGATGATAATATTCAGAACGCCAAATTAAATTAAATAAATTAGAATTAACGACCTGCTTATAAGTACCAAATAAGAATTAACAGCGCATTAGGTCACGATGTAAAAGTTATATTTTATCAAGTGAGTGTGCAAAGAGGACAAAAGACGACGACGATCGTTTCGCTCTTTTTATGAGCTCCTCAGGCCGCCACATCCATCATAACATACACACTCACTTGATATGTAGAAGTTGTATATATACTGACTTTGATGGTTTAAACTAAAAACCGACACTAACTGTAGAAGCAAAATGAGATCAATGCCCATATCAATGCAGTAGCATTTATAAATACTGACGTCAATACCGGCTAATGGTTAGCGAAGTCAGTATATATACAACTTCTACATATCAAGTGAGTGTGTATGGGATGATGGATGTGGCGGCCTGAGGAGCTCATAAAAAGAGCGAAACGATCGTCGTCGTCTTCTGTCCTCCTTGCACACTCACTTGATAAAAAAATAACTTTTACATCATGACCTAATGCGCTGTTATTATATATATAATGCTATCAGTGACTATGTCTTATATGTATCTGTTACCCTATCAATGGTCAATCAATTATATTGTTATTATATTATTATTGCATCAATGGCGCTCAACAGGTTAAATATGAATTACATAAATTACGACACTGCTACTCGATAAAACATTTGGCAACGTTAGCTTACTTTTAATTAATTTTTCATGTCTTTTGCAGGCCTTTACAAATGACCACCAAAAGCGACTCTCTAGCCCTCAAACAAATATGCTCCATAAGCGTCTCGGTGATATTCCTAACCGTAGGAATATCACTTCTGCATTTCTACCCGTCGCTCTTTCAATCCATATTAGAAAAAGGGCTCGAATTGAGTCCAGGTTCAGACGTGTACAATGCTTGGAAGGTTACCCCAGTGCCAATTTACTTGGAGTGCCACATCTTCAATTGGACAAATCCGCATGATATCTTCAATGCAAGTATTAAACCGAAGTTTGAAGAAATCGGGCCCTTTCGATTTCGCGAGACTTTTACTAAAGTGAACATTACGTGGAATAAAAACGGGACAGTTTCGTTTTATCATAAAAAGTCGTGGGTGTTTGATAGGGAGACTAGTGTTGCTGATTTGGATGTGAATATTACTACTTTAAATACAGTTTCCGTGGTAAGTTTAAGGTTTATGTATAAAATTAAACACAAAAATATCACTTGTAAATAAAACACTTTTTACTTTGTTTAACCACTGGATCTAGATCCAGTGGTTAAACAAAGTAAAAAGTGGTTTATTTACAAGTGTATTTAAGATGTACCACAAAGTGAACGCCTACAACACCAAACAACAAAAATATCAAATTGTATATAGACTTGTAAATAAAACACTTTTTACTTTGTTTAACCACTGGATCTTCCATTTAATTGTGTGACTAGTTTCGACTATCTAGTAGTCATTCTCAAACTAAAGTAAATACAAATTACACGTTAAAAACTATTTATACGGCTTCGAAGAGAGGGGTGTACATTAGGTCAACCTGGTCATTAAGAAGACACAAGTGTATTTAAGATGTACCACAAAGTGAACGCCTACAACACCAAACAATTGTATATAGGCTTGTGTAGTATTTTTAATACCCATTTGGAATAACCCCATCCTTATTTATCAATCATAAATCAGATGAAACAAAAAATTACCAACAAAAATGAACGTCGATTACTAATTAGATGTTACGTCAAAAGTTTGATGTCTGTTAATGTCAGTAAATAACGCAAAAATACACTACTAAAATGCGATATTCCGATGAATTCAAAAAGCTTATGTTTATTGTAGTAAGTTATTTTCAAAATCAATTAGGATCTCGATTTAAGGCAATTCAAAAAGCGTCCGAAGTCCTAAAAGTTCCACAAAGAACCTACAGGATGAAAACAGCAACGGATTTAAAATATAGAAGGCATATGTGCAAACGTTTCCCTGAGCAAAACTCGAATTACGAAGAAAACTCTGCACTTTTTGAGGGAAGTAATTTACAAAATGTATGCCCGAAAGGAACATATTACTTTAGAAACTATTTACTGGCAATTTATTTAAGAATCACCCGAAATTGCGATCTCAAAAAGTTCTTCATATTTGGGAATTAAGAAAATGGGTGATTTAAGGCAATTCAAAAAGCGTCCGAAGTCCTAAAAGTTCCACAAAGAACCTACAGGATGGAAACAGCAACGGATTTCAAATTTAGAAGGCATATGTGCAAACGTTTCCCTGAGCAAAACTCGAATTACGAAGAAAACTCTGCACTTTTTAAGGGAAGTAATTTACAAAATGTATGCCCGAAAGGAACATATTACTTTAGAAACTATTTACTGGCAATTTATTTAAGAATCACCAGAAATTGCGATCTCAAAAAGTTCTTCATATTTGGGAATTAAGAAAATGGGCTCTAGCTTCAAAAAGCAGGACATAAGAAAATATTAATTGGAAATGCCCGGAATCTTATTAAAGAAAATTTTATTTTAAAATAAAAATCAAGTTGCTAAAAAAGAGAACATTTATAAGCCGGTTTTTCTGGATAAGACATGGGTTTTTAGCAGAAGTGATGATAAAAGAATGTGGCAAGATGGCAGTAAATACAGTAATTTTAGAAAAACTGGAAGTGGGATACGTTACGTTATTGTTCATGCCAGAAATAAAAATGGATTTGTGACAAATGCATCCCTAGTTTTTAAAGATCAACCTATTGCAAACTTAGAAGAACCATTCTTAATTATACTAGATAACGCAACTTATCATAGTCGTTTAGAAGAAGAAATTTCGAAAAAAAGCTTAAGCAAAAAACGTCTTATAGGCTTGGAAAGAAGAGTATCCATTTTCCAAATAATCTTTTTAAAGATGCTGTTTGGAATTACAGTAAGTTTACAAAGTTTATACCAGGGCCATTGCTAATTTATTTCTCACCATTTTATAGATATTTTATATTTTTATACACATTCTTGCTTTGAATAGAATCATATTTTATAACTAACTTAAATATCTTAAAAATGCAAAGTGTTCTTCGTAATTCGAGTTTTGCTCAGGGAAACGTTTGCAAATATATTCCATCTAAATTTGAAATCTATTACGTGTTTGGATATTATGGGTATAATACCGGGCTTTCATTAATTCCCGAACCCCACGTGACCAAAAATAATAGGCAACCAAATGTACAAGGTGGTATGGTTCACACAAAAATTCCCTAGATTTAAAAATATTTATTCGCCGGCGTATTTTTATGACGACTGAAAATATTATATTTAAAATGATTAAAAAATAAAAAATAAAGTTGACGATACTACTTACCTGAAAATTCCGGGCGAATCTTATAAGATCTCAAAGGTTGGTTTAACGATGCACCGCGCATAAACGTTTATGCCAAATTTGACTTTAGTAACGTTTGGTTACTTTTTTCAAAGCCTCCAACGTACAAATACAATAATTTACGCGGCAATTTTAAATTTAGTCACGTGGGGTTCGGGAATTAATGAAAGCCCTGTATATTTTGTCGAACTTTTAGTTGTATTGTATCCATATAAATTATTATGTTCCATATTATGAAATTAATTAATATTTGTGATGCTGCGCCGCCACTGGTTATATTGAATATCAAGTTACTCCACCAATGCCCTAAGAATAATGGTTTAGATGTCAGCTATTTGACATGACAAGTTCCTAACCTAATTTTGTGTGTGTGTTCAAGAAGCCGCATACGTTAAGTCACTAAAACGACTGGTACTTCCAAATAAGTATAAAAAATACTATACATACTTGCACTCAGTGCATTGTCAGGAGACAAAGTGAACTCAAGTACATTTTTCCCCAACTGTAAAAAAAGTTAGATTTTGCATTAAAAAAAAAACGTCCTGATAATTTTCAGAATGCTTTTTTCTGTCCATAGTGGTCCTTTAACACGTTCGCTACCACGCGTCACATACAGAGAGTTTTAAGTAACACCGAACATGACAGGAAATGTTCATTATAAATTTTCCTATGTTCGATTTGTTCTGGGACGCATTAAAGCATTGAGTGCGATGTGATTGGCTACGATTTCCAATGGTAATATAGTCAACCCAATTTACATTTTTCTGGGTGCGATTTCATTGGTTACGATTTTTAGTAGTTCTAATGCAAATTAGGACTAATGTAAATAGGGTACATGTAAGGTCAAAATAAAATATGTCAGTTATTAAATCTTGTGCGTTTATGGTAAGTGCAGTGTGTGGGAATATGGTACATACTTTTTTGTCGAAAGCAAGACATCAGCATTTCAAGACAATCAAGATTAATACTGTCCGGAAACATACAGGGAATTCTTCTTTTAGGTATACGTATTTTAAATTCAGCCTATTTTCTGTAAATCCTTAGATATTCCTTGTTTTTTTAAGCTCGATTTAAAGCATTAAACGAGTGTTTTCCACTCCCAGACTAAGCATGAAGTAAAATTTCGAGTTTAGAAAAGCCCTGTGAAAATTTGTCGAGGGTCGCGCAGCGACCCGAGACAAATTTTCTGGGCTTTTCTAAACTCGAAATTTTACTTCATGCGCCACGCGTATAAAACACTAAAATATTGTGAAATTTATGTATATTCGAACTGCGCTTGAAATCTGTGTTTTATACGCGTGGCGCATGAAATAAAATTTCGAGTTTAGAAAAGCCCAGAAAATTTGTCTCGGGTCGCTGCGCGACCCTCGACAAGTTTTCACGGGGCTTTTCTAAACTCGAAATTTTACTTCATGCTTAGATATTCCTTGCTTTTTTAAGCTCGATTTAAAGCATTAAACGAGTGTTTTCCACTCCCAGACTAAGCATGAAGTAAAATTTCGAGTTTAGAAAAGCCCCGTGAAAATTTGTCGAGGGTCGCGCAGCGACCCGAGACAAATTTTCTGGGCTTTTCTAAACTCGAAATTTTACTTCATGCGCCACGCGTATAAAACACTAAAATATTGTGAAATTTATGTATATTCGAACATCACTTGAAATCTGTGTTTTATACGCGTGGCGCATGAAGTAAAATTTCGAGTTTAGAAAAGCCCAGAAAATTTGTCCCGGGTCGCTGCGCGACCCTCGACAAATTTTCACGGGGCTTTTCTAAACTCGAAATTTTACTTCATGCTTAGTCTGGGAGTGGAAAACACTCGTTCAAAGCTTCAAATTGAACTCTTTTAAAAATGAACAAATGTCAGAAAATGTACAGCTAAAATAATTAAGGAAAAGTAATGTGATTCAATTCAATTCAATTCAATTTGAAGCTTTAAGCAAGTGTTTTCCACTCCCAGATTAAGCATGAAGTAAAATTTCGAGTTTAGAAAAGCCCCGTGAAAATTTGTCGAGGGTCGCGCAGCGACCCGAGACAAATTTTCTGGGCTTTTCTAAACTCGAAATTATACTTCATGCGCCACGCGTATAAAACACTAAAATATTGTGAAATTTATGTATATATTTGAACTGCACTTCAAAATCTGTGTTTTATACGCGTGGCGCATGAAGTAAAATTTCGAGTTTAGAAAAGCCCAGAAAATTTGTCTCGGGTCGCTGCGCGACCCTCGACAAATTTTCACGGGGCTTTTCTAAACTCGAAATTTTACTTCATGCTTAGTCTGGGAGTGGAAAACACTCGTTTAAAGATTCAAATTGAACTCTTTCAAAAACAACTAATGTCGGAAAATTTACAGCTTATGCATGCTTAAATAAAAAAAATCACTGTATCTTCAATTCATTGTAAGTTACGCAGTCAATAATGTAATAAATACACCTACATTATCTTCATTGAGTATTATGTTAGCAAATAAATGAAAATTGCAATGTTTGCCAAATAAGCAGCACACCTAACACCCCAGTGTTGTTGTGCTGGCAGCAGTACTAGGTGTGGTACTTGCAAACCTGCCTCGCCACGCTCTTCAAATTTGGAATATTCATATTTAAAGCTGCCAAAAGGCCGTTATGTTAGCCTAATGAGGCCCAAGTGCAGTGCAGAAATGAGCACTCCCTAAAGGACCAGGCAGTTTTTGGACGGCATTTTTGCTGGTACACCCAAAGCAACGTACTTGGAGTGGTCCTGATCAAATCTCCAGGTGAAATTGAAGCAATGTATAGACTTATCTTGAAATATTAGCAAACGGAAGTAACAGGAATCTGTTTTTCTAATATTTTTGCGATTAAGCTAAATCTGTTCTCCTCTTTCTCATTTTTCTTATCTGTTTAATTTTAACATTCCATTAGTGACGTAGGCCATTATTGAATGACACATATCATTTTGACGTTAAATGTAAGTTGCATTAGAACTACAAAAAACTAAAATTGCGTTAGAACTACTAAAATCAGCCAATGAAATCGCACTCAATGCTTTGATGCATCCCAGAATACATCGAACATAGGAAAATTTACATTGAATATTTTCTGGCATGTTCGATGTTACATAAAACTCTCTGTATGTCACTTGGTGTACTGAATTTTTTTCCAATTTTTCCTACGAAAATTAACCGAGGTGTAACGTTGGGCTGTTAGCAGACATGACTGAAAATGGCGTGGTAGCGAACGGGTTAAGTTAGATTTGAACATTTGTCCTCAACTAATCCCGCCCAATGTCTTTCTTTCTCGCGTGTTCTCTGCTAGGACTGCTAGTAGAGAAATGAAACAGACCAACTACAAAATTTACTACTCGATTTTCCTTGTCTTTGCCATTATTCACGACTAATCCGTTTTATTTTCAAGTCAGGTGTGTATCAAGCTAGAAATTGGAACTTCTGGCTGAAAAAAGCCTTTCAAATGAGCTTAAGTCAACTGGCGCCAAAATTGCACGTAACGAAAACCGTTGGGGAACTCACTTTCTTCGGATACGAAGATCCCTTTGTTACTCTGATCAGATCCTTGCCGATTACTGGAATACCAGCAGCATACGACAAAGTCGGGTGGTTTTATGGGGTATGTATACAAAATATCAGTACCTATATTTCATTTCATTTCATATATTAGTGCATTACAAGAAGTTTCCACAGGTCTATAATATATAAATACAATTCCGATGTGATTTTATATATATTACATATAGTTTAATAAAAATCGACAGTATTAAAATTGAAATTAAACAACATAATTTCACATTTTAATGTGTAACATTACTTTCCATATCAAATCTCTCTACTTTTATAACGAGTATCTATAAACTGTCGGCATCCCAGTAGGGATGCCGACCAATGACATATAATTAAATGTATTTGACGTTTTCAAGATTCACCGTTTCGAATGGCATAATCTAAGACATGTTATTTGTTTTTCAAAGCAACCAAGATGCAGTCAGTTTATAGACACTCGTTATTTTCAAATTTATAGTTTACGCCTGGAGGTGTGACCATGAATCAGCCTTATCAATTAAATATTCGACAGTATTTGTAATCTGTTACAACCATGTATTCTTATCTTAATCTAAGCACTTCAATTTTATAATTGGTTTTATAGATATATAATCCACTTATGTGTTATGTCGTTTTTCGAATGAATAAATACAATTATTTTTATAAAATTTTGAGGATTAAAACTAAAACTGGGTGGTACTTAAGTACAAGTACTCAAAATTTGTACTATGAATACTATTCATGTACTCGGTACCCAGTCCACGAGTATTTTATTTTCTAAGTACTTGTACTTGTGCTCGACGCATTTTTAGACCACAAAATGATTTCGAGTACATTTGGATCCACCTACTTAAGTTTTTGTTTTGCTATAACCGTAAAAAAAGACGAGTTATATCACTCGAAACCTTTGTTTTGACAACTCCCTCAATTTTAAACAAATAAAAACATTTTTGAAGTTTGACTCTAACTGTCAAAATAAACGAGCTACTTGCAATTACAACTTTATGTTGGCAGTAGTGTCATTATTTTGCAAACAAATGAAATCTCTACCAAATGCCTTACACTGTTATCTTTGAAATTTGGCCCGAACTGTCGAAACATTAGAGATGCGCTCGAAATGTCAAAAAGTGATATACAATGTGGATAGTACGATAAAAAGTGATAAAACTTTAAGAATTATGCTATTTAAGTTAGGTTACATTTCGCTTTGTCAAGTTGGGTTAGGTTTATCTTATATTTAAATGATCTTTAGAGGGTGGCGTGTTCCCACATATTTGGAAAAAAAGCTATATTGTTCCTTTATACAAAAGTGGCAACCGTGGGAATATCAGAATTTATCGTGGAATTTGCAACCAATCAGTAATTCCTAAATTATTCGACAAATTAGAATCTGAACAACTTATTTGGCATTGCAAACAAATTATATGCCCAGAACAACACGGTTTTTTTAATAGTAAATCAACTGTTACTAATTTACTAACATTTCAATCATTCCTTTTAAACACTTTTGAAAATAATAAACAAATCGACGCCATTTACACAGATTTTTCAAAAGCTTTCGACCGTGTATCGCATGCAATTTTGTTGAGTAAATTGGGGAAATATGGCTTTGGAACTGCAGTTTTAAATTGGCTTTCGAGCTTTCTGACGGAACGAACACAATTTGTTAAAATAATAAACTTTATATCACGAACAATAAAAGTGTCATCTGGTGTCCCTCAGGGATCACACTGCGGACCAATCCTATTTTTGTTGTTCATTAATGATATAGGTAGTTATATCAAAAATAGTAAGTTCTTGCTTTTTGCTGATGATTTTAAACTATTTCGAACTGTTTCTTTAATTGACGATATACATTTTCTGCAACAAGATATTAATCACTTAAGTGAATGGTGTGCAGACAACGATCTTTCATTAAACTATAGCAAATGTTCAGTCATGTCATTTTGCATAAGTAAGAACCCTATACTACATAATTATATCCTAAATAACTGTATTCTATCTCGTGTTGGTTCCTTTAGAGATCTTGTAGTGATTTTTGATACGAAGCTCACATTTATGAATCACATAAGCCATATTACAAATTTAGCTCTACAATCACTTGGATTTATAAAACGTTTTGGCTATAAATTTTCTATTAACACTAAACGAACATTGTATGTTAGCATGTTAGATATGCAACTGTCAAATAATCTAACCTATAACCCAACTTCACTAACTGCCATTTAACCTAACCAAACATACAGCGATTTTTTATATCTCGATTTTCTCTGTAAATTTTCAAACGTTCGTTGTTTTTCACAAGCTTTTAATTTGAAGCTTCTAGCAAGTGTTTTCACTCTCAAAACGTTTTCGCTACAAATTTTCTCTTAACACTAAACGAACATTGTATTTGTCATTAGTAAGATCTAAACTAGAATATGCGTCGAATATTTGGTCGCCATATTATAAAAATTCTGTGAACAGCATTGAAAGAGTACAAAACAAATTTTTATTAAATATTTCATTTACTCTGGGCATATCTAGCGTTAATTACAGCAGATCACAAATGTTAGCACTTTTAAATTTAAAATCACTCCATGAAAGAAGGATTTATTTGGATTTATGTCTCTTATACAAAATAGTAAATGGTTTATGCGATTGTGTTGAGCTTCTTAACATGATTAATTTTAGTATCCCTATCAAAACTAGATCCAAACTAACTTTTAGAATTAAAATGTTTAAATCAAATTATGGGAACAATGAACCACTTTCTAGAATGTGTCGATATTGGAACAAAATATGTGATAGTAGAAACATTTGTATCTTTGGTAACACATTTAATAAATTCAAAAAATTATTATTAAATACTGATGTATACGTCTGTTTATAATGTTATGTATTCTTATTATTTTTTTTAGACTTAGATTCATATGAATGTATTGTTATGTATTTCTTTTTTGTTCACTGCCTACATTTGTATCTATATTCTATTTGTTTTTTTATATCATTAAGTATCATGAATTAAATTTACATTGTATTATTGTAAAATGGTGATAAGCCGTCAATAAAGTAAATTAAATTAAATTAAATATCACTCTATCAAATGAGGTTAGGTTAAATATCACTCTGTGGACTAAATGTCGGCTCACGCCAACTTATGTCAACTGTCACTATTGTTCAAATGTCGGTTAATGCTTACGTCAACTGTCATTGTAGTAACTGTCATTATAGTTTAAATGCCGATTAACGCCGACTCAAGTAAATGTAGTTCAAACATGGGCTAATGCCAGTAATGCCGATCTACATGTAGGGTAACTTTCATTATAGTCCAAATGCCGGCCGGCTAACGCCGACTTGTCTTGTCAAATTGTATCGTATGTCATTGTAGAATTATATCTATGTCGAAAAACGTCAAAAATGATGGAAGTGTGAAAAATAACATAAAAATGTATGCAAAAAATCTCTTAAAATGTAACCATTTTCAAATTCCTCAATAAATCTAATTTTTTTTAATGTCAAATGTGTCAAAAATGGCGTAAAATATCGAATATGTCAAAAGTGTGAATTCCAAAAAGTGATGATATATGAAAAGATTAGTCGACAGTTGCATTTGTTAGATATACAATTCTCAACTTAGGTTGGATGACAGTTAGTAATGTTGGGTTATAGGTTAGATAAGTCGACAATTGTATATGTTAGATATGCAACTGTCAACTAATCTAACCTATAACCCAACTTAACTAACCTAACCTAACATACAAGGATTTTTTAGTGAAGTTGGGTTATAGGTTAGATTAGACGACAGTTGCACATGTTAGATATGCAACTGTCAAATAATCTAAGCTATAACCCAACTTCACTAACTGCCATTTAACCTAACCAATCATACAACGCTTTTTATATCTCGATTTTCTTTGTAAATTTTCAAACGTTCGTTGTTTTCACAAGCTTTTAATTCGAAGCTTCTAGCAAGTGTTTCCACTCCCAGACTAAGCAGCAAGCAAAATTTCGAGTTTAGAAAAGCCTGCAAAATATGGTTTGGTCGCGTAGCGAAGCAGAGCGACCAAACCAAATTTTGCAGGCTTTTCTGAACTCGTAATTTTACTTCATGAGCCACTTGTATACAACACTGATTTAAAGTAAAGTTCAAAATGTACTAGTTAAGCACAATTCTAAAGCTGTATATTTTGAACTTCACTTGAAATCAGTATTTGATACCGGTGGCGCATGAAGTAAAATTTCGAGTTTAGAAAAGCCCCGTGAAAATTTGTCGAGGGTCGCGCAGCGACCTGAGATAAATTTTCGGGCTTTTCTAAACTCGAAATTTTACTTCATGCGCCACCGGTATCAAGTATGAAAATATTAGTCGACAGTTGCATTTATCAGATATACAATTGTCAACTTAGGTTAGATGACAGTTAGTATTGTTGGGTTATAGGTTAGATAAGTCGACAATTGTATATGTTAGATATGCACCTGTCAACTAATCTAACCTATAACCCAACTTCACCAACCTAACCTAACATACAAGGATTTTTAGTGAAGTTGGGTTATAGGTTAGATTAGACGACAGTTGCACATGTTAGATATGCAACTGTCAAATAATCTAACCTATAACCCAACTTCACTAACTGCCATCTAACCTAACCGAACATACAGCGATTTTTTATATCTCGATTTTCTCTGTAAATTTTCAAACGTTCGTTGTTTTTTACAAGCTTTTAATTCGATGCTTCTAGCAAGTGTTTCCACTCCCAGACTAAGCATGAAGTAAAATTTCGAGTTTAGAAAAGCCTGAAAATTTGGTTTGGTCGTGTAGCGCGAAGCGCGGAGCGGCCAAACCAAATTTTCAGGCTTTTCTAAACTCGAAATTTTACTTCATGCGCCACGCGTACAAAACACTGATTTGAAGTGAAGTTCGAAATATACTATTTAAGCACAATTCTAAAGCTGTATATTTTGAACTTCACTTGAAATCAGTATTTGATACCGGTGGCGCATGAAGTAAAATTTCGAGTCTAGAAAAGCCTGAAATTTTACTTCATGCTTAGCCTGGGAGTGGAAACACTTGCTTGAAGCTTCAAATTAAACTTTTTTTAAAAACAACGATTATCTAAAAATGTACAGCGTATGCATCTGGATATGTATACTTAAACGAAAAATTTTCCATGTGCAACTGTCAACTAACCTAACCTATAACCCAAAAACAAACATATGCTACTGTCATCTAGCCTAACCTAACATACACAGCAGAGCTATTCAGAATGCTGTCACTTGACACTCGACTGTCACTGTCAAAATTCTTGACCTCACATTTGTCAAGAATTTTGACAGTGACAGTCGAGAGTCAAGTGACAGCATTCTGAATAGCTCTGCTGTGTATGTTAGGTTAGGTTCATGACTTACTACTTTTAATATTCACCACTTTTAGTAAGTAAGTCTCATGCGTTTTTACAAATTTTTACGGAGTTACATTTTTAAGTTTTTTAACATAATTCACATTTTAGTTAGTTCGTAGTTGAGCGTAAAAGTATGATAACTAACTAAGTCCAACCACAATACAATGTATCATCTAACCCAGTGGTCTCCAAACTACGGCCCGCGGGCCAAATCCGGCTCGCGACTTGCTTGAATCCGGCCCGCGATTGTTTGTAATTTTTTTTGTAAATGTCATATTTTGAAATATTGTAACAATTGTTCCTTAAATTTTTCATAATTTTCTAAAATTAATCGGATCTTGGCCGACTTTATTATGTAGAATTGTATTTGTGGCCCGCGAAGAAGTTAGTTTGGAGACCCAGGATCTAACCCAACTTTACAACTTGTCACATAACCCAACTACACTAAATTGTGAACCTAACCTAACTTAACCTAACTGCACAACTTGTCATCTAACCCAACTACACTAAATTGCGAACCTAACCTAACCTAACTTCACAACTTATTATCTAATTCAATGACACTAAATTGTAATCTAACCTAACTTCACAACTTGTCATCCAACTCAACTACACTAAATTGTAAACTTAACCTAACCTAACCTAACTTTACAATTGGTTATTTAACCCAACAACACTAAATTGTGAAGTTGGTTAAATACATTTCAGAATTAGATGAAAAATTTTAAAATTATGATGAATTAATTTCTCACTTAACCCGTGGTGAAACATATTTAATTAATACGCTTTGATTAAAACACTTGGTTTGTTTCACTGATTTAAATCAGTGAAACAAACCAAGTGTTTTAATCAAAGCGTATTAATTTTAAAATTGTATTAGAAAACCTAACTTACGATTTGTCATCTGACCTAACCTAGCTTCCCAGTTTGTCATCTTGCTGAGCTTTGTAAAGTTAATTAAAGGAAAGGCACTTGGTATTGTTTCACAAATAAATCTTTATTCCGACTAGTTTCGGTTTGTTAGACCATTTTCAAAGGAATGTACAGAAAAAATTATTTCCTAAGTATATATACAATATTTTTGTTTCAGGTAATAAGAGAAGTCAGAATTGGGGAATTGATTGTTTTATATGAGTTTTTCTTTGATATACTGAGCGAAAATTAAAACAGAACTAATTTTTATCATATCCCTTAGTCACTAGATGTACTCAGCACTTTGTACTCATATAAGTACTCATGATTACGTACTTGTACTTGGTACTCGAGTACAATTTGAGTAGAGTACTTGTACTCAATACTCGAGTACATTTTACATGTACTGGGAACAGCTCTGATTAAAACATAGTAATAGTATAATTTTTGTATACATTTTTCGGATATTTTAGAGGAATAATTCGATGGAATGGGATGGTTACATGAACATGGACACGGATTTCAAAAATTTGGGACGTCTTCGAGAGTGGAACGGTCGAAATAGAACGGACGCTTACGATGGAGAGTGCGGTAAAGTTCGGGGATCCACGGGAGCTTTTTACAGAAGGGACAGCGAGAGAACGAAGATCAGCTTTTATTCGATGGATTTGTGCAGAGAAGTCGCCTTGGATTACGAGGAAGACGTCTCGGTGTTCGGTTTTCACGGTTTGAAGTTTTCTGCTTCGAAAAGTTTCCTCGACAGTGGTAAGAAAGTTAATAAACAATTATTGCAGTAATTTGATTAAAAAACACTTAGAACCTTTAATCAAAGTATAATTATCTTCAAGTAATTCAATCAATCCAAATATTGCAGTAATGCTCTGTATAATACTAGCTAGTTTGTCTGTGAAACAAGATTTACTCTGTAAGTTTTGGTGTACTACTTAAGGCTTGTAAGTCAAAGAAAACTGTTTTAAATATTAACTGTGGAGGCTGCTCATCCTAGGCAGTTATTATTTGAAATATCCTGCACCGTTTATATTTCAAATAGTATTACTTTGATTCTGATCAATTTAAATGTATTCTCTACCAGAGCCGGGCAGACTCTTTTAAAAATTATTCGAATCACGAATACAAAACCTTATATTTAAAATGATTCGAATCACGAATGTGCAAATCAAAAAAACGATCAAAAATGATTCGAATCAAAAGATTCAAATCCTTGTTTTCAAATCATCCATCATAGCACTTTCCCTGTTAAAGATATGATGATTTAAATATCAACAATATAGAACAGATGCTTAAACTAAATTTATTCTATTTTTATTATTATTATCCCAAAACTGTTAACAAAAAAGTAATTCTTGCATTTCTTCGCTACATCTCGATAAATATTGATTACAATCACACCTAACCGTTATGTATTTTTAACATTACTATAAATCAGTGGTATATACGCGTGGCGCATGAAGTAAAATTTCGAGTTTAGAAAAGTCCCGTGAAAATTTGTCTCGGGTCGCTGCGCGACCCTCGACAAATTTTCTACGCGGGGCTTTTCTAAACTCGAAATTTTACTTCATGCTTAGTCTGGGAGTGGACAACACTAGTTCTTAGAAGTTTCAAATTGAAGGATCACTCGGGATTTCTAAGTTTATTACCATTTTACAAAGGCTATAGCTCGAAGGACCAATCATGGTCTTCGGAAACCGAAGGACTACATGGAATCGAAGTTTTTTTACAATAAAATAACGAATATCTCAAGGTTTACAGCATGGATAGAAAAGAACACATCCAATTTTGAAAAATATCGAAGTTGGGTTGGTTATCAGTGCGTTCTTAACTTCACTTTACATCAGTGTTTTATACGCGTGGCGCATGAAGTAAAATTTCGAGTTTAGAAAAGCCCCGTGAAAATTTGTCTCGGGTCGCTGCGCGACCCTCGACAAATTTTCTACGCGGGGCTTTTCTAAACTCGAAATTTTACTTCATGCTTAGTCTGGGAGTGGAAGAAACTCGTTACTTTAAAATATGTCACAAGTGTTAAAATGTGCATTGTAACTGTCACAAAGAAAAACAATAACATGGCGATCTCATTATAGTTCAATTCAAACTCGTGTCAAGTTAGCACGATTGGTTATATGTCGGCTTGCGCCAACTGTTATTATACAGGGTGGTGCAGAGGAAACGCATGTTTTTCGAACCGCTAGTACGCGGCGACGGGAGGGGGTATTGACCTTGAACGAATGTTGGCAGACGGCCCATGCAATGCCGTTTCAGTCGCTATGGAGCGTACAACATCGTGTGTTCGTTGTCGAGCAGTTTTTTAGAAACAATGATTCTGTAGTCACAGTGCAACGTCTTTTCCGTCAATATTTTAGAGTTGCACGTCGAGGTGCAGTGCCTGATCGAAATACCGTACTCCGATGGGTTGCAGCGTTTAGAAGTACTGGTTCTGTGATGAAAAAGAAACCACCTGGTCTTCCCCGTTCAGTTCGTACTCCGGAAAATGTAGACCGAGTGAGAACGGCAGTTGTTTCAAGTCCTAGACGATCGACTAGACGACATGCTGTAGCGCTGGGTATGTCACATCGTTCGCTTCACCGCATCTTACATGATGACCTCAAGTTCCATCCGTACAAAATAATGATCGTCCAGCAGCTTAATGAAGGGGATTTTGTACAGCGCAGAGAGTTTTGTCGCATAATAGATGAAATGTTTACGGAAGATCCCGATGCTACAGTCTTCATGAGTGATGAAGCACATTTTCATCTTGACGGTTACGTCAATGTTCAAAACTGTCGGTATTGGGCATCGGAGAACCCACAAGAATTACACCAAAGACCTCTGCACAGTTTAAAGGTAACAGTGTTGTGCTGCATTTCAAACTTGGGGATTGTTGGACCCTATATTTTTGAAGAAGAAGGAATTGCAGTTACTGTTACATCAGCTCGCTACGTTGAAATGTTAAACAACTTCCTTCGCCCAGAACTTGAAAGGCGTCAAGTGAACATGAGAGACATTTGGTTTCAGCAGGATGATGCCACAGCTCACACGGCGAGAGTATCCATGGAAGTGGTTCGACAAATGTTCCCAGGACATGTGATTTCGAGATTTGGTGATGTTCACTGGCCCCCTTGCTCACCCGACCTGTCGATATGTGACTTCTTTTTGTGGGGATATTTGAAATCAAAAGTGTACATAAACAAGCCTCGCAGACTCGATGACCTTAAGAATTCCATTCGTCACTAAATTGAAGCCGTGCCGAAGGAAATGTTGGAGAGAGCCGTCCGTAATTTTCAGAAGAGGATCCAAATTTGTATCCAGCAAGAAGGACGTCATCTCAAAGACATTATTTTCCGAACCTAACTATGGTATGTAATTTCAAAAACTGCATTAAAATACCTATCATTTAATACTTGTTTTTATTATTTTCAACCCATTGTGTCCCAGTAATTCAATATTGAAAAACATGCGTTTCCTCTGCACCACCCTGTAGTTCATATGTCGGCTGGCGCCGACTTATGTCAACTATCATTGTAGTCCGAATGTCGGCTGACGCCGCTTTAAAATGAACTTAAAAAAAACAGGGAATATCTCAATGACTAACTAAATGTCAAAACAAAATCACCAAACGTCATCAGTATCTAGGGCTAACACGATAATACGAAATGTATTAAAATTTTTACAAAATCGCAAATTTCTCAAAAGCTGCTGGAAGGATATGGCAACAACACGGTATCAATAAAAAGGAAATTTAATTTCGCATCAGATAAAGTATCTCAAGATAGATAGTTCCATTACAAAAAAAATGAAGTTATGCATGCTTGAAGTGCTGAAGAATACCGTCGACAGACTCGGTTCAATTTAGAAAATCTGACTAATGGCAAAAACCTAAACAAATACTAAATTTATTCCCGAATCCAAAACCGTAAGCCGCACAACTCTACTTATTTCGTTTTAATAATAATAATAATAATTCTTTATTAACGGACAAGCCATTTACAATGTAGAGCCAAAAACATATAACTAAAATGTAAGACACAAAACATGAATCATGATTTCATAAAGAAAACACATATCTAATTCCATGCCACGATGTTGCAAAGTTGTAAGTCCTAAGTATGCCATCGTTTCCTCGGTTGTTAGGTGTATATTTTTCTGGGTCAATTTATATGACATAAACTTAATGAACTTAGTTTGCACTTTTTCCATCCTGTTGACATATGTAACGTATGAGGGCGACCAAATCGTTCTACAATAATCAAAATGAGACCGAACAAGGGAGTTATACAGGATGTTAAAGATATTGTTAATGGCGTCGAGCTCTAAAATCGTCAAATTTATCGAAAAAGAAAAATGAAATAACTCGAAAACGGTTCAACTGAGATCCAATGTTGTGCGCATCAACTCATGTTTATTTTTAACGAGCAATCCAAAAATGTAAAAATATATAGGGTGTTCTATTTAAAATAAGGAAGTTGGTGTTTACTTCCGGTATAACCGCAAGGCCGCCATATTTAGCAATAATTTTGGGTTATGAAAAACTTGATTCTGAACAACTTTTATTTGAAACTTTTTTTGCTATTTTCAACGATACGCCTACTGTAGACCAATTTCCGCTTAGTGACTCACCCTGTATATATCATTTAAATACCGACATGCCAAACAATTGCATCTTTTCTGTTTCAACGAACCTTCATTAACCCAAATGGTTCCATTGTCCTTTTAAAAGGTCGCCAATATGTGTTACAGAAACCTATGTTTCTTGTGTATTATTTTAAGTAATGATAGTAAGATGGCACCACATTCTTTAAGAATAAGGTACATGTGATACATTTTAGCAAAATTGAACACATTTTAACTACGTATAACATCCAAAAAAATATTTGTTGTGCATCGAGTTTTTTCTTTTGTGTCATGGACAGATTGAGGTAAGAATTATTTAATCATAATAAATTAAATATGTTCTTCGTTGCACAAAATGTAATTAATATAGTTATATTTAATTAACCACAGATTTGTGAGTTTAGATTTTCATTTTGTATTTGGAATATACGCACGAAATCATAAATGTCCTTTATAAAGGCCAGTGGCTCAATATACTGTGTTTTCAGTTATTGGAACAGACACAGACCCTTGACTCTAAGTGAATTGTTGGAGGAAGCAGAGAACATTGATGATGATGCAATACTACCAGATAGTATAGCTGTTTTTCCACCTATTAATGCAAATGAAGTTGTTACCGATGAAGACTCCGGCGATGAGGAAAATGTTGTCATGGACAACCTTTCTGGTAGTATTTTAAATTCGATGGCTGAACCTTCTTTCAAAACTAATATTATCGATAGTGACAGTGATAGTAGCGACAGTGATAGCAGTGACGATGAAATTCCCTTATCAAATTTCATGAAATATAAGAAGAGACCAAAAAATTATGAATGGAGTCACAGCGACATTACAAATCGTTTGCCGATCTGGAACCAACCATGTGAGCCTAATAATAAATTTACAAATTTAGAATTTTTCTACCTATTCTTCGATAAGGATGTTTGGCAAATGTTAACTGATTATAGCAATCTTTACGCAGTACAAAATAACAGATGTGGAGACATAAGTGTAGAAGAAATGAAAGCTTTTTCTGGACTCCTTATTTATAGTGGTTATACTACTGTCCCAAGAAGATCACTGTATTGGGAAAACAGTTCTGATGCTAATCACAAAATAGTATATGACGCAATTTCAAGAAACCGTTTTAATTTTATAATGCAAAATCTGCATTGTAGCGATAATACAAATTTAAATATTTCACATAAATTTGCTAAAGTCGGCCCATTATTAAACGTTTTGAACAACAAGTTTATTTCACTTGCCCCTCTGAAGGAATATCATAGTATTGATGAGTCAATGGTGCCCTACTTTGGCGGACATGGTTCCAAGCAGTTCATCAGAGGAAAACCTATTAGATGGGGTTATAAGTTTTGGATGGCTACTTCTAGAACAGGTTACATAGAATGGTTTCAACCTTATCAAGGTTCCAGCACAAAGCTGTCAGAACGATACAAGAACTTAGGATTGGGTGCGAGTGTGGTACTAACATTTGTCGATAGTATTCTTGAAGAAAAAGGTAGTTACTATCATTTATACTTCGATAATTTTTTTACTTCTTGGGATTTGCTTTTGGTACTCAGAGATAGAAAAATAAAGGCTACTGGAACACTGAGAGGAGATAGAATACATGTATCTGCAATAAAAACTGCCAAAGAACTACAGAAAGGGCCAAGGGGAACCTTTGTGTATGCCTTGGAGAAACAGGAAAACATAATAGTATGTAAGTGGAATGATAACAATATAGTTACAATATCTTCCAATTCAGATAGCGTGCTGCCGACATGTAATGTGGCTCGATTTTCCCTGAAAGAAAAGAAAAAAATTTCTGTACCTCAGCCGGATCTGATAAAAAAATACAACCAAAATATGGGAGGTGTCGACAGGGCAGACCAAAATATTAGTCTTTATAGAGTCGGAGTTAGAGGCAAAAAATGGTACTTTCCCATAATAAGTCATTGCCTTGATATGGCAATTCATAATGCATGGCAGCTTCAACGAGAATATGGTGGAAAACAGGATCAATATACCTTCCGTAGATCCCTTGCAATGAGCATTTTGGAAAACAACAAGAAAACAACGAAACGAGGACGACCTAGTACACAACCAAATGAATATTCCCGATTCGACGGAAAGGATCATCTAATTGCATACAAAGAAACACAAATTAGATGCCGATTATGCCACAAAAAAGTGCAATTTAAGTGCAATAAATGCAATGTAGGTTTGCATCCAAAAAACTTTTTTTTGGAATATCATACGCTCTAATTTTATTTGTCTGTAAATATATAAATTATATTTATTTTTTGTTGAATATAGATTATTTCTTTAAAATATATTTGGAATATTGCTGAGTTTATATATAGATATATTTTTACTTTCAAGATATTAACCTTCCCGTTGTCCTTTATAAAGGACGATCTATATCTGGTAAACTATTAACTTTATAACATAAAGTGCTTATTAAAAAATATTCAAGAAATACCAATTAATCATAAAATTGCAAAAAACATTTAATTTTCTTAAAAAAAATAATTCGGGAGTATTTGGGTTAAGTAAACAAAAAAAAAGTTTATGACGTCAAGGTAGAAAGGTTGATTATAGTCTATATGACATTAGAAGAGATTTTTCGTTATTCACTCAACTTCTGGCTAAATACATGTATACTCATTTCAAGAGAATATGTATAACAGATACTCTCTTAAAATGTATATACATGTGTATTAAGTTGATTAATTCTTGAAATGTGTATACATGTGTATTAAGTTGATTAATTGAATTTTGTATTTTTGTTTCTGTTTTTAGGTACCTACTTGGAAGAAAATAAATGTTACTGCAGTGGTGAATGTATTCCATATGGAGTGTTAAACATTTCGCGCTGTAAATACGATGCTCCAAGCTTCATTTCTCTTCCACATTTCTACAAAGCTGATCCGTATTATATAGACAAAGTGGAAGGCATGAACCCATCGGAAGATCTTCACGACTTTTACATTGTCTTAGAACCGGTAAGAATTATTTTGACAAATACCCACCTTTTACATTTATACAGAATGGTGCATTTTGAGTCACGTTTTTATATCTTAATCAATTCTATTAATATGGTCTTATGTCCGTAGAATGGATGGGGGGGGGGGGTCACTTCGTCCACTCCGCTTCGTCCATTCCGTTTCGTCCACTCCGTTTCGTCCACCGGTCTTCTCGTCCACTAACTATTACTTCCACCGGCCTTTTCTTCCACTTACCTTAAACTCCACCAATTGTTAGTACACTCCAAATTATTACAAGTTTTCTGATAAACATTTATTACAAAGGTGTAAATATTACAAATGTGTATATTCAAAGATTAATATTGTGGCCGATGGTTCGTATATATTCTAAAATCCGGTCTTCCTCATCATATGTTGCAAACTCCCTAACTATATTTTTTATTTGTTGTTCGCTTTTCACTTTTGATTTCAAACGCGGTCTCTTTATTCGCTGCCCCAAATCGAGTTGTCGAATCATGGCCTCCGTATCAGCTTGCTCCTTCTTCAGCTCCAGAATAAACGCGTAGAGGCTTGGATGGCTGCGTCCAACAACAACACTGAATCTGTTGTGCCAACCTTCTGACGCATTATTCGTTCTTGCTTGGTCTTGTAGGGTCGCACCTGATTGATTTCAAAATTCAGGAAGATACTGAGCCGTAGTGGCACGTCGTCGTCCCACTGCTCGTCTACCGCGAATGTAGTTTAACTGAAAGTTGTAAATAGGTGTAAATAGATATAAACAGATGTAAATTACTTCAAAATATTCTGCGATTGGGAGGAATTCTTCCGGAACGTCGTCCATAAGGAGGTCGAACGTTTCTACGACGCGTTCCACCGGAACGAACGCCAGGGCACAAAGCATCTGTGCTGCTATCTTCAGGGAACGGTCATCAGGATTTTCGTACGCTTGCTGCATTGCTTCTGACTGAATCCGGCGATGGATGCTCTGCCGAAGGTGGAAGAAGCAGCCTCGAGCAATTTCGTTCCTATTACTGCTTTTACTGCATTTATGATAGCGATTTCAAAATCAGTTAAGACGAATAAAGGAAGTTTTGTCTGAATTCAAAAACGTTCACACGCTGATTGAACTACTGCAAAGACTTTGGAATAAGCTGCTTCTGTTTTCTTCTCCATTAGCGCATACACCATCGGCAACGCAACTTTTTGATCATGACCATCTTCCTGACGTTGTACGAACGACGACATGATGGCAAACAGTTGGAAAAAAATTTTAGGCACAACCTTGAAGGTCCCGTCAACATACCAAACATCGTTCGCATCAGTAACCTCAAATTTTCTCTCGTTGCAAATATCAGTAATCGTCCCACAGCTTCATCTTCCTCATCGTCATCTTTCGGGTCGTACAATAGAAACTTTTCACCTCCGGCAGTCAGTTTCATGTCCTCAGGGTGATCTTCGAAGTCCTCGAGTGTCCTCGGGTTCGTTGGTAGTTTCTTCAAACGCGAACGCTGCATGGACTTCGTGAGGTTGACACGGTCCGGAAGTTGTGCGAGGACGCCAGACGGGACAGCATGGAGTTCTTTGCGAAGCAATTGAACTGGAGGAGCCTCCGGATGTTCCGCTGCCTTCCTCTTCAAAGTTTCCTTCAACTTCAGAGATTCGACCTCTTCGAAATTGGCGAAGTGCGATGAGTGGGGAGATTCAGCTGGGCCTCTGATGATGTCCAAAGTTCCACATCGAGTAACCGCTTGCGCCTTACATTCGGGATACAGATGACACTTCCTATTTCTCCGACCATTTTTATCCGAGTGATGAGAATACAAAAACCCGTCAATATGTAAAAAGTGACCCCGCAGTGATTTCACAAGCTCAGCCATAATTTTGAAGGCAGGGAGTTAAGGTGAAATGTCAATTTGGTTATGGTTAACGTAAAATGTCAATTATATTCAAATTTATAAATGGAATAAATGATAGAACTAGTGGATTTGAAGGGCGGTGGACGAAGGAACTAGTGGACATAGCGGCCAGTGGACGAAACGGAGAGGACGAAACGTCGCACAATCGAATGGATAATTAACTTTTAAAAATATTTTTTAACTTATTTTATCCCACTGTATCCATTCGAGTACAGCACCAAAAATTGTTCTATTTTTATAAATTACAATTTCTTTATTGTCTTTTCGTAAAATGTAACATTTTAACACATCTCCAAGTAAATAATATAATAAAAACGTCTTTTTTAAACGAATTTTTTTAAAAACATTCTAGGGATAAAATGGGTTAATCCAAACAGTCTTAGCAGCTATTGAATAAATAGAATTACTCATTTCATTAAATAACCATAAACAGTCTATTAATAACAAATAATTATTACATTGATGTTTTTTTTAGAATACTGGTACACCAATATCAGTTGCAGCAAGGTTACAATTTAATTTGTTGATACAACCTGTTCAATACATCACGTAAGTCAAAGTCTTAAATCATATACCGGCTGGCCGTGAAAGCATTGCCTACTCAATTACTCGGGCAATATAAATGGTAGACATTTGAGTTTTGGGATATATATATATATATATATATATATATATATAATTTAACTATAGCTTCATTTTGGCATAGTATTAACTAGGAATACTACTTCCGGCTTTATTGAAAATTATATCATTTTTCTTATTTTGAATTAAAACCACAACTTTTTTCTAACCTGTCATATTCCTCTTTAAATTCCCTTTGTAATGATATAAAACAATTTGATATTTACGGTAAAACTAACCTCAAAATTAATGTTTTTCAAAATTGACTAAGTAGGCAGAGAAATAACTAAGATGAAACATCACAAAGTGGGCTGTGAAATGTGACGATGACATATAATGACGATTTTTATAATACCGTAAACTCCTGGTACGCATCCTTCATAAATAACCATAATCCCTATCTCCCTGATGATGACATAGAAGAGGAAGAGTATTTCACTGTGCTACATAAAGGTAAAAACAGCGCGCCTGGTTATGATAACATTCCTAGATCAATCCTCAAATCCCTTCCAGAAAACATCCATAAATATATTATCAAAATCCTCAATTTCATTTACCAAACCCAAACCATCCCCCAGGAATGGAAGCAGGGTATAATTACGTGTATATTAAAACACGATAGCGATGCGCTAGAAGTCTCTAGCTATAGACCAATTACCCTGCTTCCAGTTCTGGGAAAAATATTCGAATCCATCCTTAAAAATAAACTCCTAGCTCATATCGCCCAACACATTCCTTCCTATCAATTTGGATTCCTCCAAAATAGATCAACCACTCTCCCACTCACTATCCTAACCTCCAACTGCCAAACAGCACACCTCGAAAACAAAAAAACAGCTATATTATTCCTAGATATAAAAAAGGCCTTTGACTCAGTCTGGCATCGAGGTTTACTGTTTAAGTGCAACTCCCTCAATATCCTATTACACCTAATTTATCTCATTGATAATATCCTAAACAATCGACTCCTTAATGTCCGCGTCCAAAATACCATCTCCCGGCCCTTTATTCCTCAACAAGGTGTTCCCCAAGGCTCTCCATTATCTCCGCTCCTATACAATATCTATGTTCATGACATATACAACCCCAACCCACAGTATCTTAATCCCTCAGCATATTTTCTGCTCTTTGCCGATGACACTGCCCTTATAACACACCAACCCACCCTTCCTAAAGCTCTCTCTACTCTCCAAGGGCTAATAGATTTGCTATCTCTTTGGTTTGCCAAATGGAGAATATCCATTAATCCCAATAAATCCTATCTATTCATACCTTTCCACAAACCGCTCAATTCCCCATTTAGCATAACCATATCAAACACCGTAATTAGCCCATCCCCTGCGTGTAAATACCTTGGCGTCACTTTTGACCCCAAACTATCCTTCAAACTCCATTCCCAAACCATGAAAACAAAAATTCAAAATAGGGCGCGGCATTTCAGATCGCTAACATTCCAAAATAACGGGATCACTACAAAAACAGATGTCCACATCTATAAAATGATCTGCCGCCCCCTATTAGAATATGCTTCAATCCTTGACATAATCCATAAAAATATTTTTTTGTGGGGAAAATAGCAAAATTTTATAAGAGACAAAAAATACGTAAAATTGTATTGTGACTATAGTTTCGACAACTTTAACTTGTCATTATCAAACATAAAACACTTTATGTTTGATAATAACAAGTTAAAGTTGTCGAAACTATAGTCACAATAAAATCCTCAGTTAATTGTCTTATTTGTGTAAATAATGATGTATAACGAAGTAGAAGCCTCCACAGTGAACAATAATAAGTAAGTCCCACGAGCCTCAAATACATCATCACATATCACACCCTACTCCAAACATCAAGAATTTTTAAACACCATTTATTAATCGGATATTCTATCTTTTTTATTCCGTTCTTTACTTTGCAATGAGTGAAAAAATGAATATAACTGAGCTTTTATTATAAGAGTTACTTATATGTCGTTCTTTACTTTTTAATAAGTGAAAAAATGAATACAACTGCTTTTATTATATAATACGAATTTTCGAGCAACTCAAAGTTGAAGAGTTTTATCCCTTGTCTTTATTTTTTTAGATTATTTGAAAACGTGCCAAAACTCTACTTCCCAGTAATGTGGTTCCAGCAAGCAGTGGACGTGCCTGAAAACAAACGCATGCCTTTAAAAATACTCCTAACGTTACCACTCGTGTGTCAAATAATCGGTTATGTGTTTATAACAATTGGACTACTGGTGTTGGCGTACAATGTTTATAAATATATACATCGAAAGACTAGAGGCCAAAAATCGATTAGTGAAATTGTTGAAAATGTGTGTTTGTGCCATGAACAAGGAAAAGACAAGAATAATTGTCAAAATGTACATGACAAAAGCGAATTAGAAAATAATAAGTTATTGACTTGTTAGATTTTAAGTGTGAGCGTTGGTTTTTTATAACTTTTTTATTGTATTTTTCTATTGAGAGAATGTATAGTTTATTTTATAAATAAACCTTATTGTACATACATATATGTAAAATAATTTATTAAGTGTTATTAACCTTGTTAACCCATTTTACCACAGGTACAAATATATTCCATGTTTTTACATATTTTATGTTATTACATTATTTTTACACAGGCCAGTACCACACCAGCACTAGTAAAGGGGGGCGCCGCTCCGCGTTATTGTAGAATTTTTTTGTAGATCGTTTCTGACAACTCTATTTTTTGCTAAATCTATTCGATACTTTAATTGCTTGATCATTGAGCTCGATCTTTGGCATACTAGATCTTGCCCATCACTTGTTTTTGCTGTATCGGACTGACAGATATTTGAAAAATAGTCTCAATCGACTCAGTGCGATTACTCGAGTCTAATATATACTCAGTATTTACTAATCCCCTTAACATAATAGGCTTAATGCAGGTATGTGCAGTAGCCACCTACATAACAAGACATACTATATAATACAATAATGACGCCGGAACGTTTTACCTAATCAGGGCGGTACGCAGTCAATTGTTAAAATTAACATCTTTAAAAAAAAAGAAACCTGAAAAATGTTTATTGAAACAAGTTCTAATATTGTATTTGGAGAGGACTTTTCCCTTTCCGTTAACTGAGCACGAGCATCACTTAATAGTTGAGCTTGCATAGGTGTACGATCTGGCGCCACACGAATGTCCTTTAATTTTAAATTCCGACACAGCTTCGAAAATATATTGGCTTCCTTCTGAGATGAAAATCGAAGTTTAAGTGGCCTAGGGCGGGTTCCAGATTTTTCGACTCTTAAAGGTGATACATTAGAGAGTAGGTTGATTACACTATTATTCTGGATAATCTCGTTCAGACGGTGTAAATCCTCTTGACAAGTAATCTTTGCATCAGTATTTTCCGACTCCTTTAGATTAAAAATCATGACATTCGAGGATCTCCTTAACCTATCTTCAATCTCTGTTACAATATCTTCCGGTTGTGATGAATAGCTCTTAAGAGTTTCTAATTCAGATCTAAGAGATGAATTTTGAGCCTTTAACTCACTAACTTAGAGAGTGGGTGAAGAAATGGCTTTAGTGCAGGCATCAACTTGCTCCTTAATTTCATTAGAAAATGACTGAAAGTGAGTTTTAAACATTACGTTCATAGCAGATATAATTTCAGTTTTTAGTGTATTTTCTTTATCGGTAAGACTTGATGGGGTATTTGTTCCATTGTGGCAAGATGGGCGGTCCATTTACCAGCAGCAGATTTCGTACAATTTTTTATTTTGATAGGCGGAATAAATTGATTGGAAGCATCACAATTAGTCATTGTGTATTATTTATTTATAATATAAAAAATATTCACGACTGTGAGTGCCTTATGAATAACAGGAAGTAATAAATAAATAAAAAATTACAAACCACTGACCACGTTACTGGGCCGATAGTAACGACTTTAAACTACACACACACACACACAGGGTTGGTAGGCCATGGAGGGCAATACACATGAGAACAAAGGTGATAAATTGATAGTAAAATTAATGAATGAGGATGGAAAAATATTGAGAGCGCAAAAACTCGGGATTTTTTTTTTGTTTCATTGGCCTCGGCTTTCGCCATACAGCCATCTGCCATTGTATAATTTTTCCAATTAATTAATTAACTAATTACCACTTATATAATTCGTTTGGACGCCACAATTCATTCACACTACATCCATGGATCCGGATGGAATAATTTGTTACTCACAAATTTTTCCACCGGACGGGATTCGAACCCGCGACCTCTTGGTCTATGGGCAGGGTCTCTACCCACTCGGCCACCGAGGCCCCAACTCGGGAATTCGCAAAAAAGATCAGTGGGCAACGAGCATCGATCGATCAGCTGTATTGAAATAATAAATGTTGCACGTTTTTTTTTTTATTGATTAGCCAAGATCCGTTAATCGTACGAATTTGTAAATTAAACAGTACTCGTACCTGAGCAGTGCACATCTAGTATATAAATTTCATATTAATTAAATAACAATTGCCACAGCTTATTATAAATTAAAAACTTCACAAATAAATGGCCCACAATAAGTTGGCATAAATAGGAACCAAGCTAACTCACTGTCGAAGAGTTTGGTCGTAGGTATATTCTAAGATAAATTACTTATTAAGGGCACCAGTAACCATTTACACCCTGGCTCCTAAATACATAAAATAACCGGTTACAAATTATTTTACTGATGTTGGACCAATTATCATCAAGTAATTCAAACAAACATAACAATAATCAAAGGTGTGTCAAATAAACCAAAACCAGAATTAAACCCCAAATAAATATTTATTTAATAAAATATTTATGTATATATGTATATCAAAATAATAATAATAAAAAAACAGTAAATATGTACATATATATAAAAAAAAATATGAAATTTAATTTGATTAATAATTAAATCGCTTAAATTTGTTCCAACAGTAAACAACTATATTTTCCCCCAAAAATGATCATTCATGGTCCACAAAAAAAATGTAATCATTAATTCACACTTAGAATAAGAAAATAAAAATATTATTTATAACTTCGTTTTTTTTTCCAATCATAAATTATGAATTTAAATTCTTTTAATTAATTATTGAATTAAGTCACTGCCGAATTAAACAAAGAAAAAAAAACCTATTAATGGATGCGCTTATATTAGCACCGTAGCACAGACATATATTTATTAAATTAAAATGATTCACTATTAAATTGTCTAACTTATTGAATTTACAAAAGAATAACTACCGAATTTATTTAACTTTATTTTCATTAAAATAATTCACGTTAAACAAAAATAATAAACGCATAAAACTTATCTTGAATCCTGTCCCGTAATCAGTCCTCTGCGCTAATTCCGAACGGAACCCCCGAGTGAAGTATTTTTCCTCAATCCGATTAGAAAACTTCAGCCTCCAACCAATCAGGAAAATAACCACAGAAACCGGAAACCTCGAAATGCGTAGGATGAAAATCTGCTAACCCCCCAGGTTTTAGAGTTTTTGAATTCAAACAAAAAAACCAACGTAATAAAAAAACCCTAAAATATTGAAATTTCGTATAAGCATTTTTGTTTATGAGAACAAATAAACAGGACTAACACAACAGAAGCACAAAGATAATCAATGATGAATTAATTAAAATAAACCTTACCTCTTTTTCAGAGGGTTTTTATCTCCACAAAATAGATAACGAATTATTTCCACGGCAACGGTTAGAAGTGAAACAAATCCTCCTCAGAGTGTTTCTGCAATTAACTCCAAAATTCTTCAGAATAATTACAAATATCTCCAAAATAATTGCAGAACAAAGTGGTGCACGTAAATCCAGAAATTTGATGAATAAAATTCACTAACGCGTCAGCCACAGCACACCTCTCCGTGTCCGTGCGAAAGATAATCCAATAACCCCGAAGGGGATTAAAAAAACCAAAGACGATTATTTCTCGCCGGCGCGAGCGCCGAGTGAACTCAGACAATAGGAAAATCATTTGGCGCGCGCGCGCAGCGCTATTTAAATTAAAACAAAAGAAGAGCGTATAAAATTTAACAATTAAGTTAAATACAAATTCATCTCCTACGTAATTAAATCTCTACTCAGCCAACTAATAATAGCAAATAATATTAATTAATTGAAAAGTGGATACCAATTTGTTATAAATCTAAGTAATACCGATTATATAAAAAAAATAATCGTAATGATAAATTGAACCGTTACACAATTAACCATGAAATTAATTAGAAATAACTGGAGCTCACAAATACACGTATTCACAGTTTCACTGTTTTAACATAATAATAATATTTTTTTTAATATTTCGTTGAAAAAAGTTACTTTAATCCTTTTGTTTTTGAGTAAAATCCAAAAAACTTTCAAAACTGTTTTTAGTTTTATTTTATATTTTCGTTATTTGGGGCAATATTTAAAAACCGTAAAGCCCGTCTTATAGCACTTTTTTATTATTTAACTATTGGCCTAATTGATTTCTTTATAACATGTTTCGTTTTTCTGAACCATTATCAGCTTTCTTATTTCTTATGGACGCCATATTTATTTTTTATCACACCTAATTACTGCATTTTTTGTGATGGCAACGATATAACACACCATACATTAATTTCCATAAATTAACATACAATCGGTAAACATAATTTTATTAGCGCTAACTAAAAATCGTCCTTGCCATGAAATTGAAAACAATAAAAAAATCTGAATGAATCATTGTTATTGTTATCGTTTATCAATAAATAAGTCATTCGATAATTCAGAAAACCCAGATGTTTGTTAAGTAAATTTTGATTCGCACAACTCAGAGATGGGATTATTAATGATTTTCCCGTGCATCTTATGTGAGACATAAAAAACGAGAGAGGTAAAATTTGCTGTAGATTAAGATTTTTATATTTTTCATATTTTTTTTTTACTTCCCATTTTTTAAGGTATTCTGTCTCTCGACATGACCTTAGTGCATTTGCCGATTCAGGGGAATCAGCGAATTTAATCCAATTTTAAAATTGGTATCTTCTTGGGAGTATGCTCTCACATATCCCTGCCGCTAAATTCAAAATCGAGGTCCTTTCCAGAACCTCCACTTCGAGAGTAGGTATCATTGGGGTTGATGGTAGTTCTGCTGGGTGCCATCGGATCTTCCGTGGAAGATCAAAGTCGACACCCAAAACGGCTGCATGCCGATGATCATGATGGTGATGATGGTGTGGTGTGGTACACTAACCGTTGTGAACTACCCCATATTTTTCATATCGCTTAATTTGGCATATATTTGATAAACAATGTTTTATTCTTTTTTTATAGAGATAGCACCCTCTTGCGGCGAAGCTATGAACCTAAAAATAATTTCCGGCAATTTCTCTTAGCCATTTTTACTATGAATTTATTTAACGCAACATGCTACTATGTATAGTTTCTGAAATACAGCCGATGGCCACGTTTAATCAAACACCCGGTATGTAACCTTATTTGAAAACATACTCCCAACGATTGCTTGTAATTTTTTGTCAATAAGCACTTTTTGATTATATAAAGTATTTGTTACTATGTGTGGCACACCGTTAAAAATGATGTGCATGCCACCATATGCTTCAATTAAAAAAAATAAATAAAAACGAATTGCCTAACAAACTTAAATAAATCACTATCTGATGCATAATTAAATGTACTTTGATAATGTTTTTACAATTTACCATAAAAATCACAAATAAGAGAGATATTAATGATTTAATTTCGTTAACAATCAATCGAAAAATTAAAATCAATAAATGTTCATGTGATACACATTATAGTTCAATGATTTTCAGTGCACAATAATAATAATAATCTTTATTTACAGACAACATACAAAAATAAAATAATTCATAATTAATAATAATAAAATGATAGTAGCTCTCTGCAAATTGGCTATCGACCGGTGGTCTTTCAGCCTGTCTTTGTCAATTAATTGTTTATAAAAATAGGTATTACAGTGTCATGATCACTAATGTCAGTTTAACTGTCTTTGTCTAAAAGTGAAAGTATGTCATTCGTCTGTGTCAACCGGCAGTTCTTCAACGTCATGAGCATTATTGTCAGTGAAGAATGTGGATGAAATGAATTCATAAATTGTGATGTCTGGAAATTTGTATTTCGGGGAATACATAAGTGGTTTATGATGTCAGGGATGAAAGGATTCTTAGAGAATTTGTGGGCGAGGTGTTGGAGGCGTTCTTCGATAGGGATGAGGTTGCATTTTTGGTACAGGAGTGTATTAGAAGGATTATGAAGAGGATTTAAAGGGTGTCTGATTTTAGTGAGCACTCTGAGGGCTGATCTTTCAGCTACTTGGAGATCGTGTAGGACAGCTGGGCGAGGATTGAAGAGAAGGATGGCGGCATAGTCGAGAAGAGATCGGCATATCATTTTATAAATATGAACCGCCGTTTTTGTTGTGATTCCATGGTTTTTATAAGTTAACATTCTAAAATGCCGAGCTCTCGCAACGACTTTTGCCTTCAGGCTTTAGGAATGGGGCTTGAAACTGAGTTTTGTATCAAATGTAATACCAAGGTACTTACAGGTGTTAGACTGGGAAATGTAATTATTGTTTAATAATATTTTAAATGGAGATTGGAGAGGACGGTGGAATGGAATAAAGAGTTGGGATTTATTGGGATTTATGGTTATTCTCCATTTTGCAAACCATAATTGGATGCTGTCTATCAGTTCCTGCACAGTGCCCATGGCCTTAAGGATTGTGGGAGCGTGGGATACTAGGGCGGTGTCATCGGCATATAGCAAAGGGTAGGCAGTTTTATTTAGGTAATTTGGATTGGGATTATTCAAATCATGAACAAATATATTGTAGAGGAGAAGTGATAAAGGAGAGCCTTGGGGTAAACCTTGCTCTGGTATAAAGGTATGAGAAAGCGATGTACGGATTTTAACTTGAAGGGATCTATTTGAGAGAAAATTGTCTAGGAGGTTGATGACATGTGGAGGGATATTTAGTTTAAACAACAAACCTCGATGCCAAACCGAATCAAAGGCTTTTTGTATGTCGAGAAATAATACGGCGGATTTATGGCTCTCGAGGTGTGTTGTTTGAATGTTTGAGGTAAGGATTGATAGAGGGAGGAATGTAGAGCGATGCTCAAGAAATCCAAATTGATAAGGTGGGATGTGATCAGAAATATGTTGCAATATTTTGTGTTTGATTATAGACTCAAAGCGTTTTCCAATAACTGGAAGCAGGGTGATGGGACGATAGCTAGAAACAGCTAGTGAATCGTTGTTTTGTTTTCGAATACATGTTATTATTCCCCTCTTCCATTCACAAGGAATGTCCTGAGTACTATAAACATGGTTATAAATTTTGATAATGTATTTGTGTATGTGATCAGGTGAGGATTTCAGGATCAGTCTTGGGATGTTATCGTAACCAGGTGCTGTGTTTTTTCCCTTCGAAAGGAATTCGTGGTATTCATCTTCTTTTATGTCATATTCAAGGGATAGGATTTTTTTGAAGGATTCATACCATGAATTTATAAATTGGAAATAGTCAGTATCGAAATTGTCGCTGTCGGTCATTGTATAACTGTCCTTGAAATATTTTTAAAAAATGTCGGTTATTTCTGAGTTATCTGTTGTTATTCTATTTGATGCTGGGTCTTGAATTTTGTGAATGTAATCGTGTTTTCTATATTTTGATAGTTTTTTAATTTCTTGCCAGTTTTGTTTTCCCTTAAGGTAATTGATATTATTACAAGCTGTGATCCATGTGTCAGTTTTGTATTCGTTTATGAGTTTGTAAATATCTTTGTTTAGGCTATTGAATTTTTGTTTAAGAGTCATGTCGTCGGTCTGTTTTAAGTCCCTGTACAATTGTCGTTTGAATTTAATTAATCTTAATATATATTTTGGGAAAGTGTATTTATAGGTATTTTTTGTATAGGTTGGGGTATGATTTTCAATAGATTGTGATAAATTAGTTAGAAATAAGGATATGGAGTTTGAAGTTATTGGCTGGTGGGTATTTATGAAATCATCAGTGCACAATTAGTTCTCATTTGAAAAACAAAAGTTATTTGCATTGTTTATTTTTATTTAATTTTGAATAATTCAATTTTCATAAATTGTAATGATGTTACAGATAATCAGGACCCAACCCCATCCTTTATTCATAAATGCACCTTTTTTGTTATTCTAGAAATTCGATGTGGGTAAGTGGCAGATCTGGGCAGAATTCGAATCATTCAGGATTCGAATCCTGGATTCGAATCCTTTTAGAGGATTCAAAAAAAGCATTGGAATACATTAGTTCAACTGGATTCGTGATCCGGATTCGTTACATTTTTTTAAGAGTGGGTGATTCGAATCCTTATTAAAGGATTCGAATATTTATAAAAGGATTCGAATATTTATAAAAGGATTCGAATACTTACAAAAGGTTTTGAATCGTCAAAAATAATTCGAATTAATTGTGAGGATTAACTTGAAAAATGTATTTTGTGTGTTTTTAAATTTCTCGTTAAATCACTGTTTTCTACGCGTGGCGCATGAAGTAAAATTTCGAGTTTAGAAAAGCCCCGTGAAAATCTGCCTCAGGTCGCTGCGCGACCCTCGACAAATTTTCTAAGCGGGGCTTTTCTAAACTCGAAATTTTACTTCTTGCTTAGTCTGGGAGTGGAAACGCTCGTTCGAAACTTAAAACTGATTGCTTTGATAAGAACATTAAATGACTGAAAATGTTTTTAAAGATAATAATCTAGTTTTCAAAATTTTGTTTAATATTATTTGAAGTAAAACTGACATGGTAGCCACCATCTGAAATGTTAAATTTTTCCGACATTTCGCTGATTCAAGATTTTTTTCCTGGCCTTTTAATATAACTTTCTCCTGTGGGAAACCCCCATTTTGCTAAATTGTTTTCATTGTTTTTGTCAAATTTAAGTTAATTATATAAATTTTAACGTGTTTTGTAATTTGCCTGCTGATTTTGACAAATTTATTAATGTCATATGGCTTTTTTCTTAGTATTTTGGTCAATTTGAATATAATTCCATGACTTTTCTCTGACTTTCCCGGTTTTAATGAAATTCAGTGAATTTTTTATTTACGTAATTTGTAGGCCTTCGTCGATTTTATAATAGAGTTCAATTTGAAATTACGAATGGGTGTTTCCACTCCCAGGCTAAGCATGAAGTAAAATTTCGAGTTTAGAAAAGCCCCGTGAAAATTTGTCGAGGGTCGCGCAGCGACCCGAGACAAATTTTCTGATCTTTTCTAAACTCGAAATTTTACTTCATGCGCCACGCGTACAAGACGCTGATTTCAATTGAAGTTCGTGCACTTGTTAACAATATTTTAATGTGAAATTTAACTTCATGCTTAATTATGGAGTAAAAACATTTATTAGAAACTATAAATTCAACTGTTCACTGTGGAGGCTTCTACTTCGTTATACATCATTATTTACACAAATAAGACAATTAACTTTGTTTGTATAACTGAGGATTTTAGTGTGACTATAGTTTCGACAACTTTATGTTTGATAATGACAAGTTAAAGTTGTCGAAACTATAGTCACAATAAAATCCTCAGTTATACAAACAAAGTTAATTGTCTTATTTGTATAAATTCAACTGTTTAAAAAAAAATACAATGTATGTTTTACAATACGCATGCATCGAGATATGTATACTATTACTAATAATAGAAAAAATCCTTGTAATTAAATTGCCAGTATCATTTTTAAGATACACTATTTTTTTTTTATTATTTTCATTCAGAAATAACTAATGTTAATGCGCAAAAATAATGACGTATACAAATGAACCATTTTGCAACAACAAATTATCAAAACAAATAAAAATCTTTGAGAACACGCGAAAACGCGGAAGGCTATCTCCGTTGCTCCCACGATTTTTTTACACACCACAATCAGCCTTATTGGAAATTTATAAATAAAGCCATGAGGTCAAATTGATAAGACATATCATAACGAAAACTATACCGAGTTTCGTAGTCGGTTTGTGAAGATGCTAGCAGACGCGGGTTAACGACAAGTTTTCCAAACGATTATAATAAAGAGCAACAGGAAAATCCGTTTTAATAGTGCGTTTAAAAAACATTAACTGTGTACTCTTTTGTCGCCGTAAGTGCCATCATCAATGAGATGAAATAATAAGATACGTGTAAGTGACAGTTAATCTTCGTTTATGCGGCCGTTGTCTTTTTTGATTGAATAATTTTTCAAATGGACTTCTTTGGATTTACCAGTGATGATTATTATTATTGCTGTATGCGTGTAGTGTAAATAATCATGTAATTGTAAATAAATGTGAATCATATCCTTCAGAGGGAAACAAAGGATGATGATAAGGCGACATGCAAAAGAATGATCTTTAAACTGCAACAATAATTAGTGCTGATATATTTTATTGCTACAAATGTATCACTTATGCCTTCATTCTTGATATTTCTTGTTTTTAAATGATTTCGATGCATACGCTGTAAGCTTTCAGATATTCGTTGATTTTGAAAAGGATCAATTTGTCGTTTCTAATGAGTGTGTCCAGTCCTTGATTAAGCATGAAGTAATATTTCGAGTTTAGAAAGGCTTATAAATTTGGTTTGGCCGCGTAGCGAAGCGGAGCGATCAATCCAAATTTTCAGGCTTTTTTAAACTTGAAATTTCACTTTATGCGCCAGGCGTGCCCAGGGACGTAGCCATGGGGGGGATGGGGGGGGACGCTCCCCCCCCCCAAAGCTAAGCCAGTTGGCAAATTTTACTTTATAATGAAAAATTGCTAAACCAGTTGGCGAATCTAAAAAAATTATATGATATAAATTGATATGTTCCCAGAAAATGGGTTAGGGCTTAATGCAGTTGGCAAATCTCGGACGAAACAAATTGATGAACATTAATAAGTTTTACTAAAAGCATTTATTATTGGATAATAAATTAAGCTTAATTTATATAAATCAATGTACTACGTTATCTTAATTTGTTAAAATAAAATAATATAAAAATAGACATTTTTATTTTAATTTTGAAGTTGGAAAATTATAGGTGTTTCCCCCCCCCCCAAAAGTTAAGGCTTCGCTACGCCCCTGGGCGTGCCAAACACTTATTTAACGTGAAGTTCAAAATATACTACATTAGCATACTTCTTAGCAGTATTTCTTAAACTTTGCAATATTTCAGTGTTTTATACGCGTGGGGCATGATGTAAAATGTTTAGTTTGGAAATGCCTGAAAATTAGTAAATATTGAGTTTTTGTGGCTATAACTCGAAAACAAAAGACGATAGCCGAATTTTTCACCATTGAGTTTATCTCTAAAAAAGAGATGGAGGATGCGCCATCCGTTTTTTTTTTCTCTTCTCTCTTTTCTACTAACCGAGATTCCCTATAGTAACACACAAATGTAACCACCCTGTAGACATTATAGCAGTGGCTCTTAACCTGTTTACTATTTCGGAACACCTACAAATTTACAAGATTTTTGAGGAAACCACCTTAAAATAAAACAATGACTTATTATTGTTCATGTCTCTCTTTTGTTATTTTTTTTTTTACATTTAAATAAAATTATTAATTTCTCAACAATTTTCCATTATTTTATTAGATTGTAAGACTGTTTCTATTTCATATCATTTCAATTAAATGTACTCTTTTACATTTTGGTTTTCAGTTGTTCAATTTCATTTGTCGGCGCGGTTACAACATTTATTAAATTCTTAACAATCCCTATCATAGTTATAAATAGAGCTCAAATTTCTAAGCACAACAAAATTAAAAAAAAACACCTTAAAAAGTACACATTTTAACGAAAAAAAGCATTATGTTATGCAAAAAAGCATTATTTTATGCGAAAAGCATTATTTAAAGCAAAAAAGGATGATTTTAGATATACAGAAAGCCCTGAAAAGGTTTAAAATTGTATAACAATACACGCAACGATTAAAATCACTTTAAATTTTACAATACAACAGACTTTGTTTTGGTCATTAGTTTCAATCCTCGTTTGTTTTTAGGGCTTCTTGTTGTATTGAATAAAACAGATATATGTGAATAACTTTCTTAGTTTTTGTAAAGATATATTATAACTTTTTGGTTAAGAATAATCTTGTTTATCGATCGGTAATAAAATGTACAGGGTGGTTTTTTTCGTTGATATTATAGGGTATAGGCTAAACGGTAAGAGATACAAAAAAACTAATATATGTATCTTGTTCCCTTTTTTAGTGTTTAGTTTATTGGAGCAAACAGATCAACGCTAACTAGATTGGTTTAGAAGATACAGGGTGATTCTCAAAATCTACTGGTTTTTGTTATCTCTTATGACTCGGTTATTTATAGAGATAGAAAAATATTTTAAATACAAAGGTTTTTTGACTTTTTACGTAGAATCTAGTGGTGTACTTAAAAAAAGTATAGATCTTTTTATTTTTAAGATATTATCAAAACTAATATTTTCTTAAATGGGACACCCTGTCCCTGAGTATCTCAAAATATTCAATTTTTACTTATGATTGCAACAATGTGTAACACTTAATATTTTGTTTTGTCCTAAATAGTTAAAATACCAAAAAACAAAACAAAAAAAGATTTTCTAGATGGCCATGCATTGAATGAATATTATTTTCTTTTATAATAGGTATATTAAAAATCCAGTTAACAAGAATATTGAAACATTGATAAACTAAAACAACAACAACTACAAAAAACAAACAAATATTTATAATTACTTAACAATTATCTCATATACTTATACATGGAATGTTTCTTTCAAGTATACATATGCATGCGCTGCAAATTTTCCGATATTCGTTGCTTCTTAAAATAGTTTAACTTGAAGCTTTAAGTGAGTGTTATCCACTCCCAGGCTAAGCATGAAGTAAAATTTCGAGTTTAGAAAAGCCCCGTGAAAATTTGTCGAGGGTCGCGCAGCGACCTGCGACAAATTTTCTGGGCTTTTCTAAACTCGAAATTTTACTTCATGCGCCACGCGTATAAAACACTACAATATTGTAAAATTTATATACATTTTAACTTCACTTAAAATCTGTGTTTAATACGCGTGGCGCATGAAGTAAAATTTCGAGTTTAGAAAAGCCCAGAAAATTTGTCTCGGGTCGCTGCGCGACCCTCGACAAATTTTCACGGGGCTTTTCTAAACTCGAAATTTTACTTCATGCTTAGTCTGGGAGTAGAAAACACTCGTTTAAAGCTTCGAATTAAATTCTTTTAAAAATTAAAGAATGTCAGAAAATTTACAGCTAAAATAATTAAGAAAATGTAATGTGATTTTATAAAAATAATGACATACCATGGAATTGATACAACAAATGCGGATATTCCCTGTTCTTTTTTAAAGTTCAATTTAAAGCTTTAAACAAGTGTTTTCCACTCCCAGACTAAGCATGAAGTAAAATTTCGAGTTTAGAAAAGCCCCGTGAAAATTTGTCGAGGGTCGCGCAGCGACCCGAGACAAATTTTCTGGGCTTTTCTAAACTCGAAATTTTACTTCATGCGCCACGAGTATAAAACACTATAATATTGTCAAATTTATGTACAGTTTAACTTCACTTAAAATCTGTGTTTAATACGCGTGGCGCATGAAGTAAAATTTCGAGTTTAGAAAAGCCCAGAAAATTTGTCTGGGGTCGCTGGGCGACCCTCGACAAATTTTCACGGGGTTTTTCTAAACTCGAAATTTTACTTCATGCTTAGTCTGGGAGTAGAAAACACTCGTTTAAAGCTTCAAATTAAATTCTTTTAAAAATTAAAGAATGTCAGAAAATTTACAGCTAAAATAATTAAGAAAAAGTAATGTGATTTTATAAAAATAATGACATAACATGGAATTGATACAATTGTGGATATTCCTTGTTCTTTTTTAAAGTTCAATTTAAAGCTTTAAACAAGTGTTTTCCACTCCCAGACTAAGCATAAAGAAAAATTTCGAGTTTAGAAAAACCCCGTGAAAATTTGTCGAGGGTCGCGCAGCGACCCGCGACAAATTTTCTGGGCTTTTCTAAACTCGAAATTTTACTTCATGCGCCACGCGTATAAAACACTACAATATTGTAAAATTTATATACATTTTAACTTCACTTAAAATCTGTGTTTAATACGCGTGGCGCATGAAGTAAAATTTCGAGTTTAGAAAAGCCCAGAAAATTTGTCTCGGGTCGCTGCGCGACCCTCGACAAATTTTCACGGGGCTTTTCTAAACTCGAAATTTTACTTCATGCTTAGTCTGGGAGTAGAAAACACTCGTTTTAAGCTTCAAATTAAATTCTTTTAAAAATTAAAGAATGTCAGAAAATTTACAGCTAAAATAATTAAGAAAAAGTAATGTGATTTTTTAAAAATAATGACATACCATGGAATTGATACAACAATTGCGGATATTCCCTGTTCTTTTTTAAAGTTCAATTTAAAGCTTTAAACAAGTGTTTTCCACTCCCAGACTAAGCATGAAGTAAAATTTCGAGTTTAGAAAAGCCGCGTGAAAATTTGTCGAGGGTCGCGCAGCGACCCGAGACAAATTTTCTGGGCTTTTCTAAACTCGAAATTTTACTTCATGCGCCACGCGTATAAAACAGTGATTTCAAGTGAAGTTAAATATACATAAATTTCACATAATTTTAAATTTTTGTACGCGTGGCGCATGAAGTAAGATTTCGAGTTTAGAAAAGCCCAGGCTTTTCTATTGAATTTTATGACATGTAAAAAACAAAAACAAACGCTTAAAGAATTCGAATCATGGCCATCTAGATTTTTATTTTGTTTTTTAGTATATTACCTATTTAGGATAGAGCAAAATATTAAGTGTTACATATTGTTGCATTCACAAGAAAAAATGCAATTTTTTTAAATACTCAAATACAGAGTGTCCCATTTAAGAAAATGCTAGTTTTGATAATATCTCAAAAATGAAAACATCTATATTTTTTTTAAGTACACCACTGGATTCTACGTAAAAAGTCATAAAACTTTCGTATTTAACTATTTTTTTTATCTCCCTAGATAACCAAGTCATACGAGATAATAAAAATCGGCACATTTTGAGAATCACCCTGTATCTTCTAAACCAATCTAGTTAGCGTAGATCTGATTGCGCCATTACACTAAACACTAAAAAAGAGAACGGGACACACATCTTAGTTTTTTTGTATCTCTTACCGTTTAGCCTATACTCTATAATATCAACGGAAAAAAGACACCCTGTGTTCCATTTTAAAATATGTTTATTTTCTTAATATCTTCAAAATTCGACGTTAAATTGTTTCTCTGACTTGACCATTGTGATTGTTATTAAATTTCTTACTACTTTGCTCATTTAACCGACTCTGTAACTCAAATAATAACAAAGTTAGCAATGGTACGCACTTAATTCTAAACATCCTGTGTAGAAGGCATGGGCGCCCGCAAAATCGTTTTCAGGAGAGGGCCAAATATAATAATCAGGGGAGCTGCTAAATGGGGGTAGACTTGAAAAATTAAATAATATGGAGAATATCAAAACAAAAAGACAATTATTTAATCAGTGGCTTGTACGCATAGCGCATGAAGTAAACATTTGTGTGTAGAAAAACCTGAAAATTTATGAAAAATCCGCAAGAGTCGATAAATGTAGTAAAATTTAATGATTTTCGTTAATATGTTCGCGAAAGCAACGCGACACATTTTGACACGTAGGTAAAATTATCAAAAAGTTTTAATAATTGGGATGATCGAAAACGTTGACAAAATTAATTAAATCAGAGTTTTATACGCGTGGCGCATGAAGTGAAATTTCGAGTTTAGAAAAGCCTAGTTTGGATTGGTCGCTACGCGACTAATCTAAATTTGTAGGCATTTCTAAACTCGAAATTTTATTTCATGTTTAAGCTGGGAGTGGAAAACATTCGTTAAAAGCTTCAAATTGAACTCTTTTAGAAACAACGAATATATAAAGATTTACAGCATATAAGCTGTAATTGGAGTATGTACACTCAATAGAAAAACTCCTTGTATTCAGAACTGATATCCTGAAGTTTTATGTTTGATCTTTAAATTTTTATAAGATTGATGGTGATTTTTATAATATCCAATTCTATACAATCCAATTGATTTATTTCTTAATAATAATAATTTGTGTAAATATTAATCAAATATTGTTCTTTTAAAATATGTAAATATCAAAATATACCCCATCAATGGTTTTTGAGTTATTTTCACTTGAACGTCAAACGGGAATTAATTTTGATAAATTCAAGTGATATTGAGAGATCATAACTTGGACACTTTTTAAGATATCTTTATCAAACTTAATGTGCATATCAATTAACTATTGTTCTTTTAAAATATATAAAAATCAAAATAAACCCATCAATTGTTTTTGGGTTATATTCACTTGAACGTGAAACAGAAGGCAATTTTGATTATTTTGAGTGATATAGAAATTTCAAGAGTTCATAACTTGGATATTATTTAAGAAATTTTAATAAAACTTGGTGGGCATATCACACAATTATCGGTCTTTTAAAATATGTTAAAATTAAAATATACCCTGACAATAGTTGTTGAGTTATTTTCACTTGATCTCGAAACGGGAGTAAATTTTTATTATTTTGAGTCATATTGAAATTCCAAGAATTCATAACTTGGATACTATTGGAGATATCATTATAAAACTATAGGTATTTCATATTTGGACATTAAAATATACTCGATAAAATATACATCGATAGTTTTAGAGTTATTTTACTTGAACGTGAAACAATAGTCTATTTTAATTATTTTGAGTGATATAAAAATTTCAAGACTATAACTTGGATACTATCTGAGATATCTTCATAAAACTAGGTATGCATATCACTCAATAATTGCACTTTTAAAATATGTGCAAATTAAAATACACCTCAATAATAGTTTTTAACTTATTTTCACTTGAACGTGAAAATGGTGCTAAACTAACTTATAAAATGTTTAATCATTTTCATTTATTTAGTGCATTTTAATAATTATCGGACAATTATACAAATATCTTTAGTTTAATTAAGTAAATAATTTGATAAATAATGCAATATTTAGTGAATTTTAATACATTTGCTGTTTTCGTAAAAGCTTTCAATTTAAAGCTTCTAACGAGTGTTTCCAATCCCAGATTAAGCATGAAGTAAATTTTCGAGTTTAGAATAGCCTGTAAACTTGGATTGGTCGAGTATAAACACTGAAATATTGTTAAGTTTAATATATACTACTTAGGTTTGATCTCATGTTGATTAATTTTGCACAAAAACAGTATATGGTTCGTAGTATTAATGTTTATATAAACTTAATGAATGTTTTCATTTACATCACTTTGGTTATATGCAATAAATTGGTGAACAGTTGATAATTTTCCTCAAGTCTAAACATTAAATCTCTCTAGAATCTTAACTTTATTGAACATTTCTCGAAGTTGTTGACATTTCTAGATACCTTACTTACAAAAGCATTATGTTTGACTTCGACCTCTGTACAAGATTAAGAAACATACAATAATTATGAAGTTAACAGAGATTGCCGAAAAATTACGATACGTAATAAAAAAACTAAAGAAATGCGGCGAGATAAAATATAATTAATCTACAATAAATCGGCGACCAGAATTTATTTTGGAGCTACATAAGATATTTAATGCTTTAAAAGAGTTTCATCGCCAAAAAAGTTTGAAACCCATGGAACTAGATAAATTAATTAATAGTTCGTTTTTTGATCGCGGAAATAATAATTGTCCACGGTCTAAAATTTGATGAATAAGCATATAAACGCAAAATATGCACAAAACCGAAAAAAAACAAAAAAACAAAATAATAGTGTCATGATTTAACTTTCTATAATTCGTACACATTTTATTAATTCATGTTGATGCTTTTAATATTCAGCATAAGTCTGCTTAAAAATCCGAGCTCTAGTTATAAAAAATCTGCTATTCCACTGCTTATTTAGGTTTTTATAAACATAATAATCACAATCGTTTTCACTTTTGGTAATGTAGTTTTTAGTTGTAATTTCAGTTTATTTTTTTAGCAATGACTGTTATTTTTACCCAGAGGCTGCATCTCTTTGATATATTTACATTTGCCCAAAATAAATGATTTGTTTTTTTTTTTATTTAAATTTGATTTTTAAATAGGAAATGCAAACACCTTTTGAATAAGTCAGCACAAGCCCCTACTTCCAATTTATAAAAATACGTTTTGCAGATGTCACTCGCCGGAGGTTGAATTTAGAGATAAAATGTTCACATTCACGATGTCATTTTATAATCTATAACTGACATGTCTCATGCTTTTTCACAAATTCGTACAGTTATTGAGATCTAAGATATTCTATTTTTTTCTATTGATAAAGGGTACATTGTACCCGAAATGTACATATAGAATTAAAATAAAAAGTGAAGTAAAAGGAATAAAGGAATAACTTAACTAATTACCATTAAAGTTATTGAGATACTGAACTTATTTCATTTAGCTGTTCCACACTGTATATATTGTTTAAATATAAATCTGACGAGGTACCTCAAATATACCAAATGTTTATACACAAAATGATTAATAGTTAACAATTATTCATGTTACGATGCGAAATTTTGGTTAATAACAAAATATAATGCTTCAAACTTTCCATGTAAGCAAACACCTTCTCGCATGTGTGGAAACACACATTCTTATAACAAATATCTCACATTTGTACAATACCCGAATATGTGCCATATTTCCATTTCACTAAAATGACCTTCAGCTGTTTGTACATCATTTTTGAACTTCTAACCTTTGATAAATTACTTACCAAAGTACCACCATAAATATTTATTAATTATCAGAAAACAGATTGATTTTTATTACAAAAATGTAAAATCAAAATATAGTGTTGAAAAAAGATTGAATGAAATATGCAATTCTCAATTTATAACCGGGGAACCACTCGTTATTGATATAGGATTTAATATTTCAAAGAATTTTGTTATAAGTTACGTTACAGTAATTTAAAATTAAAGACTGGTTTCTACATCAGCCTGACAGATCAATTCCGAAACAATAAAAACGAATTGTGATATCAAGAAAACCCATTTGTTTCATTTAAAATCAAGCATGGGCTAGGCTGCGTAAAAAAGTTAAAGAACGAAAATGATGTTTGTATTACAAATAGAAAATGATTTATTCCTAAATAATAATTAGTAGAAAATAACCTGAAAAAACTGTATCTTCGTATAAAAGTGTAAACACACATACTAAGCAATATATTTTGAATTTTATATTAAATCAAGTAAAATTTTGTGTTTAAAAAAGCCTAAAAATTTGGATTGGTCGCGCACCAACTAATCCAAATTTTTAGGCTTTTCTAAACTCGAAATATTTACTTCATGCGGCAGGCGTACTAAACACTGATTTATTGAGGAATTTTCTAAACACTTTATTCATCTTATTAGTAACACAAAATATATTTGGAGATTGATATTTTGCATATTTATAATTCGACGATTTATATTTCAACTACTTTTGGCTATATTTAATTATATTCGAGTATTCCCAGCGAATTTTGTAAATGCTAATATTGAAAAGTAAATCGAATTAAAATTGATTTTTATCAATTTATAAGATTTTAGTCAATTTTTGATCAATTTCTTTAACCCTTGGGCGATTTTCAAGTAAATATAGTCTGTTTCACGAAAGTATCCTGTGACATTTAAGTTCAAATTAAATTAACTATATTAATATGAATCCCATAGTAAAAAAAATGCATAATTTGCTATCGTGCACATAGTACTAGAAGAATAAATGTTAATATGAAAATAATTTAAAGAAAAGTCGTACCATAGATTTTAAATCTGTGATCATAGGACACCTTTCGTGAATTCTACTGTAAGTACACAATAATTTAGCCAAATTTTAATTTTTGTAAATACTTGATCGTATTTGATTTGCATCAGCGGCCAAATGTTGATATTTTGGACAAAAGTCTATACTTGAATACATTAGGCATATTTCAACTATTTTAAAACATTATAATACACTGATCAAAACAATTAGCGGGTCACTAATTTGTGCCTCCATAAAATTCAAACGGGAAATTACATGCAAATAAAATTAAGAACATCTGAAAGACGCTCTATTTAATTGTTATAATTGACACATAGGGAATTATCAGCATCGCACACTTCCGGAGTATCCGTAATAATAAACAAGAACTACCAAAACTAAAGTGAAATAATGTCTCCCAAATTTGATTCAAAGAGCTAGGAAAGCCTTGTTGAGATCAATAAACAAACGAAAATGTTTGCAACTGACAGTTTGACTTAAGTTAAGTGAAAATGAGGCATCTCAGCGAAGTGGAAGTTGTTCGTGCTATAACATTAATTGAAAATGGCGAAAGCCTTCGATAAGTTTCAAGAAACTTCAACGTAAGTCTGTCTGTGATTCAGCGATTGTGGAACAGGTACTTAGATACAGGTCAATATACCAGGTGAGGTGGGCAAGGTCGCAAGCGAAATACAACTCAACATCAAGACCGATTTTTACTGATTTCGAGTCTTCGCAATAGAGTTTCTACGGCGAAAGACCTCTTAATTTCCCTCAGGACGGCGCATGGAGTCACTGTATCAGACCAGACAATTAGGAATAGGTTGAGGGAATCAAATTTGAGGGCAAGACGACCCGTCCGAAAACCCTCTTTGACACGACGCCACAGAAAAGCAAGGATTAATTTTGCTCGTAAACATGTCGCATGGCAACTTCGACAATGGAAGTCTGTGCTCTTCACGGATGAATCAAGGTTCCCTGATCCTTTCCGGTCGGTTTCTGTTTTCTTGTGAAGCTGGGCATCTCGTTCTAGTTCCAGTTCCCGTTTCCGTTCTCGTTCCCGTTTCGGTTGTAAATCGGCCTTCATTGTTAAGGTACCGTTTAATGTAAAGAAGATATTTATAAATATAAAGACATGGAAATGTCATTGTATTAAGTTTTATAAAATAAGGTCTAATTGCTCGTCTTTGTAGTCCACAAATCCGGTGTCTAATGGCAGAGTGACCCCAGTAGAAAAGTATTAGATTTTTCGGCTTTTGTCTACTTAAAACGAAATCTTTGCTGCGCCTCTGAAATCAAGAAATAAAAATATGAAACTTGTCATTTCTTGGGGTATAACCCAAGCCGCGTTAACATTAAATGGAAATTCCGCAAGAAATAAAAATACGATTAAACAATTTTTCTCAAGGCTTATTTTGGTAAAAATATGTACTCGTATATGATAAGAGTAACAAAACTAACAAAACTAAATCAGTTTGTGTCTCAGACAGAAGACTGATATTGTTGTTAAATCGTCTAGTTCACATAATAATTATAAGTGACTACGCATATAGCTTGAATAAGTCATCAGTTAACACAAAAAAATAATTTCAGATATATTATGAAAAACAACAAAGTAATAGGAAAGTACTGTCTGTACTTTATCCTAGTACTGGGCGCTGCGATCGCCTTCATAGGCCTTTTCCTCCTCCTGCACTTCGCTCCAATTTACGACTTCATCATCAAGAATGCTCTGACCATAGCTCCAGGAACGGCAGCGTACGAAGCGTGGAGGACGAACGATCCTCCTCTGATCCTCGATTTTTACTTCTTCAACTGGACTAATCCCAAAGATATATACAAAAAAGGAGTCAAACCACATTTTGAAGAAGTTGGGCCTTACAGGTTTAAAGAAGTCAAAGAAAAATATGATATTGAATTCCATGACAACGATACTGTTTCGTATCAGTTTGTTAAGAAGTACTACTTTATGGGATCTGAGAGTCCTAGACAGTTGACAGATGTTATTAATAGTATAAATACTATTGCTGTGGTGAGTACATAATAATAATGAATTGTATTCATGATTTAAATAAAAAATAGTTTGTCTATTCATAAATACACCATTTTAATAGGTCTCAATTTATGAAATTGTAATTGTTTCTCTGTGACTTTTTCAAGTCATTTTCAAGTAATACCAAAAATCTGTTTTCAGTAAATAATGAAAACATATTATCAATAATGACTTTTTGAATTAATTTGTGCTACTTTCCTTGTTCTTTCCTCTGTCTCTTCAATTCCATTTAACTTATATCTGTAATTAAAATAGTTTATGGTTTTATAAACGAAAATTTATAATATGGTATAGAATATATGCGGAAATGAACCATACTATCATTTGCTTGAAAGTGCCATCACTACTTTTTCTTGTATTTCTTGTAGATACCTTTGATAGAGTCAAGTGCTACCTTAACGTTCTCATATATTTAATTGTCAAATGTTTAATTTAACGCAGAGATTAAAATCAAATATAAGTATTTATGTTTTAGGCGGCAGCACATAAAGCTCAATATTGGGATATATGGAAAAGAAGAGGGCTGTCTTTTGCCTTATCATCGTCTTCTAAACTATATGTAACAAAAACAATCGAAGAGATGCTATTTGTTGGGTACGAAGATCCCTTTTTAAATTTTGTTAAAAATCTACAGCCGTTTGTGTCTAATGCCAAAGTTCTAGACAAATTTGGATGGTTTTATGAGGTAAGTTATAGAGATTTATGGTGTACCATCTTTTACAATTTAAGTTAATTCGGTTCATAAACATTTACATCTTTGAAAAAAAAACACTACTGTATTAAATTGGCTCAGTGAAATAATTGCTTCATTTTATTTACCGATACACCTGTAAGAAAATTGGCAAATTATCACAGAACTTTAGAAAGCATATTTTAGAATTTTAATTTTACGATTGTAATTATTAATTAATTTATTAGTCCATTAGATTGAATAATACAATATTAGACAAGTCATTCAAACACTTAAACGTTATGTAAAAAATAGTTAACTTATTCGTCATTGATCACGTGGAAAACATTTCTACTATTATATAGGTTTTTAATTTAAATTCACTTGGTTTTTTTTACTAATAAATTATTACTTATTAGTAAAACAAACCAAGTGAATTTAAATTAAAAACCTATATATGATAAAGAATAGATCTGATAGTATAAAGATTACAAGTTATAAATATAAAATGTTTAAAAGAAAATATAACATTTAAATACATTATATAAAAATTAAAAATACATTACATTATATGGAAGATTCAAACTCGAAAACTGTTTAAAATGCTTGGTGTAGAAGGCAAGGCTTCAATTTAAACTTGAATATGATATGAAGTAGGCTTGTGAATAATCCCTAGTAAATTACTAAAAGCCGGTTTCGTAATCAAGTTAAAGCTGCTTTAAATATTTAAAGTCGACTGTAACGTCAAACTATTTTATAATCCAGCTTCCATTTCGACCGTTCATAAGAAATATCGTACGATCGTTTAAATCCTGGGTCTCCAAACTATCTTCTTCGCGGGCCACAAATACAATTCTACATAATAAAGTCGGCCAAGATCCGATTAATTTTATAAAATTATGAAAAATTTAGGGAACAATTGTTACAATATTTCAAAATATGACATTTACAAAAAAAATTACAAACAATCGCGGGCCAGATTCATGCAAGTCGCGGGCCGGATTTGGCCCGCGGGCCGTAGTTTGGAGACCACTGGTTTAAATTATGATTTAGAGTAGGCGGCATTTTTTTATGCGGTTGCCCAGAATGCTATTTGAATGATGGAATAAATTTGAGGTTATGGTAAACTATGTGTTAACAGTCAGTAGTGCCAATCTAATTTAAAATTCAAAGCCTACTCCAAATCATGTTTTAAACCAGTGGTCTCCAAACTACGGCCCGCGGGCCAAATGCGGCCCGCGACTTGCATGAATCCGGCCCGCGATTGTTTGTATTTGTTTTTTGTAAATGTCATATTTTGAAATATTGTAACAATTGTTCCTTAAATTTTTCATAATTTTAGAACATTAATTGGATCTTGGCCGACTTTATTATGTAGAATTGTATTTGTGGCCCGCGAAGAAGATAGTTTGGAGACCCAGGTTGGTTTTAAACGATCGCACGGTACTTTTTATATATTTTTTTTAAATACCCACTCTAGATTTTGCTCTAAAATTACAATTATTTTATGTAAGTTTTAATTAATTTAAATATAGGTTGTAGTTTACTTAAAAGTTTCAACAAAATAGAATTTTGTATGCCATGTGGTTTGAAATTAAACGATGAGTAAATAATAATTATAATTTATTGATGGTTCATTAAGTGCTATCAGTATTTAAAATATGTTTACATCTAGAATATTATCTTCTGGTCAAGTAATAATAACCTATTTACAAATTAACATAAATTGAGGGCAATACATTTATATTAAGTTCATTCGTCTCTATCGCATAAAAATAAGTACAGGGATTTTTTTGTAAAAAAAACCTTTATTGGCATCAAAACTAAAACACATCTCCAAATAAATACAATACAATGTAAATTTATGTCTTCTACCCCATTTCTTACATCCTTTTTCTCCTCTTGCTCTTCCACCCTAATATCATTACTAGAGCCAGGATGTTCAGGCACTAAAAAATGTTAAAATGGGCAGGTAAAAGTCACTATAAATATATTTTCATATTTATAGTGACTTTTACCTGCCCATTTTAACATTTTTTAGTGCCTGAACATCCTGGCTCTAGTAATGATATTATGGTGGAAGAGCAAGAGGAGAAGAAGGATGTAAGAAATGGGGTAGAAGACATAAATTTACATTGTATTGTATTTATTTGGAGATGTGTTTTAGTTATGATGCCAATAAAGGTTTTTTTTACAAAAAATGCTCAAAGCATAGAAATAGGCACCAAAAAATCTGAAAATAAGCACTAAAAAAATTAGAAACAGGCAATAATCATAGGAAAAAATAAAATATCTACTGTTATTTAAATGGATTTATTGCACAATTATACATTGTATTATGTCAGATTATAAAACAAAATAATTATTAAAATATATGGAAATTACAACTAATAATTATTACAACAAAAGATAATAAAAAAATACAACACAAAACTTTTGCTTAATTACCATTCATATCAGTTATTTAGTTTATGTACTAGTAACTAAAACATCTAGTGGAGATCAACAACTCACCGACTATGGCTTTCCATGTCTCAATCAAAAAATGTTTTAAACAAAAGTTGTAGCCAACGAAAAGACAATCCACTTTTACCCTAACACTTTTCACCTCAGCTTTTTTGTTTTTGTTCAATAAACCAAGAAAGATTTATTGATAATAAATACACAGCTTTATGATAATTCGAAAATTTACGAACGAGTGTCTTCCACTCCCAGACTAAGCATGAAGTAAAATTTCGAGTTTAGAAAAGCCCCGTGAAAATTTGTCGAGGGTCGCGCAGCGACCCGAGACAAATTTTCTGGGCTTTTCTAAACTCGAAATTTTACTTCATGCGCCACGCGTACAAATCACTGAATTCAAATGAAGTTTAAAATATACTCCTTGAAAATAATTCATACAAGATTGATCAAAGAGTATTCTCTTGCAAAAATGTTAAAATGGGCAGGTAAAAGTCACTAAAAATATGAAAATAGATCCTGAAAGCATAGAAATAGGCACCAAAAAATCTGAAAATATGCACTAAAAAAATTAAAAACAGGCAATAATCATAGGAAAAAATGAAATATGTACTGTTATTTAAATGGATTTATTGCACAATTATACATTGTATTATTTCAGATTATAAAACAAAATAATTATTAAAATATATGGAAATTACAACTAATAAAAATATATATTTTTTACAAATAGAAAGACTGTTATTCCTTACTTCACTTTTTATTTTTATGTTAGATGTACATTTCGAGACACAAGGTGCTCATTATCATTATTAGTTTGTTATTGATAATGAGCACCTTGTGTCTCGAAATGTACATCTAACATAAAAATAAAAAGTGAAGTAAGGAATAACAGTCTTTCTATTTGTGATTAATCACTTCACGTAAATTCGAAACAATACAGTTATATTTTTTAAATTGTCCGTAGTTAATGCTTGCCGTCTATCTGAGAATATATATTTTAATTGAGAAAACGAGCTACTGATGTAGCTGGTACAAATTTAAAACATGTAATTCTCATATCTCGTAATTAATATTTGGTTCATTTGTATTGCCTGAAAGAATGTTAGCTAAGCCTTTTACAATTTCAAAGTCTTTATTCGCACTAAGGGAAAAAGTTGAATCTGTGTTCAAATTTTTCCCTTATTGCCAGAAATGTAATAAATATTTTTAATGGTATTATTTACAATATGAACGCAATCAACCAAAGTTACATTTCGGCTTTCTAAACTTGTTATTTTGTGTGGAAACAGAGAATAGTTCGAAGAAATAAATGCAAAATCATTTTGTAATTTTGTTTCTCGAAAAGTTTTTTCACAGTTTTGATAGAGGCCGCCGTGTCTTCATCCAAATTTAAAATAAAATCTTTGATTTGGTTGGCGTTCACTTTGTGGTACATCTTTATAAAATAATATTAAAACACTTAACTTTGTTTTACCACTTTAATTAACTTTTTACAGTGACTATAGTTTCGACTACAAGCTAGTCATTATCAAACTGGCTCACTCAGTTTGATAATGACTAGCTTGTAGTCGAAACTATAGACACTGTAAAAAGTTAATTAAAGTGGTAAAACAAAGTTGTGTTTTAATATTAAATTTAAAATAATTTCTTTAATTTGTGCAAAATTAGTTGCATAACAAGCAGCTGATATCCATGTACCTTAACGAGTTAGTATTACATAAAGACAATTTATCATAAAGAAAAATTGAGTTTGTCAATAGGTTGCAGAATATTTACAAAATATAAAAACGAATTAAAATTAATATCGACTTTCTGCAAAGAGTTTGTCTCTAAATATTCATTGAAACAACTACTTCTCGAACTAATATCACGACAGATATTGAATTATAAAATGATTATTTGCGTTACACGACAGCACTGCTGTTCTATGCAAAATGTATATGCAAAATGCAATATCAGATCAAACTATTCTCTAACCAAACTAAATGAAACAAAAGAAAATTGAAATAAATTTAAAAAATTACAGGGAATGTATTTTAATTGTCTTAAGCCATCTATAGACGCGTTTCGAGATTTATCCATCATCAGTATAGCTTGGCTTTAGACTTTCAATATTAAAATAAAATAAACAGGAAACTTACAGGAATGTCGAAGTGTGTCGTCGAAACAGGTACATAAAACTGGGGCGAGTGAAAATTAAGATATGTTATTTATAGGTAAAGGATTAAGTCATTAGTAGGTGCAGGTTGCAGAGTTAGTATTAGTTGGGGTGGTAAAGCCCCTTCTGATGCCATTTCTTTATAAATCTTATCCTTGATGGCGCTTTTAGGATTTTTTTTTACCGAAGATATTAACATATCTATGTCTAAAAGTTGTTCGTGCACTTCTTGCGTTAGACGATAAAGTCCATAAGCTACGCATGTGAAATATATTATACGTGGAAACAATACTTTGAGAGAATTTCCTGCCTTTTTTATATTAGGAGCAGCGTCGCCGACGAGCATGAACACGTTGTCGTGTAGAATTTTTTCCGGCGAAAGTAACGATAGCGAATTTGTAATAATTGAGAGATTGTAGAGTGGTTGCTTCTTTCGAGGCAATCGGAATCTAGTAGGTAGATTTTAGAGGGGTGATCTGGTTCGAGTGAACCAATAATTACATTAGCAATGTGTCTGGAAGATCACATGTACATTAATTTATGCATAACATTTGAATCGATTGAGAAATTACCTTCCTAGAGCATCTATAGTTTAATCTATTGATATCCAAATCTTCTTGTCTTTTGAGTATGTTCGGACTGCTTCCAATTTCTCTCGATAAGCACGATCGAGATAATTTTTCCACAGCGTTGATGCACAGGGCAATTTTTCTTTAATATACATTTCGAAAAAAAGCTCGCAAAGATTAATGTTGTGTTTTCCACAATGGAATTCCAGCATGTACAAACAAACGCATGACACAAGTCGAATAAAAATTCAGATTCGCGATTCCACGTTGTTAAAAATGTTAGCACCCACAGCACCCACTTTTAACTGTGCTGCTTTTTTATTCGGTGTGCTGAGAAATAAAATATTTTTTATCAAAATTTACCGATTTTTCTTCACATGCTTTGTAAAACAGCACGGAACCATTACTCGAAAAAATGTCACCTCCAAACTCGTTTACGCATTTATTTAATTTGTCGGTTACTGACGCACGTATTTTCAGCATGATACACAGATGTAAACGTGTAAAATTCAAATCGAAACTACACCAAATCACCCTCTGAAATGTATTTATATGCGGTCTGTAATTAGATATCCGCAAAACACACGATATGAGGGTAAATAGCCGTTTACGCGCCATGATTCCAATTACTATTTTGTTCACAATGGAGTTTTTTGAGGGTTTATAAAATGTTTAGGAAGTTCGGCATATTTAAGTGATCAATTAAGGTCTTGTAATACCGTACATCCCAAACTGTCCATTTTTTCGGAATGAATAACTATGATTTAAGGACATGGCCATATTTGTCATTCGTAATACTTAAATATGCGTAAATGGGCGCTTATAAGAAAAAATGGCATCTATGCAATAAAACAGCTAAAATAGGCATTTCGCCCCGTCCTTTCGCATCCACTCCTCTATCCTTTTACTACCTCTCGTCCATCTCCTTACACTCATCCGCTAAATGTTTCCATGTATCTCTTCCACTCCCGCACAACACACACCTACCATACTCTTCACCCATCTATACCTTTCTTCCTCTCTTCTCCGTCCGACACCTAGCCCTAGCGCGACGACACGAAAATATCTAAAATCTTCCGATTTCTATCTCTTTCCTAAAATGTTGGAGGGTAAGGGGAAAGAGACCAAGCACTCAGGGGGTAATCCGTTATGGACACCAACCGCATTTTTTGGGTGTCAATGTCAACCCGATATTAGCAGGTACTTAGTGTACCATTAATGAGGTACCCTGGCAGTTTCCCGTGTACCTGCCACCTTTTATATAGAAGATTGTACCCAGTCTTCTCAATAAACCCTTGACTTGATAAAGGAAAAATATATAGGAGGAAGTGGAAAGGCAGGACCTTTCCACTTCCTCCTATTTTTCCTTTATCCACGCCGCCACATTCACCCTCTGTTCTCAACTATTTCATTGACATTCATTGGTTTTATCAAACAAACAATTTAAAGTATAAATGAATCTTTAATTGTAGCAAATATTGCATCTAACTTTATATCTTGAAATTGTCAATCAATATGCACACAATATCGACACAATATAGTTTACGGTTATTAATACTATAATTATACTATATTAACTATATTAATACTATATTAACTATATTAATACTATATTAATATTCATAATGATTTCTGATTAATTTCGTTATCAATATTGTATCAGCAATAAAAATCCAATAATAGATATTCAACTTCTGTACAATATTGTGTCAACAAGAATATAATTGATCACTCAAAAATAAAGGGTGTCTCAACAAGAGAGCCGGATTTAGTTTTTAATAAAACCATTTTTGTTTTTGAGTTAAGAAAATATTAATGTTTCAATGTGAGGAGGAATAGTTACGATTAAACATGAAATAGGACATCCGGCAAATAGCTACCACGAAATCTCTGTTTACTTGTAATAATAATTAAATGTTAACACGAGATCATGTCGTAACAATATAGAATTAAAATATGAAAATCGTTATTGAGAATATTATTGATTCGCATTGAATCTGTTGTGTCCAGTTGTTGTAATCTCCTGGTTCTCGAGATTCAATCGGGGTTTGAAGATGTGGTGTAAAATAAAATACTTGATTCTAAGATGAATTTTGTATTTTACACCGGAATGAAATAAAATTATGACATTCACAGCAAATGTTTAAAAGTTTACAAAGTGTTTCTGTTGCAAGATTACAAGAGTAAGTGGTAAGAAAAAATGTACAAGTTTGAAAGGAAAAATATACAAGTGAGTGGGGGAGTGAATGGGGGATGCGACGCATGTTCAGAAGGGTGGTGTTTCGGCGGTCAAAAATGCTAATTAGGAGGCCCAAAAAAGGTTTCAGCATCGGCGTAGCAAAAATAGCCGTTAGTCACTTTCACTGAACCCCAAATGACAAAGAAATTTCATCCTTTGTTGGGTCACGTACAAATATTCCTCCGCTGGAATACCGAGAAGGAATACTTGTCGTGAACACCAAAATCTATACAATGGAGGAAAATAAAATTCATCTAAATTAAAATTAAATTGAACTCCTGAACAGAATCAATAATGTATCTATAATGCACATATTTTAATGCTGTATTATTAATTCTATATTATTAAATGCTAACATTTAATAATTGTTACATGATTGTAACGTTATTTTTCAATATTTATAGAAGCTCAAAGTTGTACTAAAGACATCTTAATCCTGCTTAGTTCAATTGATATTTGAAGTAAAAGAAAATATCCAATCCAGTATCGGAAATAATATAATATACATTAAAATTTCAGAGAAATAACACTTATGGGATAAGCGGCAATTTCAGCATGTACACAAAAAACGACGAGAGATTCGGGCAGATAATTTCGTGGGACGGTCGAAATCGGACGGATTTTTATGAGGGCCAGTGCGGGGTTCTTCTAGGCTCCGCTGGAGAATTTTATCCGATGAACCGGAATAGGGACTCGATAGAATTTTATTCCTCCGAGATGTGCTCGTTTGGCTCTTTGGATTATGAAAGGGACGTACAAGTCAAAGGGGTCAACGCGTATAAATATTCAGCAGATACATTATTCGACAACGGTAAGTGATAAGACGAACAAATTTTGAAAATATAAAATATATTTACTCATTCATTTTTATTGTAAATGAGAAATATGTATATCAGTTGCGTATAGATATAAAACTGTAAACCAGGGCCACTCATCTCATCGATCGCGATTGACCAGTCGATCGCGGGACCATTTTTGGTCGATCGCCTACTATTACTATGTTTTTTACCACTTTGATTAAATTATGTATATACAGGTGTTACATATAAATATTTTTACGACTTAAGTTTCGACAGTGTAAGTGTTATTATCAAGTATAACAATTTTCGACTTGATAATGACACTCACACTGTCGAAACTTTAGTTGTAAACATATTTATATGTAACACCTGTATACAGAGAGTTTCATGTATCACCGAACATTTTCGTTCAAAACAATTTGACACCTTTAATTTTAAAATAATGTGTAAATTGGGTTGCCTATATGACCATTACATATTGTAGCCAATCAATCGCAATTAATGCCTCAACTTGTACATACAAGGAGTTCTCCTTTCAAGTATACATGTCCCAATTACAGCGCATATGCCGTAAATCTTTAAATACTCGTTTTTTTAAAAGAGTTCAATTTTGAACTTAAAATGAGTGTGTTCCACTCCCAGACTAAGCATGAAGTAAAATTTCGAGTTTAGAAAAGCCTGAAAATTTGGTTTGGTCGCGTAGCGCGAAGCGCGGAGCGGCCAAACCAAATTTTCAGGCTTTTCTAAACTCGAAATTTTACTTCATGCGCCACCGGTACAAAACACTGATGCAATGTAAAGTTTAGCGGTGTGTTTTAAACTTCGTAATGTCAGTGTTTTGTACCGGTGGCGCATGAAGTAAAATTTCGAGTTTAGAAAAACCTGAAAATTTGGTTTGGCCGCTTCGCGCTTCGCGCTACGTGCTACTACGAAGTAATTTTACTTCATGCGCCACCGGTACAAAACACTGACATTACGAAGTTTAAAACACACCGCTAAACTTTACATTGCATCAGTGTTTTGTACCGGTGGCGCATGAAGTAAAATTTCGAGTTTAGAAAAGCCTGAAAATTTGGTTTGGCCGCTCCGCGCTTCGCGCTACGCGACCAAACCAAATTTTCAGGCTTTTCTAAACTCGAAATTTTACTTCATGCTTAGCCTGGGAGTGGAAAACACTGGTTTAAAGCTTCCAATTACATTCTTTTAATAAATCGAGCGTCGGCAAATGTACAATGTATGCTATGAATACTTAAACGAAAAATTCTTATGTTCGGTGTTACATAAAACTCTGTGTATATATAAATTAATAAAAGTGGTTAAAAAACTTGGCAAAACACAAAAAATTGACCCTGGCTGGCGAAAATGGTTTTTCAATATCTCTTTAAATAAAAATGTTATTTCTATGTGGCACCTCCAAAATGCACCACCCTGTACATTTATATTTATTCCTTTCCTGAAACTGCTTCAATTATATTTAATTATATTCAATTATATTCCAAACTTGTCTATAGATTACTTCAACAAATTAAAACAAAAAATGCTTTTCAATTATTTAAAATTTCAACTCGTGTCTATAAATTGTTTTGTAAAACAGTTTTATTCGTTGATCATATATAATTTAAAAGTGGAAATACAGTTTCCATATAGAATTTTAAAATTACCATCTTATATTTTTGTAGTTAGTAGTGCAGGGTGGGCGTGGAAACTTCCTCTTATAAAAAGGGCGTAGGGAAGTGTAGTTTGTGAGAGTAGCAGAAAGGTGGGAAAGGACTCAATGGAAGGGCCTGGATGTAGTCATCTTAGTTGCAGACGCCTATTTTTCACACTAAACGTGAATTCAAAATGTTGATGGAAAATAATTCAGGAGTTTTTTTTTGTTGGACAATATGTGCGTGGTTTTAGCAAGAGGGGGTCACAAGCCACACAGCTAGAACTTCAATACAATCCAAGTCCTTTCATTTCTAATTTGTTGCTATCCCTCCTCTTATTTTAAATTGTATTGTTAATTGGTTTGAAGAGAATTTGGCCTAAACGGTACATATACTTTAATAGAGCGTTGTAACAAATCAAATTAAATAAGATTTTAAATATTTCATTTAATAATTCAATTTTCGGAGGTGTATTTGCACGGGAAGTAGTTGTTTCAATGGATATTTATCGTCTTAAATTGTTTTATTAATTAAGACACTGTTTGCATTTTCACGAATAGTTTTTTTTCGTAATTTTATATATTATGTTCAATGCATTTGTTGACAGAAGTCTTCTTCCTGTAGCTGATCTCCCTAAAAGGATAAGCTCGCCTATTTTAACCCCTTGTGATCACTTCCTGTAGAATAATCTCAAATTCCGAGTTTATAACAATTGTCCACAGACCCTGGAAGACCTACAGAAAAAATCAGGGCCTAAATTGTCAATATACCAATCGGGTTGCTTGAAAGAGTGGACCGAAACTTAAGAATTCGACTGAATCAGTGTATTGACAATTGAAGGCAACATTTAGAAGATATTTTTTGTAAACGGTATAAAAACAAATTTGCCGTGCTGTGTAACAAGATAAAAATTACAATAAGTAGTTTAGAAATGTGCAAAGTTTTTTATTTCATTATTTAAAAAAGGATGTTACCACGCATCACCCTGTATCATCGTGTTTTAAAAAAACAAAAAAAAACAAATTTCCAGTGTTGTGTAACAAGATAAAAATTACAATAAGTAGTTTAAAAATGTGCAAAGTTTTTTATTTTATTATTTAAAAAAGGAAGTTACCACGCATCACCCTGTATCATCGTGTTTTAAAAAAAACAAAAAAAAAATCCCGTGTTGTGTAACAAGATAAAAATTACAATAAGTAGTTTAGAAATGTGCAAAGCTTTTTATTTCATTATTTAAAAAAGGAAGTTACCACGCATCACCCTGTATCATCGTGTTTTAAAAAACAAAAAAAACAAATTTCCCGTGTTGTGCAACAAGATAAAAATTACAATAAGTAGTTTAGAAATGTGCAAAGTTTTTTATTTCATTATTTAAAAAAGGAAGTTACCACGCATCACCCTGTATCATCGTGTTTTAAAAAAACAAAAAAAAAAACAAATTTACCGTGTTGTGTAACAAGATAAAAATTACAATAAGTAGTTTAAAAATGTGCAAAGTTTTTTATTTCATTATTTAAAAAAGGAAGTTACCACGCATCACCCTGTATCATCGTGTTTTAAAAAAAACAAAAAAAATTCCCGTGTTGTGTAACAAGATAAAAATTACAATAAGTAGTTTAGAAATGTGCAAAGTTTTTTATTTCATTATTTAAAAAAGGAAGTTACCACGCATTACCCTGTATCATCGTGTTTAAAAAAAACAAAAAAAACAAAGTTCCCGTGTTGTGTAACAAGATAAAAGTTACAATAAGTAGTTTAGAAATATGCAAAGTTTTTTATTTCATTATTTAAAAAAGGAAGTTACCACGCATCACCCTGTATCATCGTGTTTTAAAAAAACAAAAAAACAAATTTCCAGTGTTGTGTAGCAAGATAAAAATTACAATAAGTAGTTTAGAAATGTGCAAAGTTTTTTATTTCATTATTTAAAAAAGGAAGTTACCACGCATCACCCTGTATCATCTTGTTTTAAGGAGGGTTTTATGTTGAAAACACAGTGTTTTAAACATGTTTAAAAACAAGCGTCGTATTTTAAACGGTTTTGTTTTAAACATGTTTTAAACTTTTAATTTGTTTAAAACATGTTTTTTATAATCCTAAATTATCTAAACTATGTTTTTTATTACTTACTTATGATTTTTTGTTTGTTTTTAAATTTTAGCTAAATTGTTAAAGATATTTGAAATTACATTATTAAAAATAGAATCATATCACATCTGTGTGTTTTAATTGAACAGGGTGATTCAGAGCAAGTGTAAAAAAAAGTGTAAAAAATGCACATCTTGTTTATAACGTTGTATTCGATTTCCTTTTTTAAAAAAAACGACTACTGATTTAAAGTTTGTGACATAAAGCAAAACACAAAAAAAGGCTAATATTTATTAACGTGAGATTAAACTTAAGTAACGTTGTATTCGATTTTCTTTTTTTAAAAAACGACTACTGATTTAAAGTTTGTGACATAAAGCAAAACACAAAAAAAGGCTTATATTTATTAACGTGAGATTAAACTTAAGAAGTATCTTTTAAATTTCACTTGCTTTCAATGTTTTATACCGGCGGCGCATGAAGTAAAATTTCGAGTTTAGAAAACCCTGAAAATTAGGATTTGGACGCTACGCTTCGCTTCACGTCCAAATCAAAATTTTCAGGCTTTTCTAAACTAGAAATTTTACTTCATGCTTAATCAAGGAGTGGAAACACTCGTTAGGTGTTTTAAATGATTTGATAAAAACAACAAATATCTGCAAAGTTATTTAAATAATAAAATTATGAACTGTGGAGGCTTCTACTTCGTTATACATGTTAATTCAATGAAATAACACACTTTAACTTTGTTTGTATAACACACTATTTTTATTTTCGTGACTGCAGTTTCGGCAATTCAACTTGCCATTATCATCTGTTTGATAATGGCAAGTTGAATTGCCGAAACTGCAGTCACGAAAATAAAAATAGTGTGTTATACAAACAAAGTTAAAGTGTTTTATTTCATTTAAATAATAATCTACTTTTCATAATTGGAACTGATTCATTACCAAATGATCAAGTTTTGCTTGATATTATTTAATGGAAAATAATAATAATAATAATAATAATAATTTATTTCACATTAGCCACCATTTACAAAGAAATACATCATGTACATACATCATATAGAACATAATACATTTTGAAGTGGATGTGGACGTCATAATACAGTATTTATAGCTTATTCTAGGTTACATTAAAATATATCTATCCTAAAGTAACACATTAAAATTGGTGAAACGTAACAGAGTACGCGATTAAAATTGTAATAAGTACTTAAAATAGGATTCAAATATTAGATTAGACCTTACTTCATTTTCTTGGTATACTTAATTGTTTAAGAAGTCATTTATTTTGTAGAAGCATTTTTCTATGTTGAAAAGTAATACTTTTAATTTTTTATTATGTATTCAACGCGGGTTTCCAGTCCTTGATTAAGCATGAAGTAAAATTTCGAGTTTAGAGAAGCCTAAAAATTAGGATTTGGGCGCGGAGCGAAGCGTGCGCCCAAATCCAAATTTTCAGGCTTTTCTAAACTCGAAATTTTACTTCATGCGCTCGGCGTAGAAAACACTGATTTAATGTGAAGTTTAAATTTGTAATTTTTCTGTGAGTTATGTTGTTTATACAAAACATTATTAACAACACTACAGGTAAATTAATTATTATTGATACAATTCAACAAATTAACCATAACTAATGGTTAAATTGTTGAATTGTATCAATAATAATTAATTTACCTGTAGTGTTTGTAATGGGTCATAGGGTGGTCATGTGCAAATATTATTTTCGTCTAAAATGTATAAAGAAAATTATCATTATTATTATTATGAATCGAGTTCAATGGCATAACGGGAGGGTCTTTCAGTTTGTTTATTTTAAATATGTGGAGAGGCAAGCTAGGCAAGCTCCGAGGAACGGAGATTTCCACCTCCAATATTTCGAAGAAATCGCCGGAGAGGGATTCAGTCAGGCAGTCGGGTGGACAGTTAGTTTTGGGACAGGGACGAGAAGAGTCAGTATTTGAATGTAAATGGGTACAGTTGAGAATAGGAAGTTTCAGTGGGATGTGAGTTAGTAAAGTAATGTTGATAAAAAAGAGTTGAGTGCTGTATTGAGAGTAGAAATAGAACGGTGTAAGTTCAAAAAGTCGAAGTAATTATAAATACAAGTGAGCATTGTTCCAAATGAAATTGTCCAGCCAAATAAAACTAATTAGTTTCGCAGGCTCTTTTGCAAATACGCAAAAGTAAGTCAGATCGTACAAATCATGCACAAAATGTTCATTTGTATGAAAGTAAAAAGAAGTAGCAAGTTATATCAATTGTTGAATGCACAAGATAAAGTAACATGATTATATTATTTTGAATTGTGGAGGCTTCTACTTCGATATACATGTTAATTTAACACAATAAAACACTTTTAACTTTGTTTGTATAACACAATTTATTTTTATGTGACTACAGTTTTGGCAAATTCAGCTTGCCATTATCAAACATGAAGTGTTTGATAATGGCAAGCTGAATTTGCCGAAACTGCAGTCACATAAAAATAAATTGTGTTATACAAACAAAGTTAAAAGTGTTTTATTGTGTTATGATTATATTACATATGCTTCGCTAACAACTCCGGGATGGTTTTTGTGGGTTTCCACCCTGCAAATGCAGGGGCTAGTTAATTTTGCTCCCACAAGTAGAATCATACTTTTTTTTTGAGTTTAACTAAATGCACATGGCTTCTAAGCACAAACATTGGATAACATATATTGTGAATATAAATAATACAAGACATAACAATTCATTAGAAATGTCATAAAAGGTCAATAAACTTTGCATACGTAAAGCTCATATCCTGTTTTATTTACTGTCCACACATCCTCCTAAATAAATTCAAAGGGAAGAAAGACACAGTATTTACGATAATGCATATTGACACAAACAACGAACCTGGTAAATAAATAAAAGGGTTACTACACACACAACACAACGTAAATAATAATACAAATTATAAATTTGTATAATAACTAGGGTCGAACCGTTACATGTTGTTAATAATGTTTTGAAAAACAAATGTTAGCTAAATTGTTGACAATATTTCAAATGACATTATTTGGTTTTTGGCTCTACATTGTAAAAGGCTTGTCCGTTAATAAAGAATTATTATTATTATTATTATTAAACATAGATTTTTTTAACTAACTTAAACGTTTTTAAAACATGTTTTAAATACATTTTAAACACGTTTTAAACATGTTTTAATTGTTAATGTTTTAAACACCGTTTCAATGAATAAAACACCTTTTGTTAAAAAAAACCTGTTTGTTTTAATTAAAATTAAAAAAACGTTTTTTAACAACCCTGGTTTTGAGTGAGGAAAATACAGTATTTACATTTTAGGAACAAGAGTTCCAGAATATAGTTGCTTCTGCAATGGCGAATGTTTGCCCAGCGGAGTTTTAAATATATCCGCATGTCGATCAGACGCACCGATATATTTGTCTTTACCACATTTCTACAATGCTGATCCACATTTCACTCGAATAATTGATGGAATGACACCTGATAAGGATAAACACGATTTTTATATTTCACTTGAACCAGTAAGTACAATCAAATAAGAGAATAATAGACTATTGTCACACATAAATACGAGGGTAGATTGAAAAGTTTCCGGAATGGGCAAGAAAACGCAGTAATTGAACAGGTTTTATTTTTTTATTTTTCAACATAGTACCCTTGCAGGGCGATACACTTTTCCCAGCGGTGCTCCAACTATTTTAAGCCTTCAGAAAAATATGATTTCGGGAACTCTGCAAAATAAGCTTTAGTGGCGGCGATGACCTCCTCATTTGACGTAAAGCACTTGCCTCCAAGCCAAGTCTTCATGTTTGTGAACAAAAAGAAGTCGCACGGGGCCAGGTCTGGAGAGTACGGGGGATGCGGCACCTCCTCGTAGCCCAATTCAACCAATTTAGCATTGGTGATGCGGGATGAATGGGCCGGCGCGTTGTCGTGGTGGAAGAGCACTTTTTTCCGCTGCAAATGAGGCCTCCTTCAATATGCCGTTGAATTGATCCAATAAATCGCTGTAGTATTGTCCCGTGATAGTTCTTCCCTTCTGCAAAAAGTCAATGTGTATCACACCTTGCGAATCCCAAAAAACGGTGGCCATGACCTTTCCAGCCGATGGGACAGTCTTTGCCTTCTTCGGAGCAGATTCGCCTGGAGAAATCCACTGTTTCGACTGCTGCTTGGTTTCTGGTGTGTAGTGGTGGATCTATGTTTCGTCCACGGTCACGAATCGGCGAAAAAAATCCGTTGGATTGCGCTTTAACAAGGCCAAACACTCTTTCGAAGTGGTCACACGATTTCGCTTGTTGTCCATAGTCAGCAAACGCGGCACCCATCGCGCCGACAGCTTCCTCATGCCCAAATGTTCGTGCACGATATTTTGCACACGTTCATATAAGATGCCCGTGGTCTCTGCTATTTCGCGCAACTTCACTCGTCGATCGGCTAACACGAGATCATGGACTTTGTCGACCATTTCTTCATTTGTGGCCGTTTTTGGACGTCCACTGCGTGGTTCATCCTTGGTGCTCGTACGGCCACGTTTGAACTCGCTCACCCAGAAACTAATAGTCGAAAATGAAGGTGTGGATGTGCCATGAACTTCCTGCAAAATATCTCGTATCTCCGTCGCCTTTTTCCCATCCATCCAGAAATGTTTGATGACTGCACGAAATTCGATTTTATCCATTTTTCTAAAGGTGCCTGACTTGCTTCACAAGATATCCTAGTAAACAAAAACGGAACGACGCACGTGTCTGAAAATTTGACAGCTTACCTAAAATAGGTTAGCCTTGACAACCATCATAACAATTTCACGATACGTGCGCCATCTCTTGCCCATTCCGGAAATTTTTCAATCTACCCTCGTATTACATAATAATAATAAATAAATATTATTACATAAAATAAGATTAATCCTGTTATAGAATACCGTTCGTTTTTTTTATGGTGCTCACCAGTGGGATCTCTTAAAGCAATAATGATACGAAGTTGGTCAAATTAAACAAAAGTTTCAATATTTGATACTGAGTAAGAATACGTCAACAAATTTCAGATAACATTATTTGTTTTAAAAATATGGCGAAAATTGTAAAATGCATATTAATTTATTTTTATTGTAAGTTTGTTGTTTAACGCAATAGAGGTCTGTTACTTGCTGTTTACTAGATATGGGAAGTTCGAATCTTTTAGGTGATTCGAATCAACTAAATCATTTCTTAAAAGTGATTCGTTCTTTATGAATCGTTCGTAAACTAATCACTTATAAAAGAAATAATGATAACAATAATAATATAGTTCGACCAGAGACAAAATTTCTGGGCTGTGTACTAGATATGGGAAGTTCGAATGATTTAGGTGATTCGAATCAACCAAATCATTTCTTAAAAGTGATTCGTTCTTTATGAATCGTTCGTAAACTAATCACTTATAAAAAAAAATAATGATAACAATAATAATATAGTTCGACCCGAGACAAATTTTCTGGGCTTTTCTAAACTCGAAATTTTACTTCATGCGCCATGCATATAAAACACTAAAATACTGTGAAAGTTATGTATATTTTAATCTCACTTGAAATCAGTGTATTATACGCGTGGCGCATGAAGTAAAATTTCGAGTTTAGAAAAGCCCAGAAAATTTGTCTCGGGTCGCTGCGCGACCCTCGACAAATTTTCACGGGGCTTTTCTAAACTCGAAATTTTACTTCATGCTTAGTCTGGGAGTGGAAAACACTCGTTTAAAGCTTCAAATTGAACTCTTTTAAAAAAACAACAAAAATCTAAATAATAAAAAAAATAGGCTGAATTTGGAAAACGTATACTCTGAATATATTATGAATTAGTCACTTCTATTAATATATGTTGAAAAGAAATAGAGAAAAAAACGCGCCATAAACTGTTAGCAAAATAATTATGTACTTATTTTTAAAGCTATTGTACTCGCTTATTAATTTTTATACTTTATTTCTTACATTGTAATTTATTCGTATATTTACGAATAAATTAAAAAAATAATACTTATTTTAGTTATTTAATATTAATTATTATCATCAAATGTATAAAAGTCTTATGTTAACATAATTGAAATTCGTTTAATAAAGAAACCGAAACATCTACTGATATCTGGTTCATTAGATGTTTCGGTTTCTTTATTAAACGAGTTTCAATTATGTTAACAACGAAAAACTTTTAAATAATTGAGATCTTTGTGAGACTGAAGAATTTTCAAATAGATTTTAATACTATTTGCCTTTTTGACATATATTTGCTCATTTAAAACTTATTTATAAACATTTTTAGGGGCAGGTGGTGAGCCACAAACGCGGGTTCGATTCCCGTGCACGGGGAGACTTTATTTAAAATTAATTTCTCGTCGTGTCCCTGGGTGTGGTGTGAATGTGTGTGACGTCCAAATATATGTTAAATTAATTAATATAATCATCGTTAGTGGCTGAATGGCTGGAACCTATGCCAAACAAACAAATGAAAAAAAAAAAAAACATTTTTAGGCAATATTTTTTCAAAATGTTATAAATTTAATGCTTACATATTCCTAATGTATTAAATTAATATATAGTTTTAAAAAAATCAAACAAAACTTGAAGATAATGAAAAGCACACAACTTTCACCTAAACACTTTTCACCTTAAATCTTTTGTTTATGATCAGTATACGGAAAAGCCTAGCGGAGATATTTATTTGATAATCACTCACAAATTGCTGCTTTATTATTAACATAATCAAAAAAAGTTTCAAACAAAAGATAATAATCGATATTTGTTTTTGAGTTTCGTGAAGAGTATAGTCATAAATAATTAACACTGTTGTATCCTTTCTTCACACTTTATTTTCTAATGGTTAGATATATATTTCAAGTGTTAAGCACTCGTTTTCAATAACAACAAGATAATAAAAAAATACAACACAAAACTTTTGCTTAATTTCCTTTCATCTCAGTTATTTAGTTTATGAACTAGTAACTAAAACATCTAGTGGAGATCAACAACTCACCGACTATGGCTTTCCATGTCTTAATCAAAAAATGTTTTAAACAAAAGTTGTAGCCATCGAAAAGACAATCCACTTTTACCCTAACACTTTTCACCTCAGCTTTTTTGTTTTTGTTCAATAAACCGAAAAAGATTTTTTGATAATAAATACACAGCTTTATGATAATTCGAAAATTTACGAACAAGTGTCTTCCACTCCCAGACTAAGTATGAAGTAAAATTTCGAGTTTAGAAAAGCCCCGTGAAAATTTGTCGAGGGTCGCGCAGACACAAAACTAATGTACAAAGCGGAGTTGGAGTTGCGCGCGGATTCGAGGGAACGAATTCGGGCGGATTCAGACCGCATGTATAAATCCGAATCGGGAATACGATTCCGCTCGCCCAAAATCTCGAGTAAATAAATTATTAACGAATCAATTCTTCTTGAAATACAGAATCAGTTCATTCAAATCACCATACAGAATCGTTCTTTTTGAACGAATCATTCACGAACGACCCATATCTACTGTGTACCATAAACGTCATCAGAGGAACACACAGGAATTATGTCCTATTTTTTAGATACAACACCTATTTTTGTTTTCTTATGGCGGCCATATTTGATTTTTGGAGCATTGAAAAGAGCAAGAAAAAATGTTGTCAAATCATGTGCCACAATTTTAATTAATTGTTAATTAAAACGATTGAATAAAATATGACAATTTTTGTTTTATTAAGTCGGCCATTTTGGATTTTTAGATAAGATCAAGAAAACTAATTGACGTGTAACACATGATTTCGTACAAGTTTTACTTGATCTTATCTAAGAATCTAATATGGCGCAGACTTGATAAAACAAAATCCATAGTTTATTCAATTGTTTTAACTAATTGACATGTTTATATATTTAATTGATGAGGCGGATACATGATGAAACTCCATAATACTATTTGAAATATTTGTCGAGGGTCGCCTGATGAAGCCACTGTGTGGTGAAACATGTTGCAGGGTTCAACAATTAAAGTGAAACCCTCCCTAATTGACATGTGGTGGTAAATAGGTATTGTATTTAGAAAATGAAACACCCTGTATAGAATCTGTTAACTCCTGTGTATTTCTCTGAGGGCTTTTATGGTATACAGAAAATTACAGATCTCTATCGCATTAAATAAGAGAGTTATAATAAAAATAAATTATCATCCATTTATACTTTTTTTGACATATTTTTAAAACAAATGATGTAAACTGAAATTAAATTATGAACTGTGTAAGGCTTTTACTTCGTTATACATGTTAATTCAATGAAATAAAACACTTTAACTTTGTTTGTATAACACACTATTTTTATTTTCGTGACTGCAGTTTCGGCAATTCAAGTTACTCTGTTTGATAATGGCAAGTTGAATTGCCGAAACTGCAGTCACGAAAATAAAAATAGTGTGTTATACAAACAAAGTTAAAGTGTTTTATTTCATTAAACTGAAATTTGTTGACATATTCTTACTCAGTATTGAAACTTTTGTCTAATTTGACCAAGTTCCTATCATCATTGGTTTACGAGATCCCAATGGTGAGCACGATAAATAAAAAAAACGAACGGTATACATAAAAATATTATATTTTGTATCCACTCATTATTATTTATATTTTTGTTTTTAGAAATCTGCAATAGTCGTTGAAATTGGTGCACGTATGCAATTGAATGTATTGCTTCAACAAATAAAAGGCATAAGGTAAGACATTCTTCAAAAGATAATAATTATTACATTCTTATACAGAGCCTTCATAACTGATTAAACGTTTTCAAATAACGCGTAAAAACATCGCAAGTTATGTTTACTATTTGGGGGTGGCAGTAACCAGAAATTTCTAATTGGCCCACGGTGGGCGAATTACGTCAGAGTGCAATAATTAACAAAAAAAACGTACGTTTTTGATAATCGTCAAAATATGTTTATTTGTACAGAAACATGATTTTAGAGATTTCTTCTTTATTGAAAGGTTTTAATCAAAGAGTAGCCAATGTTTATTAGAGAACTGAAAATAGAGTAGAAAAGGAGAGACTGTGGTCAGGTAGTGGGGTAAGAGTAAGATAGTCGTAATATACACCAATCACCAGTCTCGCATCCAGCATCAGCATCCAAATACGGCTTCCAAATTTGAAGAGGTTGGCTAACTAACTAACTCAAAACGGTCGACATTACGGGTTTTATGCGCGGAAAATGTTTTGTAAGGAGTGTGGACATCAGGAAAGGCATGAATAAGTTGATTCAGACACGATTATAACGTGTATGTCCATGTGCCATCTCCATTCATAGTTCCACTTCGATAATGAGCCTTCAGGATGAAAGTATCATGCTGTGGTGCAAACATCACGGTAAACAAAGGCGTATTCTCTTAAATTCTGTAAATTTAGGATTAAACTTAAATTTTCTAATTTTCTAACCTTAAAAACAGCAAATCACTTACCACACAACAAAGATTTACACAAAGTAAAGTAAAGTAAAGTAAAGTAAAGTAAATTTATTTACGGTAAACACCATTTGTACATAAAATTACAACGTAATATAATTAATTAAAAAAATATATATAAAAATCAAATATAACAGCTAATCGACGTAATTGTGCGTGTATATATAGTAATTATAGAAAAAAGTAGTCCTTATAAGAACTGATGTGTATGAAATAGAATGAAAAATAACTAAATTCGAAGAATGAATTAACACAATGGCAAAATACGACGCACGACGCTGCTAATGTCAAATCGAGTTACTGTTTATTAATTTTTTCTTGGCATGAATTCGGAGCGATCAAATTCCCCAGATTTTTCGGCGGGAAATTTAACTTGTCTACAATCATTGTTGATCACATTGTACGTGAGCTAAGGGGCATTAGATGGCGTTTACGCTTTCGGACTAATGCAAAAAGTTGAAAGTCTATGTTGTATTTTTAAAGAAGAAGGATCTGAAATCATGTTCATTTTTAGATAAAAATATTTTAACAAAAATCAGAAATTTATGATTTTGAATTGTTGCAGTCTAATATACGCAATTCGCTCACTGTGTGGCGTTTCGATTTTGTTTATGTCAATTACTGTATTTTGATTATGTCAACTACTGTATTTTAATTTTCACCATTAAAAATAACTTGCGATGTTTTGGCTTGTTATTTAGAAACGTTCGAGTAAATATACTTCTAAAAACTATTTGCCAAAATTACAATATTTTAATAACTTAACATTTTTGAACATACTTTTTATACAGTGGGACCAAAAATGATTTGTTCATTTTTAATAGGCAATATCAAATATAACTATTTATTAATCGCTATATTACTGATAACAATTTGAAAGAGGAGACTTTGGAGATATTTTGACAGTTGACAAAATGGTGCGTTGGAACATACAGCAACGCATATTTTGTGTTGAAAAATTTCTTAAATTAAGTTCAATTATTCAAAGTCAACGTTTATTTCGTCTACATTTTAATGTTCGTGATGTTCCGGCTCGAAATGTTATTTCGTATTGGGTAAGGAAGTGGCGAAATCATGGGTCAGTTGAGTGAAGAAAATCAGCCGGGAGGATTCGCTCTGCATGCAATCCTGAAAATGAGGAACGGGTGAGACAATCAATTCTGCGTAGCCCAAATCGATCAGTTCGGCGGCATGCGGCAGCGTTAAATTTATCTGCAACAAGTACCCGAAGAATGCTGCACAAAATGAAGTTTCATCCGTACAAAATAGCAGTGGTGCAGAAGTTAACTGATCGTGATAAACAAAGCCGTGTTGAGTTTTGTCAACGTTTTTTTGGAGTTAAGCAATGAGGAACCCGATATCGCACATTTTTTCATGAGCGACGAAGCACACTTTACTTTACATGGCTTGGTAAATAAACAGAATTTTCGATACTGGGCTACGGAAAACCCGTGTGAAATCTATGAAAGACCCTAACATTCCCCAAAAGTGACTGTTTGGTGTGCTGTATCATCGTCAAAAATCATCGGTCCATATTTTTTTGAAGAAAACGGCGAAACAGTCACAGTCAATTCTCAACGGTATGCACATATGCTCCAGACATTTTTTTTACCGCAAATTGAAGAAGAAGAAAGAAATCACTTTTTTCAACAAGACGCTGTCATACTGCAAGAATAAGTATGGAGATCCTGCGACAGACATTTCCAAATAGACTAATTTCTCGAAACGGTGATTTTAATTGGCCCCCGAGATCTCCCGATATTACTGTTCCAGACTTTTTTCTTTGGGGATATTTAAAGAGTAGAGTGTTCAAGAGTAAGCCTAGAAATATAGAGGAGCTCAAAAGAAATATCCGACAAGAAATTGAAGCTATTCCACAGGATATGCTTCAACGAGTTATGGCAGATTTCGTCCGTCGTTTAGAAGAGTGTGTGGAGAAGGGTGGCGGACATTTAACACACACTATATTCAAAAAGTAAAACTCCCATTATTACTTTTTAAGATGTCATTTATATTATTTCTGCATTTAAAATAATTCATGTGTTATTTCCTATTAAAAATAAACAAATCATTTTGGCTCTCATTGTATATTAAATCTTAACATAATATAAATATTTCTACAGTATTCTCCAAGGCGTGCCAAAAATACTTTTCCCAGTCTTCTACTTCGATCAAATCGTGACAATGTCAGACGATTTGGCCTTCAACATAAACCTCCTACAAAACCTGCCAGAAATCAACAGAGGTGCCAGCTTTATGTTGATCAGCATCGGCGTATTCCTTGTTATATACATTATTAGTAAATGTATATACAGTTTTATCAAAAACCACAGTCTAAGAAACGAGTATAAAATCCCGCAACAAACCCAAACCCTCGAAGACATACCGATAAGAAAAGAGATCCACATTTAAATAGCTTTACTTAAGACGCAGTTTATTTTTAAATGTGTTGTTTTATTTTATTAAATGACTAATGCTCGTTTGCACACAAATCGATTAACTTAATCAGAGCTTAATACTTTCTAAAAACAAAACAGTTATTTACAAATTGTTTACACAATCGTATATTAATAAAAAAACTGTTTAGGTTATCTCACAAATGTATAACATTCTTATATTCTAGAATTTTTACTTAATCAGAGGTTTAATCAATGATTAGTGGATGATTAAAGTCGGGGTGCAAATAGGCCTAATTGTTATATTTATTGTAAATATGTATTACATAATTTTATTAATAAAAATAAATACGTAATTTTAATTAAAATTATTAGGTTTGTTTTCGAACGCACATATTAATTCACTGACTATAGAGGCTTCTACTTCGTTATACATTGTTGAACATAAATAAAACACTGTTTATCACTTTGTTTGTATAACAATTGGTTTATTTGGTGACTATAGTTTCGATACTACACGTATCATTATCAAACCGTTAGTAACAAAAAACTACAAAGGAACATTATTTATATTTGCAAATTTTCTAATAACAGCGTTAAAGAGGGGGGTGTATTTAAGGTCAAGCTGGTCGTTAATTACGGGAATTTCCCGATTAGCGCGAGCTTTGAGAATCTCCAAAGACTCCAGGAGGTCCATCTTTCTACCCTTCTCGGCAAAGTGAATATATCAGTTCAAATAGAATTTATTAATATTTTAGAAATCATATTAGATAACAATTACTTTTCTTTCGATAATAAATATTATAAGCAGACAGAAGGGTTAGCAATGGGTTCACCATTGAGCCCGTTGCTAGCCGAGATATTCATGTGCAACCTTACCTATTCAATTTTAAATTCACAGCTAGGCAAGAAACATATTAAAGTGTGGTATAGATACGTCGATGACATCATAGCCTCTTTCGTAGGTACTAATAGACAATTAACACAATTTTTAGATTATATTAACTCATTACATCCGAATATAGTATTTACAGTAGAAACAGAAACTAACAATAACATAAAATTTTTAGACCTCTCAATAACACGTACTAATGAATCACTAACTTTTGATATTTATAGAAAACCTACTTTCACAGACCGTGTAATTCCTAACTGTTCCAACCATCCTTATAAACATAAACTAGCTGCCTTTAACTCCATGGTAAACCGAGCTTTTATTGTTCCGTTGTCAGAAACCTCTTTTAAAAAAGAAATAGATATTATTAAAAGTATAGCCGTTTCAAATGGCTATACTACGTCAATAGTGGATAAAATAGTTAATTAATACAAAATTAAACTTATTAGAAAATACATATATGCCGGAATCGAACCTAAAACATATGCAACATATCGTTCCCTTACTTACTTTGGAAATATAACTCACAAAATTAAAAATATTTTAGCAAAACACAAATTAAATATAGCGATGAAACCATTTACAAAAATTAAAAATCATATTTTTAACCATAAGACTCAGATACCAAGTATTTACAAATCAGGAATATATAAATTAACCTGTAATGATTGTAAGGAAGTGTATATAGGTCAATCTGGTCGTAATTTTAAGACCAGACTCGGTGAGCATCTTTACTCTTTTCGGCATAGATTAATTGATAAGTCATCTTTCGCCAAACATTTGATTGTAAATAACCATTCTTTTGGCGAGGATGTACTTTCAGTTATTCACTTTGCCGACAAGGGTAGAAAGATGGACCTCCTGGAGTCTTTGGAGATTCACAGAGCCCGCGCTAAACGGGAAATTCCCGTAATTAACGACCAGCTTGACCTTAAATACACCCCCCTCTTTAACGCTGTTATTAGAAAATTTGCAAATGTAAATAATGTTCCTTTGTAGTTTATTGTTACTAACGGTTTGATAATGATACGTGTAGTATCGAAACTATAGTCACCAAATAAACCAATTGTTATACAAACAAAGTGATAAACAGTGTTTTATTTATGCACATATTAATTGTTGAGAAGCTAAGAATAGAAGTAGAAACATTAAAAGTGCGATTCTTTTCGCAATCTACAACAAGTTAGTCTTACAAAGACTATATCAAACACTCATTGAAACAACTACTTCCCGGGCTAATACCCCGACGGACATTGAATTATACAACAAGTGTTTGCTGTTACATACAGTAACCTACTGCAAATGTAACAATTTGGGTCAAATTATTTAGGCCAAACACTTGTATAATTCAATGTCCGTCGGGGTATTAGAACGGGAAGTAGTTGTTTCAATGAGTGTTTGATATAGTCTTTGTAAGACTAACTTGTTGTAGATTGCGAAATGAATCGCACTTTTAATGTTTGAAGTATTCTGCAACCAAGAATTGGCAATTTCATTTATACAGAAGTAGAAACTATGAGCAAGGAATTAGGATTAATAAAAGCGAAAATTAAGAGAAAGAAAGAGTAGTGGATAGAAGAAAAAGAAATGTAGGAAATAAAACACGATCGTTTGAGAATTTTCACAGTTTTTAATGTCGAACACTGCGACAATTGTTTCGCCACACAGTGGCTTCATTAGGCAGATGAGTAATGCAGTGTTCGACATTAAAAACTGTGAAAATTCTCAAACGATTGTGTTTTATTTCCTACATGTTATGGAATTTCACCAAGTAACAGCCTCATATATCCAATAGAAAAAGAAATCTTGGTCAATAAAATCCAAGAGTTAGAAGACAAGGAAAAGAGAGAGCAAGAGAAGAGGCGTAGCAATTTGTTATCAAAAACGCAGGAGTAAAAGGAGAATGTGTAGGGAGAAAAGTCAGCAAATTATTGAAGGAATCGTTGCAGGTGGAAGTGAAAATTGTAGATGCGATCGAATTAAAAAATGGGATAATATTAGCGAAAATAAAAGACATGAAGGACAAAATAAAAGTAATGATAAACAAGTGGAGACTGAAGCGAACGGAGATGTATGTGTATAATGACTTGACTGCAAAGGAAAGAAATATTCAAAGTTGTTTGAGGAAAGTTGCCAAGGAAGAGGAAGTAGTTAAAATATGACACAGGAAGCTCGATATAACCAGCAGAAAGGTGTCGTGGAACGAAATAAATGAGCGGGTTAATGGGCCCAGCGCAAAAACCTAGTTTGAATTAAAAGTTAGAAAAAGGACGAGTCAAGGGGAGTTATTTTATTTAGGTGTGTTCCAATTATTATGAGATTATTTTATTTCTGGGATTAAACAGCCTTATTGTTTTATAGCCATATTTATAATGTGTATATTTACTCTAAAAAACTACTAAATGCATCCAAACTTTTGGCCTGTACTGAATATACTCGTATATATATTTTTTTTAATATTCTGCACGTGAATAAATCTTTAAATATTTCGTAAACTCGTTTTTTAATATTCCACTAGTATATTTTTTCTAATACATAATCTAACACTTTTTGCTTACTACCACAAATTCTGCTATTCTCAATACTTTTTAATCTGATAATAATAATAATAATAACTTTATTTGTATACTCAGTAACATGAAGGTACTCTAAAGAAAAAACTATAAAATCATGGTACACAAATCACGAGGTGAGATTCAGTATCAGGTAATAAATACCCAACTGTTCTTCCATCTTAACCTAGACACTATTAAAGGTAATATATAGGTAGGTATAATTATATGAATTTAATAATTTTTCCTTTAATGGGCCCAGCGCAAAAACCTAGTTTGAATTAAAAGTTAGAAAAAGGACGAGTCAAGGGGAGTTATTTTATTTAGGTGTGTTCCAATTATTATGAGATTATTTTATTTCTGGGATTAAACAGCCTTATTGTTTTATAGCCATATTTATAATGTGTATATTTACTCTAAAAAACTACTAAATGCATCCAAACTTTTGGCCTGTACTGAATATACTCGTATATATATTTTTTTTAATATTCTGCACGTGAATAAATCTTTAAATATTTCGTAAACTCGTTTTTTAATATTCCACTAGTATATTTTTTCTAATACATAATCTAACACTTTTTGCTTACTACCACAAATTCTGCTATTCTCAATACTTTTTAATCTGATAATAATAATAATAATAACTTTATTTGTATACTCAGTAACATGAAGGTACTCTAAAGAAAAAACTATAAAATCATGGTACACAAATCACGAGGTGAGATTCAGTATCAGGTAATAAATACCCAACTGTTCTTCCATCTTAACCTAGACACTATTAAAGGTAATATATAGGTAGGTATAATTATATGAATTTAATAATTTTTCCTTTAATGGGCCCAGCGCAAAAACCTAGTTTGAATTAAAAGTTAGAAAAAGGACGAGTCAAGGGGAGTTATTTTATTTAGGTGTGTTCCAATTATTATGAGATTATTTTATTTCTGGGATTAAACAGCCTTATTGTTTTATAGCCATATTTATAATGTGTATATTTACTCTAAAAAACTACTAAATGCATCCAAACTTTTGGCCTGTACTGAATATACTCGTATATATATTTTTTTTAATATTCTGCACGTGAATAAATCTTTAAATATTTCGTAAACTCGTTTTTTAATATTCCACTAGTATATTTTTTCTAATACATAATCTAACACTTTTTGCTTACTACCACAAATTCTGCTATTCTCAATACTTTTTAATCTGATAATAATAATAATAATAACTTTATTTGTATACTCAGTAACATGAAGGTACTCTAAAGAAAAAACTATAAAATCATGGTACACAAATCACGAGGTGAGATTCAGTATCAGGTAATAAATACCCAACTGTTCTTCCATCTTAACCTAGACACTATTAAAGGTAATATATAGGTAGGTATAATTATATGAATTTAATAATTTTTCCTTTAATGGGCCCAGCGCAAAAACCTAGTTTGAATTAAAAGTTAGAAAAAGGACGAGTCAAGGGGAGTTATTTTATTTAGGTGTGTTCCAATTATTATGAGATTATTTTATTTCTGGGATTAAACAGCCTTATTGTTTTATAGCCATATTTATAATGTGTATATTTACTCTAAAAAACTACTAAATGCATCCAAACTTTTGGCCTGTACTGAATATACTCGTATATATATTTTTTTTAATATTCTGCACGTGAATAAATCTTTAAATATTTCGTAAACTCGTTTTTTAATATTCCACTAGTATATTTTTTCTAATACATAATCTAACACTTTTTGCTTACTACCACAAATTCTGCTATTCTCAATACTTTTTAATCTGATAATAATAATAATAATAACTTTATTTGTATACTCAGTAACATGAAGGTACTCTAAAGAAAAAACTATAAAATCATGGTACACAAATCACGAGGTGAGATTCAGTATCAGGTAATAAATACCCAACTGTTCTTCCATCTTAACCTAGACACTATTAAAGGTAATATATAGGTAGGTATAATTATATGAATTTAATAATTTTTCCTTTAATGGGCCCAGCGCAAAAACCTAGTTTGAATTAAAAGTTAGAAAAAGGACGAGTCAAGGGGAGTTATTTTATTTAGGTGTGTTCCAATTATTATGAGATTATTTTATTTCTGGGATTAAACAGCCTTATTGTTTTATAGCCATATTTATAATGTGTATATTTACTCTAAAAAACTACTAAATGCATCCAAACTTTTGGCCTGTACTGAATATACTCGTATCTATATTTTTTTTAATATTCTGCACGTGAATAAATCTTTAAATATTTCGTAAACTCGTTTTTTAATATTCCACTAGTATATTTTTTCTAATACATAATCTAACACTTTTTGCTTACTACCACAAATTCTGCTATTCTCAATACTTTTTAATCTGATAATAATACCTTTATTTGTATACTCAGTAACATGAAGGTACTCTAAAGAAAAAACTATAAAATCATGGTACACAAATCACGAGGTGAGATTCAGTATCAGGTAATAAATACCCAACTGTTCTTCCATCTTAACCTAGACACTATTAAAGGTAATATATAGGAAGGTATAATTATATGAATTTAATAATTTTTCCTTCCTAAATAACACATTTACATTTTCACGATATTACTGATTTGGTATAGGTAATTGTAATTTATTAGTTTTAAAACTTTACCATAATTTAATGTAAGCGCGGTGCATAAAATACACTAATTTAAGTTAAAAATTATACTTACTTAGCATACTACTTTATCAGTATATTTTCAACTTCACAATAATTCAGTGTTTTACACGCGTGATGCATGAAGTAAAATTTCGTATTTAGAAAATCCTGAAAAATTTTAAGATTTTCTAAACACGAAATTTTACTTCATGCTTAATCAGGGAGTAGAAACACTAATTAGAAGTTTCAAACTTAACTCTTTTTAAAAACAACGAATGCTTAAAAATGTACACATCGAGGACACGTATGTATACGAATCGCGAATCGCTAGAGGCCCACAAGACCCCCGGGGACCGACATTTTGGGAAAGAGATTTTAGAAGAGACTTATGAAAAATATTTTAATTTACAGATAATTTATTTAGGTGATATCCACGTATTATAATTAATTCAAGAGTATCGTGTTTAGGCGAGGAATTAATAATAATAATTAATAAATTAACTGTGATATATTAAAAGCGAATTACTTTCTAAATAAACCCAACATAAACATTAATTACACCACCACAAAATAAACTTATCAATGTAAACATCAAACAAACACCGCAACGAAGAGTCCTCCCATCAAACCAACGGTAAACGAAGTGTGCGTGCTGGTGAACAAAACCACCTCCTTCATCCAATTCGATTGTTTCCTCTTCTGCAAATTTTTGGCAAACTGGTCGACGTTCTGGATAATCGTGGTCCAATTGAAATTTGCGTACCCGTTGGTCTTTGCGGCTTGCATCAGTATAAGACTCCCGCAAAGTGTGATCGCCACCAATTTTCCGACTTTCATGCACATGTAACCGGTGGCACAGCCGGATGCCGCCGAAATTAGTTTTTTCCTCGTTTCTGGGGTGTTTTCTAATGTGTCATTGTCGTCTTCATCGTCGTCGGAGGAATCGTCGTAATTGAATTGTTTTGTGTAGATGATGATGTCGTTTTTTAAGGGATTCATGATTTTTGACAAGTTCACTGAAGTTCACATTTACATTTTTTCAAAACATTTATTGTTTGTTGCTATAAATAAAATTTGACATGTGTCTGAAATTCGGTTTAGCTGTGCAGCGATTTTTTTGACTATTATTTATTGTTATTCATATTTAATTTTATAGTACGTATAATTTTCAATTAAAGAAAGACAGGAAGTTTTTTTTTAGAGTGATTGAATGTACCAATTGCTCAAAATTACGTTTTTGACATGAGGTGTTTGGGCTGGAATTCAGTTTAGATGAACAGCGATTTTTTTACTATTTTTTATTGTTATGCATATTTAATGGTATGATACATATAATTTCAGATAAAAGATAGGCAGAAAAGTTGTTTTTTTGGGGCGATTCGGATTCGTGATTCGAATTCTTTGGTCAAGGTGCATGTGCTGGACAGTACAATTTTTTAACTTTTTCTTTTTAAACATATGTATTTTGATGAGAAAATAACGAATCCAAAGTCCGATTTTTTAGAAAGCTTACCGTTTAAGCGAAATTAATTTTAAAAGTTGTCGATTCTGATAAACTATTTATCGCTAACATGTGTGATTTTATACACATTTCCTGAATAAAATAGTCCCACATTACAACTTAGACACAAGTTCTAAAGTATTATTTGTAATTTATTACTTTCTCTTATTTTTTAAGCGAATACACTGATTTAATTTTATACTATAAAAGTGATGTTTGTTGACAACTACAGTCCCTGGCCATATTATTAGACTCAGTCATGATATTTATATTTTTTCTGTTTTTAAGACATATAGCGCCCACTATTACAGACACACTATATTTAAGCTTGTTTGGTAAGAGTTATGTTATGTTATCACGGTCAATAATACAGATTTCTAATCAAATGTCAAATTACTTGACATTGTTTGTAATTCCAAGTACAAGTATAGTTGTTTTAAAAGTTCGTTTTGTTGAGTTTAACAGTTTATTTTCTAAAGGTAAGTGATGAATGACCAAAATATAGTTTTCGTAAATATTACTTAATATTATTAAAGCATTTTTAACTCAATTACTTGTAAGAAAAATTAAAAACCAGTGGTTTGACATTTCGGTGCTATTGTTTTAGATGGGGAGGTGTAAAGATCTTTCTGTAGAGCAAACTTCTTCTATGAGAGCACTATTAATTAATACCAGCCTTAGCCAACGGCAGATAGCGGCAAGATGTGGAGTATCGCAGTCTTCAATACGGCGGTTAAATAAAAAAATTAAATCTAACCAGCCCACAGATGCAGCTAGGAAAGGACGGTGTGGTAGAAAACGGCTTCTAACTCCCCGGAATAAGCGGCAACTTCGAAATATTGCCGTAGAATTTTGAAAGGGTAGTCATGCCCAAATAAGAACAAAATTTGAAGAAGCAGGGTGCAACGTGTCTGTCCGTACAGTGAGGCGCAACCTATACCATCTTGGTTTCAAATGTCGTAGACCAGTAAGAAAGCCAAGATTGACACCAAGCATGGTACATAAGAGGTTGGCTTGGGCTAATATTCATAAACAGTTAACTGTTGATGACTGGCGGATAGTATGTTGATTGACACCTCTTAATAATATTTTTCCTTAGCTGTTTTTGCTTTATTACAGACTTGCTTCAGTGACGAGTCAACCTTCCAAATTCTGGATAATAAGTCACAGTTTGTCAGACGACGACCTCACGAAAAATATAACTCCGACTGCGTTATAAAGACCATCAAGCATCCTGTGTCTGTCATGGTATGGTCTGTCATCAGTGGAAAGGGTGTGGGGCGTTTGTACGTGGTCGAGGGAACCATGCGGCAAGACCAATACAGAAAGGTATTGGAAACGAAACTGCTTCCGCAGATGCAGGAATGGTTTGGTGATGGCAGAAAAGTATTTATGCAGAACGGAGCACCATGCCATACTGCAAAATCTATTAAAACATTTTTGGAAGAGGAAAATATTCCACTTTTACCATGGCCGGGCAACTCTCCGGATATGAATCCTATTGAGAATGTTTGGGAATGTTTGAAGAGAGAGCCGGGCCAAAGAAACCATAACAACGAAGGTTCAACTGATAGAACGCATTGTATACAATTGGAACCACAATGAAAAATTAAAACAAATTGCTTTAAACTGTGTTGACAGCATGCCAAGAAGAGTTGCTGCACTAGCCGCATCGAGGGGTGGCTTAACAAAATATTAATTTACCATTCCTTGTGTGTGTAATTTTTAAATTTTTTGATTAATAGTATTCTAGAACATAACATCTATATATTACTATCACTTACACGATTATTATCTTCGTAATAATAGTTAAATCATCAAAAAAACTTAGATTTGGTTAGTGAGTCTAATAATATGGCCAGGGATTGTATTTATATAAAATATGTGTAATACCGACTACGGCCTTAGATTGATATAATTTCATAAAAAAAGAACAGGTGGCGCTAGTGTATGATTTATTTGGTTTGTTTCATCAATGTATGTACTTTATGTACATGCGCTATGATTTTATAGTTTATTAGTTATAATAAGTGTATTATGTTTAATGTATATACACGATTCCATTTGTTTCTGGATCTCGCCTAGCTATGGAAAAGTGACAGTTTAAGTATTGTAAATGGGGCTGGTTGTGTTTTAAATCAGGGTTTTTAAATGTCACTGTCAGATGTTCGATTTTAAGGTTATAATTTCTGACTATTGTGATCTTACACTGATGCCTGTTTTACAAATTTTCAGATATAAAAGGATAATAATATGCAGTTTTAAGATTAACAAAATTTACTACTTGGTTTTTGTACATACAAACACAGCAATAATATTGTATATAACAAATATAATGAATTCGGCTCTGCAAACTTATTTCGTCATCCATTTGTATTTCTCGCTTGGGTCTTCCCGTTAACACATTTTGATCAACTCCATCCATCCACCTTAATTTTGGTCATTCTCTCTTCTGTTGGCCCTCAGTATTTTTTTGTAGAATTGCAAATTTATTCCCACCCTCTTGTGATACTGATAATTTTCATGTCAAACAATTTTTAAGCCCTCATTCCACTTTTATTATTTAGTCAAGAGAACCTGCATCTGAATCTTCTGATGTTTGTTCTGAGCCAGATTTCCCAAGCGAAATAATAAAAGGAGGAATGGTTTCAAAAGAAAGGTTCCCCATGTGTTTTGTCCAGTCATTTTTCACTTTGACATTGACACAGCATTGCAACACTAGATTAATTTGATTTAATAATAAAATGCTCGAAGAAGCGACCGCGTGGCGAAATAATTGTTGCAAGATTAACAATAAACCTCTTGAAAATTAAAAAGAGGATTACTTATGATATCATAAATTATTGCAACACTGTTAAAATAAGGAATCAGGAGTGGCAACTAATAAAAAATGTAAATTTTAATACTGCAACATAACAACACGAAAGCATGGCTAGGCGAGATCCAGAAACAAATGGAATGGTGTATATATGAATACACAATTTTGTATAAATGCAGTAAAATATATGTAAATTTGCACAACATCGCGGTGGAACAAATAAAATGTCATTTGACAGAAATGTCATTTATACTAGTTCATTATTAATTTATTATCTTATAGTTCTTATAGTGTTTTCGGATTAATGCATTGTTGCTCCACATTTGTCCTAGTTGTGTTCGGATAACAGTTTCAGTGTTCACTTTTTTCGAGTTTTATAACGTTACAAACTTTTATGCCAACATAACCTAATTTAGAAGTAAATGAAATGGGCAATATGCGTAAAGAGACATAAGCAAATTATACAAATGCAAACCTTGCTACTAAGTTAACCACTTTATTCTCAACTTTAAAGAGACAACCCTTAACTGGTGACGTGATTAAAATTTAATACAATTGGTGAAGTAGAGTTTTTTTGGACGCCTATTGAAATTATCTTTAAATGATCACTTTCTACAGCATTTATAATATGTTTCTAAATGAGTAGCTGCTCCCAAATATTGTTCATTCAACTATGATAAATGTGTAAATCTGTGGCTTACCGCAAAAACCAGTTAAGTCAATTTTTTTGTCTAAATTGAGTTATCTGTACTTAAAACACCCATTAGGTGTAATGTGTGCAATAAGACACGTTTAATTATATCATAAACCTTTCTGCTAACATAACCTGACCAAATAGTATGTGGAATTGCTAACGTGTGCAAACGTGCAACGTAGAGAATTAATTCTATTATAAACCTTTATACTAACCTAACCTAGATATATATGGAGTCGCTAATGTTTAGAAAGAGACTCAAACAATTTATTATATCATGAACCTTTCTACTAACCTAGAAGTGTATAGAATCACCAACGTGAGCAATGAGACTTATGCATTTAATGCTATGCAAATCCTTCTGCTAACCTAACCTAACCTAGAAGTGCATTGAATTGCCAAAGTGTACTATGGGGCTTAAGATCAGGTATCAAATACGGTATCATGCGGCCTGCCAGAGTTTCTGTATTGGGGGCCCGAGTTAGGATGTATAACTGTTACTGCTGTTATTAATATTTCAAATCAATCACTTACCGTTAATCCAAAAGACACGAAAAACGACACAAATACACTAAATAACAAACTGACTACAGTAAAATTATGTACAGAAATTACAAAGTATGTACAGCAATTACAAACCACAATACAATGAAAATTGTTTTACAACAAACATCTTAAAACAAATGACTTCCCCCGATCGATAAGGTCGCTATTTACTTTATCGGCCGCCTGATTTCACTTATGAATAAATTACTGAATTCATTTAAATGTAGTGTAATTCCTTTATTTTATATCAAATAATTGGAAAATATTATTATTAGTTGTTATATAATTTTATTAATAAAAGCGTTTGATTATGTACTAGCGCCATCTAGTTTTCACGCACGTAATCACGGCGATACCAGCGGTGACAATTGAATTTTGGATAAACAAACCTCAAATGTCACCGTTTATATGTTAACGATGTTAACATTAAATTTGTGTTGTGTATTCACGTTAAAATATAAGTAAAAGATCAAAATTGGTGCAGATATGTAGCAATTTATAAGGAAGTTATACTGTGTGTTCAGTTTACACTGGAAATGTGGCATAAAATTGCAAGAAAAGGCAAGAAAGACATCTCATAGAAACATTAACCAAAACACGAATTGTGATTAAACGGTAAGTTTTAGACAAAAATATATATTGGATTCTTCATTGTCACACACAAACGCAGACAGTTCCATTAAAAAAAGTTTAAAAAAGGTCAAAAACGTCGAAACAAAACCCAGTGTCCAACACATGCACTCAATCCCAAACACCTCCTGTGAAAAACGTAATTTGCAATAACAAATTTTTAGCAAACGGTAATTGGACTTACCGTTTGCTAAAAATTTGTTATTGCAAATTACGTTTTTCACAGGAGGTGTTTGTTGGTTAGGCGCTTGATATTATCATAGATAATGTATGCATTACTTAGCAGAGCTGGGACGAATCCACGTAAAAAGAATTCGAATCACGAATCCGAATCACCTAATATGATTCGAATCACGAATACTCGAATAAAGGATTCGTAAGAGATAAATATGATTCGAATCAAAGATTCGAATCCTGTTTTTTCGAATCACGAATACAAATCCTTCAAGAATAAATTAGATTTTATTATTTATTGCAACTATTAACATTTTAATATTGCCAGCAGTTGTTTTAAGGAAAATATTAAAAACCTAATTATTTATTATTAACACTGATCATCGTTGATAACAGACTAAATATCTCATTCCGTGTTACTCTGATTGAAGATGTTATTGTGTGTTTTTGAACTTTACTTCAAATCAGTGTTTTGTACGCGTGGCGCATGAAGTAAAATTTCGAGTTTAGAAAAGCCCCGTGAAAATTTGTCTCGGGTCGCTGCGCGACCCTCGACAAATTTTCTACGCGGGGCTTTTCTAAACTCGAAATTTTACTTCATGCTTAGTCTGGGAGTGGACAACACTCGTTCTTAGAAGTTTCTAATTGATGAATCGCTCTAGATTAATAAGTTTATTACTCAAAGGACCGTTTTACAAAGGCTATAGCTCGAAGGACCAGTTGTAGTGTTTGGAGACCGAAGGACTACAGGGAATTGAAGTTGTTTTTCAAAAAAAAAAAAAAATAACGAATATCTGAAGGTTCACAGTGTGGATTTGAAAGAAAATTGTTATACATATATGTGATTCTTAATAAATGTCAATAGTTTTCATGTTTTTCATAATTTGTGTGTATGTTGTTAGTTTTCGCGATTTAGTCAAACGTTTTTTTTTTTCAGTGTTTTAGTCAATTTGAATGAAATTTAATGACTTTTCTCTGACTTTCCCGGGTTTATTGATATTTAGTGAATTATTTGTACGTAATTTTGAGGCATTCGTCGATTTTATAAATGAGTTCAATTTCAAGTTTTGAACAGTGATTCCAATCCCAGGTTAAAGATGAACAAAGTTTAACAGGAATAAGAAACATTTGTTTAAAAAGCTCAAGTATTTAACCTGTGGGAAAGTACTATGATAGACATATCATTTTTTTTTTATTCTGACAGTTACGATACACATTTTAACACATGTGAGATATTTTAAGGTAACGAGTGTCTTCCACTCCCAGACTAAGCATGAAGTAAAATTTCGAGTTTAGAAAAAAAAGCCCCGCGTAGAAAATTTGTCGAGGGTCGCGCTACGCGACCAAACCAAATTTTCAGGCTTTTCTAAACTCGAAATTTTACTTCATGCTTAATTTGGGAGTGGAAACCCTCGGTAGACAAATAGCAAACGTTTATTATGAAGGTTTCCTTATTATACAATTTATAAGTTAAAATTGAGTTGATGATTTTTTGATAAAAATGTAGCTACTCTTTGTGTCTTGTTTTGAAACAATTACAAATGATCTATTTATTTATTAACGGTATTAACCTTTTTGAACAACTTACATATATTCCAGATGTCTGCAGTATAAAAACAATAATAATAACAATATCAAAAACACAATTTAGCCATATAATGCAAAATAAAGACTAAAATATTTATAAATCCTTTAAAAGAAACTTATAAACATAAGATTAAAATGTTGTTATCAAATTTGTTTATGGGTTATAAATGTGAAAACAAAACAAAATTCTAATCTAATGTTTTTAAGTGTTCAATATCTCGTAATTCAATTATTTAAATAGGATGACCCATTTTTTATCACGTGGTACGATTGGGGGAAAGATTTCCTACAAAAAGTATTAACAATTATACATCTAAAGCAAGTAGTTTTCGAATTATTTCGAAAATTCGTTTTTTGTCGCATTTATACAGGGAATAATGCGCGCATAAGTCGCAACTGAATTTTAGGAGGCAAGTAATAATGCTTTTGTTTTGTCGCGTATGTAATGCGAAATGTCAAATAATAAAAATAATTAGTACAAAGCTATACAGATATCAACGAAATAAATAAATACGCCCATCAACAAATTTTCAATTTATTCTTTATACATGGCAACTGTGATAGAATTGTTACTCGAACATGTAGATCTAGTATTTAATGAAACTTATCTACATTTGCCGTCGATGAATAAAACAAGATTTAGAAGATTGGAATCAAATTTTGTTCAATTGGCAGTTGCCATGTATAAAGAATAAATTGATAATTTGTTGATGGGTGTATTTATTCATTTTGTTGATTTCTGTAAAACATTGTACTAATTCTTTTTATTATTTGATATTTCACAATACAATCGCGACAAAACAATAGCATACTACTGGCCAACTACAATTCAATTGCGACTTAGCGCGCATTATACCCTGCATAAACGCGACGAAAAACGAATTTTCGAAATAACCGAAAACTACTTGCTTTAGGAGTATAGTTGTACCATACTTTTTGTAGGAAATTTTCCCTCCAATAGTACCACGTGATAAAAATTGGGTTATTATATTTAAAGAAATTGAATTACTAGATATTGAAGAGGGCACTTAGATATTGACATTTTAAGAACACTTATTGTCAAAATTTACAGTTTCCAATTAATTTACTCATAGAGGCATCTGCTAGGTACAAGTAGAGATATAAATCATATTTTTATCTTATTCTTAAGAGAAGTTACAGACAGATTTTAAGATACCTTTTAGAGGTCAAAATTATAGAAATATTTTTTTGTCTTCAAAACTATAAGAGATAAGTGTACATATGTTCGAATAAAATATGTTGCAATTTAAACGAGACACCCAAAAAATTACTAATATACAGGATGTTCCATTTAAAATAACGAATTTGGTGCTACTTCCGGTGGAACCGGAAGTGATATTAAGTTGAAAATGTTTCACACGAGGAGAACTGATTCAACCGTATGACAAGATTTTTTTCAAATTATTAGTGCAACGGCAACCCCATAAACTTTTAACGAACGGTTTAGCGTAGACACCCTGTATTTGTATTTTAAAAAGTAATGACAGTTTTGAAAATTGAATTTTCAAAACTGTGAGTCGTTTTGAAAGTAAAGACGTTTGAGGACGTGAGTGTCAAAATTATTAAAATTAAATAAGTAGTGTACGAAGAACAATAAACGCCGCACAGTGTAACCGTAACCCCGAATAATACAATGAAGGTATCAAATCTAACGTCTACTCTAAACAAAATTATTGTTCATAATCACTTCTGCATACTTCACATTAAATGCATAGGCTTTTTTGTCGAGATTTGTTGTCAACTTAGGAAGTTATTATACTTTGAAGAAGACAATTCTCTGAGAGAATTTAAAACGTATAAATAGCGCATACTTTCGTAGTCTATATGTAATAGAATTATATTTTATAATAAGTGTCTATTTTGATTTGGCATTGTGAGTATTATGTAATTAAACTTTTTTAGAAGAGCATAATCATTACAAGAAATTTAACGTTTTTTTAATATAACATTCTTGTGTTAAAAAAAACTGTTATTCCTATTAATTGAAATCTTTAGAACACATAATGTATGTCATAAAGTTTGCAAATTATTCAACTTTATTTATTAGTATTTTTGTCCAATTTTCAGTGCAACAGTTATACTCTGTGCCGCCGCTGTTTGATCGTAGGAAAAGCAGAGTGTTAAACACGTTTTGAAAGCTGCATTGCATGCTCATACCTTGTATATACTCGCCCTGCGGGCTTGTAAATGCAATTTGGTATTCGCATGCAATATGAAGCTTTGTCAAACAATCTACTATTACGTCATAAATTTGACAATAAAGGAAATTGCAAACTAAGTTTCTGATTGATCGTCAAACGAGGGTTTCCACTCCTAGATTAAGCATGAAGTAAAATTTCGAGTTTAGAAAAGCCTGAATACTTGGAAAACTGAAATTTTATATCAACTGCAATTTTTTTTATAAAAAAATATGTTTTTTAGTTATCCATAAAAAAAGTTAAAGATTAAATAATCTGATGAGTTTTGTACATTTTTTTAATATTGTAAATTCAATTAAAACAAAACCTTTCGAGTTCCATGAAAATATTGTTGGTTGGCAACTCTGAAATTATATATTGTAATTATTATGTCTGACGTTTTATATATCAATTCCTAAAGCAAGTAGCCAACTTAAATTGAAAAAAAATTAAATGATGCTACTCAAGTGCTGCCTGCACCGCATCAACTTATCTAATTTATCCGATATCGTTTAGTTATTTTAATGTGTTATTATTGTGGAACATATTTCATACATATTTTCTATTATTATTATTATTAATATATTGTTTTATTATATATGTTAGTTTTTTATTTTGTAAGTACCCCTGAGATTACCTTACCACTCTTAATTTTGAATTGTCAAACCACTTGGGATAAAGATGTTCAAAGTTTATGTTGAATAGTTGACTTATTTGTGCATTATATTGTTTAGGATGATTTATGTAAAGGCTTACAATTTTTGTAGAAATGAGATTTACGTAAATAAATGAATTAAATTAAATACTCTAAAGGTTTTTTTTTATTGAACATAAGATATTTTAATATTGTATAAAGTATTGACTTTTCTATTAACTAGCAGAATTTTCTGTCGATTCTGTTGAACAAAATATTTTCCATAATAATAAACTTCTTTGCAAGTTAAACTTAACTGTGTTTTAATTATTTTGAGTTTTTTTTTAATTAATTAAACATTTATTAAAGTAAATTTAAGGTTGATTTAAGTGTACAATAATATTCGAACGAGTGTTTTCCGTTGCTTGGTTAAGCATGAAGTAAATATTTTCAGGCTTTTCTAAACTCAAAATATTTACTTCATGCGCCAGGTGTATTAGGCACTGATTTATTGAGAAGTTTTAAAAACACTTTATTCGTCGTAGTAATAACAAAAAACATTATTCGGAGATTCATATTTTTAGAATTTATAAATTGACGATTTTTATTTTAACTTTTTCTAGCTATATTTAATAATATTAGAGTTTAAATTAAGAAATTAAGTGAGTGCGAATATAGAAAAGTAAATGAAATACGAATAGATTTTTATTCACTTACATGATTTTTGTCTTTCTTGAAGCCTTTATCAGTTTTCAAGTAACTATAATAAGTGCCTAATTTAACTAAGTTATACACATTTTAATTTTTCTAAAAATTTGATCGTATTGATTTGAATGAGGCCCTCTCTACGAAGAAATCCTGGTTGCGCCAATGTTCGCTGCTTTGCTTTGATAATGGCACAACTAAAAAAAAGTGATGTTTATGTTTTGCATTAAGCCCCATTTGCACCCCTACTGATTAATTTTAATCTTCTACTTATCATTAATTTACATAAATGTAATATACATTTGTAAAATATCGTAAACGTGCCTCTTTTATCAATATGCGAATATGTAAATAATTTTTAAATTAAATTGTAATGTTTTTAAGAAGTACTAATTACTGATTAAGTTAATCGACTTGGATGCAAACGGGCATGAATCTATTCAAAAGTCAGTGAAAGTCAGTTTTATTGTAGAGAACGGCACAGCACATACATCTTTATTTCGAACTGTTCACTGTGGAGGCTTCTACTTCGTTATACATCATTATTTACACAAATAAGACAATTAACTTTGTTTGTATAACTGAGGATTTGATTATGATTATAGTTTCGACAACTTTAACTTGTCGAAACTATAGTCACAATAAAATCCTCAGTTATACAAACAAAGTGAATTGTCTTATTTGTGCATCTTCATTTCCTCTAGATAGCCACCAGAGTACAGTTGTGCCGGTATCAACTTGAAAACAATATATAAATATATAAAAAATAAAAATTAACAAACTTCACGTGTGCCATTATCAAAGCTAAGCAGCGATATGTATGTCACATTTATGTACTTTTAAACAGTACGTATCTCTTGAGTTTAACAAGTGTTTTAAGAGTGATTTAAAACCATTTCAATAATATGTAGCATTGGAGAATGTATTGTAGTAAGGGCACTTCTAAAGTCACTTTTTGGAATACATCTAAATGCGAAGTATGAATTAAGTACATAGGAAATGAAATTGTAATGCAGTAAGGGCACTTCTAAGTCACATCTTAGAACACATCTAAATGCGAAGTATGAATTAAGTACATTGGGAATAAATAATACAGAATTACTTTTACGCTTTATACTTTCACCTCTAATTTAACTTAACCTCTGGGCCGATTGTTTATGCATTGCACTTCAATTTATTTTCATTCTCATATTTTAGTCCTGATAATCAATTAAAAATGCAATTCAACATGTTGCAACCCCGCTTGTTTGTTATTATTGATATAAAACTTTGATAGTTCTACCATTTCGCAAGATATATTTCTTTTACAAAAATGATATTTTAGTCATAACATATCGACAATCGATGATCTTTTAATTTACCAGAGAGCTTATCAACGACCTACATAACCTCATGCAAAACAGGAGTGTACTTAAGAAAATTAATTTTAATGATCGCGCATCAAACTGATTGTTTATTTATTCACTATTTGTTTTGAGTTATGTGAAGTAATAAATCACTAATAAAACACGATTTAATTTCCTTCCTTCACTTATTTATTACTTTCCCCCGTATGTAATACAAAGGGAAAGTATTGTTTTCTTGAACATTTTCGAATCAAAAATGTTATCGGAAATATCCGTTTTGAGGTCCCCTGAGTCGAATAAGACCATTTTTGAAAAATGTCTGTCTGTCTGTCTGTGTGTCTGTGTGTCTGTGTGTGTGGCTGTGTGCGCTGTACCGCAAAAACCGCTTAAGATATCGAGATGAAACTTGAAACTTAAGCTTTTTGTTACAATCGGATGAACTGAAAAGCTTTTGGTGAAAATCGGAAAACCGGAAGTGGTACTTTACTCTTTCGTTTTTCAGTTTTTTTCAGATTTTTTCAATAAGTGTTCATCAAACAAAAAATTCTTTCAAATAAAAGTTTTAGATAATAACAAAATGAAGATGTATTGTTCACTTACTTTTTGTCATAGCACTCTTAGTTTTTGAGATATTTCAAAAGTTGTGTGTTTTATCTAGTTACTGGTGTGTGACAGTGTATGTGTCGATACAATTGAAAAATGTTTCAAATAAAAGTTGTAGAAAATGAAAAACGAAAGATTATTTGTAGATTCACTTTTTGTCATAGCACTCTTAGTTTTTGAGTTATTCAATAAATTGTGTTTTTTATCTAGTCATTGGTTTGTGTTCGTATGTGTTGATCCAATTGAAAAATGCTTCAAATAAAAGTTGTAGTTATCAAAAAGTTGAAGACATTTTAAAAATAATAATGCTACAACTATTTTAAAAGTGATTTAATACGCAATTTACGGGGGAAAGTACTATGATGGACACATCACCATTTTTTTTTATTGTTAGATTTTTATTATTAGAAAATTCAATACCACCAGAAAATATTAAACAATATATCGATTTAACGAGAATAGTGATGGAGTGCAACACGTTTGAATTCGACAATAAATTCTACAAACAAACTTTCGGAACAGCCATGGGGAATCCGCTCTCACCTTTCCAAGCTAACGTTTTTCTTAACCACTTCGAAAATCGAGCTAAAAACACAATAAAGGGCTTTCCGAGAGTTTGGTTCAGATACGTTGATGACGTAATGGCAATCATCAACACTAAAACCAACATAGAAAACTTGCTGTCGAGTTTAAACAGTTTGTACCTCAGCATTTCATTCTCACACGAAAAGGAAAACAACAATCAACTCCCCTTCTTAGATTTACAAATAATTAATAAATATTATACATCAAGTGAATTAAACACGATTTTTTTCACGAAAAGATTTTTGATTTCACGAGCGCCTCGGCGCGAGTGAAATCATTTCTTTGAGTGAATAAAGGTGTTTAATTCACGTGGCGTATAAATGTTTTTATTCAATTTTGACGAAATTGTAAAGAAAATGTACTTTACATTTATTTTTAAATAAATTTTTTAACTCACTAGTAACCTAAAAAATGTTGAGTTCACTAGTGAATAAAACCTTGTTTATTACGGTTCTTATGGAGTTAATAATGTCGATTTAAATTAACAAAATTGAATAATAAATAATATAACAAATTTTTTAACTCACTAGTGACCTAAAAAAATGTTAGTTCACTAGAGAATAATACCTTGTTTATTACGGTTGTTATGGAGTTACTAATGTCGATTTAAATTAACAAAATTGAATAAAAATAATTATACACTAGACTTTTACAGACACTATAATACACTCAACGTCAAACACTAACAATCAGATTAAAAAAAAAGTGCATTTCATTCTTATATACATAGACTTTTAAACATACCACTTAGCACTGAAAATTATAACCTAGAAGTAAATACGATAAAGTCTATAGCATCTAATAACGGTTTTAACACGGAAATTGTAGATAACCTAATAAAAACAAAAAGACTCAAACAATTAATGAAATATTTTTATGTAAATGTAGATGACAATAAGATAAAATGGAATAAGATTGAATATATAAAAGACCTTTCACCAATAATCAAAATACAGTTTAAAGGGAAGGAATTTAATACCATTATGACTAACCCTATAAATTTAAGGAAACTACTTTGTAACAATAAAAGTAACATTAACAAAATAGAAGAAAGCGGAATCTATGAATTGAAATGTGATGATTGCGACGCAATCTATATCGGACAAACGGGAAGATCTTTCAAAATTAGATTCGAAGAACATCGAAAGGATATAATTAATAAAAAACAATCAACCGGATTGTCAAAACATTGCGTCGCGTTCGGTCATTTTTTCAATTCAGAGAACCACACCATTTTATATACGGGCAATAAAGGAAGCGTCCTAAACCATCGAGAAGGCTTGGAAATCAACAGAGCCATAAAACTGGGAAAAAACGTCGTGAATGATAATGAGGACATTTGGCATTCGCCGATCATGAACGCCCTTCTTACCTGACCGGCGAAAAAATGTTGTATAAATACTTTGTAATTTGTAAATTCTGTACATTCCTTGATAATGACTGTTAGTCGAAACCAGTCGGAATAAATAAATTTATTAAGTGAAACAAACCAAGTGATTCCTTTCTAATTAAGAAATTAATTAAATATATTATACACTAGAATTCAACATATACCGAAAACCTACACACACACATACAACTACATTCACTCATCCTCAACATCACCCATTAAACACAAACTAGCAGCATTTAATAGCATGATTTACAAAGCAATAAACTTGCCTTTATTAAATGAAAACAAAAGAAAAGAATTAACATTTATAAAAAACATTGCACAATCTTTAGGTTACAGCAAAAACAATAGAAAAGCTCATCAATAGACATAAAATGAATCATAAAATTAAATCTAGCACAAAACTCAATACATCAAAGGAAACCAATAAGAGAAAATATGTTAAATTCATTTACAATCCAACTATTTGTCACCAAATAAATAAAGTATTCAGGAAATTTAATCTATCAACTGCGTATTACAGTGAATCGAAAGTAAAATCTTATTTGAATAACACTTTAATCAGTAATGATAGTCTACACCAGTGGTCTCCAAACTACGGCCCGCGGGCCAAATCCGGCCCGCGACTTGCATGAATCCGGCCCGCGATTGTTTGTAATTATTTTGTAATTGTCATATTTTGAAATATTGTAACAATTGTTCCTTAAATTTTTCATAATTTTATAAAATTAATCGGATCTTGGCCGACTTTATTATGTAGAATTGTATTTGTGGCCCGCGAAGAAGATAGTTTGGAGACCCAGGGTCTACACAAATCCGGTATATATTCAATTAGCTGTAACAACTGCATGTACATATTTCTACCACAGAAATCGAATAACTGAGCGGATTTCTTCGCGAGACCAGTTTTCCAAACGCGTCATTAATCTGCAACTAGCGCGGGTAACTGAAACTCTCCATAGTTAGCGCCCGCATGGATTAGAAGTACTGCACACTACTAGTTTCTGTATAACAGAAGAAACTCCAGAAATATCGGCCATATAACCTTAATTTTTGATCACCCCTCGTAGTTTGACAGACGCTGCAATTGCTAGTGATTTTTGTAGAACTATGGAATCTAAAGAAATAATACGCGAACGAATTTATCTTTTACTTGGACGAAACGGCCAAAAGTAAAGATGTAGATAATTTTAAATAATATTTATAATTTATCGGGTTATCAGGATATAGAAAACGGGTCGGCCTCCAAAAGCGCTTCCAAAAACATACATCTGACCTTAAGCAATAAACAGAGAAACAAAGTAGTGGAAACCGCTAAAACCGTCGTCCGACGCGTGTTAGGCTTAAGTTTATTTATTGATAATGAAGGTTTAAATTAAGTTACACTTGGTTTGTTTCACAATTTTTTTTTTTTTACTTTACTATTTACTCGACTAGTTTCGCGTTTTACAGCATTATCAGGAGTGAATTACAAAAGATACCAACAAGCTTATATATAGTCAGGTAATAAGGGATTTTAAGATTGGGGAATTCCAAATATCCTCATTGTCGTTGACGAGGTATTTTCCGTCTTTTATTGCCCTATTTAAGTTTATTTATTAAGTTTATTACATATTGCATTTGTTTTGTTACTAAATGTGTATTGTTTTAAATAAATTAATAATTCTTATTAATTCCCACCCGTTAACATCCCATAAATGAAACGTTTTATTCAAGAATACGTATGGTATGTTTATGATTTTAAAATATAATTATTATTATTCGTAGATGAGGATTATCATATTTTTATCGCTTAACTTGACGTGGTTAATTACAATGTTAAGAACAGATTATTTATAGTGTTGATAGTGCATTACACAAGTCGAACAGATATTTTCACCAGACCAGAGAAGATTACGGTCATGTTTATCGCGTAAATACAAAAAATTACTGACGATAAAACTTCAATCCAATTGCAACTAATTGGCCAATCATATATATTTTGACGTTCAGTTATTCGCTGAATCGTAATAATTTCGAAAGTTAAGTGGATTTTCACTTTGGTGTGAGAGTGCACTTCAAAATAGTGCATCTAGAGCTGGGTTTATATAATTTAAAGTAATAGTAAGTACTAATTCAATATATATATATATATATATATAATCAAATGCCGCTCTACCCATTCGGGTGTGTGGCAGTGGAATCTATTTGTATATAAATGTATTCCACTCTTTTTTATTTCGGGCTATCTTCTTTGCTTCGGGCATCGTTGTTCCTCTTTTCATTAAGTTCTTCTCTATTGTCTTGGTCCATGTATCCTTTGGTCGTCCACTCTTCTTTTTTCCTTGTGTTTTGGCTTCCCAAACTCGCTTTACTTGTACCGTGTTGTTCATCCTCTGCAGGTGCCCAAACCAGCAGAGTTGTCTTCTTTCTATGAACTCCTGTAGGGACTCTATTTCTAGCTCACTTCTTATTTCTTCGTTTCTGTTTCTGTCTATTTTCGATACTCCTTTTACTCTTCTAAGATATTTCATTTCTACTGCCTGCAGTTTACTTTTTTGTTATTGTGATAGTACCCAGCTTTCACATCCGTATGTTAGTGTAGGTCTGTATATTGCTTTAAATACATTGATTTTGGTTTGTTTTTAAATTTCCCTTTTGTTGATAAATCCTTTATTCATTGCATAAAATACTTTGTTTGTGTTCTCTATCCTTCTGTTTATCTCGGTATCATTTCTTCCTCTTTCCTCTATCATAACCCCTAGGTATTGCATTACATTTACTTGCTCAAGCTGATGTTGATCGATTTCAATATTTAAATTGGTGTTTTCCTTTGTAATAGCCATAACTTTGGTTTTTGTCTTGTTTAGTTTCATTCCACTCGCTTTTATTACTTCATTCCAGGTCCGTAGGTTGTGTTGTAGTATTCTTTCATTTTTTTTGCGATTAATACTAATACTAATTCAAAATACCGATTTAAATTATTATTAAATAGTACCTGACTTAATTTTCACTTAAAATGATTGATTGAGTTACTTGAAGATAAAATTGACCATTGATAATGGTCATTTTGTATCCGAAATGAATAGTTTCGAGACAAAAAAAAAACTAGTACAGCAGGAAGCATTAGCCACTTCTAAAATATCGCACTTTTTGTCATGTACAGGTTAACAACAATTTTTTTCTTTTCCAACAAGACGGTGCTTTTGTTGACGTGCACTTCATTGGCAATGTCTCTAATGCTAATACCGTCTCTAAACGGGTTATTATCGCTTTTGCGTTTCAGTCAGTTGAGGCATGTCGACGTTAATTAAATTTCGTTTCACATTTTCGCAGACTTGACTAACAATTTGAAAAATCAGGGTGAGTCCAGTTCACATAGCCATATATTTTGCTGAACTAGTTTTTTCTTTTCTCTCGCAATTTTACATTTATTAATTCAAATAAAAGTGTGATTAAAGGTTATTACTGCTTTATTCGTCAATTTAAATTTAACTATTGAATAAATGCTTATGCTAACACCGAACATGTCAGAAAATATTCAATGTAAATTTTCCTATGTTCGATGTGTTCTGGGACGCATAAAAGCATTAAGCGCGATTTCATTGGCTCTGATTTTAGTAGTTCTAACGCAACTTACATTTAACGTCAAAATGAAATGTGTCATTCATTAATCGCCTACATCACTAATGGAATGTTAATATTAAACAGAAAAGAAAAATGATAAAGAGGAGAACAGATTTAGCTTAAATGCATAAATAATAGAAAAACAGATTCCTGTTACTTCCGTTTGCTAATATTTCAAGATAAGTTTATACATTGCTTCAATTTCACTGAAGATTATTAAGAACTTCTTTTCAGTGTATTGTGTAAACCATTTGATCAGGACCACCCCAAGTACGTTGCTTTGGATGTACCAGCAAAGAGTTCAATTCGAAGCTTTAAACGAGTGTTTTCCACTCCCAGACTAAGCATGAAGTAAAATTTCGAGTTTAGAAAAGCCCCTTGAAAATTTGTCGAGGGTCGCGCAGCGACCCGAGACAAATTTTCTGGGCTTTTCTAAACTCGAAATTTTACTTCATGCGCCACGCGTACAAAACACAGATTTCAAGTGTAGTTGAAATATACATAAATTTCACAATATTTTAGTGTTTAATACGCGTGGCGCATGAAGTAAAATTTCGAGTTTAGAAAAGCCCAGAAAATTTGTCGAGGGTCGCTGCGCGACCCTCGACAAATTTTCACTGGGCTTTTCTAAACTCGAAATTTTACTTCATGCTTAGTCTGGGAGTGGAAAACACTCGAGGAGAATTTAGTGCTTAGTTCAAGTATACGTTGCGATATTGGTATAACTTTTGTGGTATCATGAAGTAGTTGATTTGAAGGATTTTGGAGTGGGTTGTTGGGATATCTTGATTTGGTAAGGGTTCTGAAGGCTGTTCTTTCTGCTACCTGGATATGGTTGCTTTGGATGTACCAGCAAAGAGTTCAATTCGAAGCTTTAAACGAGTGTTTTCCACTCCCAGACTAAGCATGAAGTAAAATTTCGAGTTTAGAAAAGCCCCTTGAAAATTTGTCGAGGGTCGCGCAGCGACCCGAGACAAATTTTCTGGGCTTTTCTAAACTCGAAATTTTACTTCATGCGCCACGCGTATAAAACACAGATTTCAAATGTAGTTGAAATATACATAAATTTCACAATATTTTAGTGTTTAATACGCGTGGCGCATGAAGTAAAATTTCGAGTTTAGAAAAGCCCAGAAAATTTGTCGAGGGTCGCTGCGCGACCCTCGACAAATTTTCACTGGGCTTTTCTAAACTCGAAATTTTACTTCATGCTTAGTCTGGGAGTGGAAAACACTCGAGGAGAATTTAGTGCTTAGTTCAAGTATACGTTGCGATACTGGTATAACTTTTGTGGTATCATGAAGTAGTTGATTTGAAGGATTTTGGCGTGGGTTGTTGGGATATCTTGATTTGGTAAGGGTTCTAAGGGCTGTTCTTTCTGCTACCTGGATATGGTTGCTTTGGATGTACCAGCAAAGAGTTCAATTCGAAGCTTTAAACGAGTGTTTTCCACTCCCAGACTAAGCATGAAGTAAAATTTCGAGTTTAGAAAAGCCCCGTGAAAATTTGTCGAGGGTCGCGCAGCGACCCGAGACAAATTTTCTGGGCTTTTCTAAACTCGAAATTTTACTTCATGCGCCACGCGTATAAAACACAGATTTCAAGTGTAATTGAAATATACATAAATTTCACAATATTTTAGTGTTTAATACGCGTGGCGCATGAAGTAAAATTTCGAGTTTAGAAAAGCCCAGAAAATTTGTCTCGGGTCGCTGCGCGACCCTCGACAAATTTTCACGGGGCTTTTCTAAACTCGAAATTTTACTTCATGCTTAATCTGGGAGTGGAAAACACTCGTTTAAAGCTTCGAATTGAACTTAAATAAAAAACAAGGAATATTTAAAGATTTATAGAAAATAGGCTGTTTTGCGGAAAACACTATTTCTACTAGCAGAAACAACTAGCAGTATTACCAGCCAGAACTTCTAGCTCTAGCTGCGCGACCCTCGACAAATTTTCTGGGCTTTTCTAAACTCGAAATTTTACTTCATGCGCCACGCGTATAAAACACAGATTTCAAGTGTAGTTGAAATATACATAAATTTCACAATATTTTAATGTTTAATACGCGTGGCGCATGAAGTAAAATTTCGAGTTTAGAAAAGCCCAGAAAATTTGTCTCGGGTCGCTGCGCGACCCTCGACAAATTTTCACGGGGCTTTTCTAAACTCGAAATTTTACTTCATGCTTAGTCTGGGGGTGGAAAACACTCGCTTTAAGCTTCAAATTAAACTTAAAAAAAAAACAAGGAATATCTAAAGATTTACAGAAAATTGGCTGAATTTGGAATACGTATACTTAAAAGAAAAACTCCCTGTATGTTTTACCGCAGTAGTAAACTTGATTGTCTTGAAATGCCTATCGATGTCTTGCTTTGGGTAAAGAAGTATGTTCCATATTCCCACACACTGCACTTATCATAAACGCACAAGATTTAATAACTGAGATATTTTATTTTAACATTACATGTACGCTATTTACATTAGTTCTTATTTGCATTAGAACTACTAAAAAATCGTAACCAATGAAATCGCACCCAGAAGAATGTAAATTGAGTTGACTATATCTGTGGTTTTGAAGAAAGACCAGTTAAGTCACTTTTTCATGATTTCGAGTTATTTGCGTTTTAAGTTTTACAAGTCAACTTCTTAAGTACCTTAAAATAGCCCCAAATGTCTATCTCATATCATTTATATTTTACAAAAAGGAATTAAATTCATGTTTAACTTGTAAAAATATTTGTTATTAATTTAACGTGCATTTAAATGGAACATAACTGGTTTTCCCGCAATAAGTATCACATAACTGGTTTTTCCTCAAAAACAACACTTCCCTGGTTAGGTTTTGTCCAAATTACGCGAAAGCTATGTCAGATAGCATTGTATCAATGTCAGAAAATAAAAATATAGATGAATATGTATTTAAGTCCGTACATAACTCAATTTGACCAAAAAAGTGACTTAACTGGTTTTTCCTCAAAACCACAGATATTATCATTGGAAATCGTAGCCAATCACATTGCACTCAATGCTTTAATGCATCCTAGAACAAATCGAACATAGGAAAATTTACAGTGAACATCTTCTGGCATGTTCGGTGTTACTTAAAACTCTTTGTATATTTAGCGCTATTTCCTATAACTTTTATTTTAATTACATTTCTTGTATTTTTTAGAAATGAAGGCATACATAGTTCCAACATCATGCTACAAAAAAGTCTTGTACCTACTGTTTCCAATTTTCCTAACGTTAGCATCCTTTCTCTTCATTTACCAAGATGAAATCTACGAGCGAATTTTGTACACCTCGGTCAAGCCGAAGCCAGGTACGAGGGCGTACCATTTTTGGGAAATCACCGATCCGTCACCAATAATGAACATTTACGTGTTCAATTGGACGAATGCCGATGATGTCAAAGACAAAAATGTCATCCCGAATTTCGAACAAGTCGGCCCTTACAGATTCCGCAGAACGCGCGAGAAATTCGATGTTGTGTTCAATGATAACGATACAGTGACTTATAAGTTTAAGGAAAATTATGAGTTTATTGAAGAGGGATCGGAATCGTTGTATGATGTGGTTACTACTGTTAATCCGATTGCTTTGGTAAGTTTTTATAAATATTGAATGTTGTGGATTATATAAACATAGCGTAGCAAGGGGGTCGCCCCTAGTGCCAACACTTGATTGTTGGGGTTGAAATCATCGTTGGTATCGTTGATATTCCATGGAACATCAACAGTAGTAGTCTCACCATGATTCGGTAGATTTATATTCGAAAAAGGTTCTTCACCCTCTTCAAAAAATCTCGAGTCATTTGCTGAATTCGCATTATCAATTGGCCCATTATTTTGAATATGTGCTCTAATAATTTGTTTATTACTCGGGTTTTGTCGTTTCACTGAAATTGCATTTCAATCAATAAATTAATTTATTTTCAAAATAATCACAAATACTTACTTATTATTCAATTTATTATTGACAACAACACTAATTAGTAGACCCCGGATTATATGCAACTTTTTTTTCTTTTCATTAAAAAAATGTGAAACTAATCATAAAACATCTTTTATTTATTCTAGAACTGATCTATAACGACATATGCGAATATGCAAAAAATATGCAAAAAATATTCCGAAAATATGCAAAAAATATGCAACATCTTTTAGGTTCTAAGAGGTTTGAAATAATTGTACAACAACATTAAGCTATATAGAAATACATTTTATTTATTATAATTGGCATCGCAGTAGATAATAAGTATTTTTTCGACATTTTCGGAGGTCAAACTATGCCTGTTGTCCGTTAAGATCATTTTATATGCCGAAAATGATCGCTCTACATCGCACGAGGTAATAGGCGCGTACATGTATTTAGAAAGTACACTCGGATTGACATCAGGAATTTCAGTTGCCTCCCCGCCGATCAATATATCACTAATTTTTGATATACATTCAAAACCTGGATTTCTCGCCAAAACATTACTTAATTTGTCTTGGTATATGATAGCGTTTCTCCCTTTCAGCATGTTTACCTCGTTCTGAACTGTTTTTATCAAATTCAAAGAATCGCTTAGCAAAAGACCTCTTGTCTCCAGTTTTGTAATAACTTCCGGCAAGAAACCAAAATTTGCTTTGACGTATGCGAGATCTGCGAAGAGTTGAGGTTGTTCGAGAACTGCCCTTGCTTCTGAGATAGCCTTTGCGTCGTTGGGATCCAGCTGCCAGATCACCTGTAAAATTCGAATTCAAATAATGACCGCATTTTTCTAATCACACTTCGTTCTCATAATTATTCATAAGCGTACCTCTTTAATTTCATGCATATATTCTGCATAAAACAGTGCTGCGTTCAGCCAAGTTCCCCATCTCGTCAGTATTGGCTCTGGGGGTAACGGAACATCGGGTAGACTGGCTCGATACAATTGTATCCGAAGTGGAGCTTTGCGGAAAATTTTCTTGACTGACGAAATTAAAGTGTTGACTAAATCAAAATTATTCCGTATCGTTTCAGCCAATCGATTTAATCCATGAGCCGTACAGGTCAAATGAATCAAGTTGGGATAGAACAATTTCAGATTTTGTCCAGCTTTTAGCATGTAAGCTGCCGCATCAGTCACCAACAACAAAACTTTGTTATTATTTCCTCCGAGCCAAAATAGCAACAAAGCCGAATTAACAAATTTTGCTATAGTAGTACTGTTTGTTTTTTCGATTTCTTGACTTGCAATTAAGTAAAATTTTTCCGGCTCGTTTTCCGTTAAGATACCGACTATTAAATTCGCTATGTAACGGCCCACGGAATCTGTCGTCTCGTCCACAGATATCCACAAATAATTGTCGCCAATATCTTGTTTGATTTTCGCCATTTTTGCATCGAAACATTTTTGAAGGTAATTTTTCCGAATTGTGGACTCATCGGGGACATTGCAGTCAGTGTACTTCTGGAGAAAATTTTTAAACCTGACGTTTTCTAAAGAACTCCAAGGCAAGTTTGCATCCACCATAGCCTGGCATAAATCAAACTTGAAATCAACCGGTTCTCCATTGTCACTACTGGAAGCACCGTTGTTGGTTGTTACAACTGCTTCCCGGTGCATCGCTGTATTGACATGCTGAGTGATTTGAGAATTCCTGCTCACAGTTATCTGTAAAAATTAAAATACTTATTGTTAAAATGTGTTTACTAATGCAGGTAATATTTCAGGTAGGAGTGGCATTTTTACCGACCGCACCATACCAATGGTAAGGAAGGTATTGTGATCGCAAAAAAATTGACCCCCCATTTTTTTACGGAAATATACGTTTTAGGGCCCCAGGAGTCCGAATCAAGTGTTATCTCAATGACGTCGGTCCGTCGGTCTGTCAGTCTGTCAGTCTGTCAGTCTGTCAGTCTGTCAGTCTGTCAGTCTGTCAGTCTGTCAGTCTGTCAGTCTGTCAGTCTGTCAGTCTGTCAGTCTGTCAGTCTGTCAGTCTGTCAGTCTGTCAGTCTGTCAGTCTGTCAGTCTGTCAGTCTGTCAGTCTGTCAGTCTGTCAGTCTGTCAGTCTGTCAGTCTGTCAGTCTGTCAGTCTGTCAGTCTGTCAGTCTGTCAGTCTGTCAGTCTGTCAGTCTGTCAGTCTGTCAGTCTGTCAGTCTGTCAGTCTGTCAGTCTGTCAGTCTGTCAGTCTGTCAGTCTGTCAGTCTGTCAGTCTGTCAGTCTGTCAGTCTGTCAGTCTGTCAGTCTGTCAGTCTGTCAGTCTGTCAGTCTGTCAGTCTGTCAGTCTGTCAGTCTGTCAGTCTGTCAGTCTGTCAGTCTGTCAGTCTGTCAGTCTGTCAGTCTGTCAGTCTGTCAGTCTGTCAGTCTGTCAGTCTGTCAGTCTGTCAGTCTGTCAGTCTGTCAGTCTGTCAGTCTGTCAGTCTGTCAGTCTGTCAGTCTGTCAGTCTGTCAGTCTGTCAGTCTGTCAGTCTGTCAGTCTGTCAGTCTGTCAGTCTGTCAGTCTGTCAGTCTGTCAGTCTGTCAGTCTGTCAGTCTGTCAGTCTGTCAGTCTGTCAGTCTGTCAGTCTGTCAGTCTGTCAGTCTGTCAGTCTGTCAGTCTGTCAGTCTGTCAGTCTGTCAGTCTGTCTGTATACCGATTTTATTTTAGTATCAAAACGAAATGCATTTTATTCAGAAATAAGGTTTTGTTAAAAAAAGTAGGATTCAAAAGACTGGCACAAGCTTTTGGAAGTGACTGTCATGCCATTCCTACCTGAAGGTATCATTTCAGGTGTAATATTTATAAATATTCTATGTATTATAAATTTCATATTTCATAAATATACTAACCTTTTTGTCACATTTGACGCAGAGAAGCCATTCGTCAGTCAATTGAAACACGTTTTTGCTGAAGCATTTCAACCACTGTTTTATTTTATTTTGCTTTTTTTTAGAAATTTTCATGACTGCTTGGAGTTTCTCAGAGTTGCTTCCAAGACAGTTTCTCTCAAACTGAATTATAAGTTATAATTTTTTTAATGAAAAGAAAAAAGTTGCATATAATCCGGGGTCTAATTATAACTTTATAACGCAGTCGCGGGAAGCACTTGTGTTGATATCATTTTTTACCAGCAAAACAGAATGATTCGAAATAATATAGGATCAAAACATGAAGAATCGCGAAAATATTACATCTGCTGTGATGCAAAGACATTGTAGGACGTGTGCAGAATATATTTCAATTATTACATGCTTATAATTTGCGTATATGCATCAAATATGCAAATATGCAGAATATATGCAGAATATGCAAAAAATATGCAATATGCAAAATATGCAAAATCCAATGTGCATGAATCGGCTTCAAATTTGTTGAAACATATTTGTTTAAAACTCTTATACAAATATAATGGACAGAAAAAAATATGCAATTGCATATAATCCGGGGTCTACTAATTAGTGACACAGTTCTGGCAGATGTATTCTTGACAACAACACGTGTACTGTAATAAGTTACACCCATCCGGCAGATCTTATATAGTCCCATAATATTATGTTGGGGGGAGGTTCTGTATATATTTTTACATCACAACGACCTCACATACTTCTCCTCTGAAAAGGACTAACTACTTTATGATTTTCCCGCCTAAAGGAGGTCGTTTACCCACTCATTAGAATCCAATTGAAGGCATTCAATACCTTCAATCATCGATGTTGCTAACAACACTTTAACCGCATTGACAATATTTATTAATAGATTCATATATGACATCTTATGTATTATTCATCAGTCGCCCTTGAACCATCGAGATGAACTCATCTTGTCTTGTGCATGGTCCGCCTATAGCGATACAGCGCATAAAAGCTGTAATGTATCGGGTGAAAATCTTAAGGGGGTAAGGGCCCCTTGGGATTTTGATTAGACACATTATTTGTCTTTAATAAATGCTAGACAATACGTTAGACCGTGGACTGTAAGGACTCAAGGGTGATATTTTTAGCCGATTTTATGAATGCATACATAAGTATATGTACATAGCTACATGTATTAATAGTTTTTCTTTTTAGTCAAGTATTATTTTAGGAATTGTATAGTTTCTTCTTCTTTGACGCATTCGATTGGCAACGGAATATGTTACTGTTGTAATTATCCTAGTAATTATTGTATGTATCATGTACTGTCTCCATTTTGAATAAAGATTATTATTATTATTATTATTATTAACCCTACCTCTTCTATTTGGTGAAAACTATCTTAAAATTACTAAGAGTATATTGCCTCTTTAGAATCAATAAAACCGTAAAGTAACCTCCTTCTCCTCTTCATTGTATGAGGAGGAGGAAAGAAGGTTCTTTGGAGATTCTAAAAAGACACCTCCTCCCTACCAGGAGGTTTTAACTCATTTAATCATTTTGAGGAGTTTCCTCTCAAATGAGGAGGAGGTTCTAGAATCGGCTGTAACCCTCTACTCGAGGGGGTGACAAAAGGCCAACATTTAAAAATATTGGCTTTCTTCCCTTTTATGGAAAAACATAATTTACAATGAGTTTAATAACGTCGTTCGACAATTATATACACCCCAATAAGTCATCTACAAAATACCAAAGTTTCGAAAGAAAATTATTTGCAATAGTCTTTAAAGATTTTTAGACTTATTAAATATGAACTTTCAGATTCTGACTTTAGCCTTAGACAAATAACGATCGTGCTTCGGTAGCATATTGTGAGTGGATGTTCCCTTTTTAAGTAGAGTGCATTTCTCTCCGTTTTTAAGAACAAAAAAGACAGTACATTTTATAAAACTTTACAATTTCTTTGTTGAAAAATAGGTTTCTTTAAAAATACTCTAGTAGAAATGAATCTTGTTTTACATTGTTGCTATATTGTAACAATATTTATATCTTGAAATTGTTAATCTACTCGACGCCCTAAGGGGCAACAAGGGATAGCAGAAGAAGAAGAAGAAGAAATTGTTAATCAACACATGTCGCAACATTATTTGCGGTTATTTATACTATACAGAGAGTTTTCAGTAACACCGAACATGCCAGAAAATGTTCACTGTAAATTTTCCTATGTTCGATTTGTTCTGGGACGCATCAAAGCATTGAGTGCAATGTGATTGGCTGCGATTTCCAATGGTAATATAGTCAGCCCAATTTACATTCTTCTGGGTGCGATTTCATTGGTTACGATTTTTAGTAGTTCTAATGCAAATTAGGTCTAATGTAAATAGGGTACATGTAACGTCAAAATAAAATATGTCAGTTATTAAATCTTGTGCGTTTATGGTAAGTGCAGTGTGTGGAAATATGGAACATACTTCTTTATCCAAAGCAAGAGATCGATCGGCATTTCAAGACAATCAAGATTAATACTGTCGTTAAACATACAGCGAGTTTTTCTTTTAAGTATACGTATTCCAAATTCAGCCAATTTTCTATAAATCTTCAGTTATTCCTTGTTTTCTTTTAAGTTTAATTTGAAGCTTAAAACGAGTGTTTTCCACTCCCAGACTAAGCATGAAGTAAAATTTCGAGTTTAGAAAAGCCCCGTGAAAATTTGTCGAGGGTCGCGCAGCGACCCGAGACAAATTTTCTGGGCTTTTCTAAACTCGAAATTTTACTTCATGCGCCACGCGTATAAAACACAGATTTCCATTGAACTTCGTACATGAATAAATTTTACAATATTTTAGTGTTTTATACGCATTGCACATGAAGTAAAATTTCGAGTTTAAAAAAGTCCAGAAAATTTGTCAAGGGGCTCTTCTCAACTCAAAATTTTACTTCATGCTTAGTCCGGAAGTGGAAAACACTCGTTTAAAGCTTCAAATTGAAATCTTAAAGAAACAACGAATTTCGAACAATTTACAGCTTTAGCATACAGAGAGTTTTATGTAACACCGAACATTTTCACAACGAAAATTTTTCTTTGAAGTATCCATATGCATACGTTGCACTTTTTTCTATGCTTGGTTTATTAAATAAATTTAATTTGAAGCTTTAAGCGAGTGTTTTCCACTTCCAGACTAAGCATGAAGTAAAATTTCGAGTTTAGAAAAGCCTGAAAATTTGGTTTGGTCGCGTAGCGCGAAGCGCGGAGCGGCCAAACCAAATTTTCAGGCTTTTCTAAACTCGAAATTTTACTTCATGTGCCACTGGTACAAAACACTGACATATTACGAAGTTTTAAACACACCGCTAAAATTTACATTGCATCAGTGTTTTGTACCGGTGGCGCATGAAGTAAAATTTCGAGTTTAGAAAAGCCTGAAAATTTGGTTTGACCGCTCCGCGCTTCGCGCTACGCGACCAAACCAAATTTTCAGGCTTTTCTAAACTCGAAATTTTACTTCATGCGCCACCGGTACAAAACACTGACATATTACGAAGTTTTAAACACACCGCTAAAATTTACATTGCATCAGTGTTTTGTACCGGTGGCGCATGAAGTAAAATTTCGAGTTTAGAAAAGCCTGAAAATTTGGTTTGGCCGCTCCGCGCTTCGCGCTACGCGACCAAACCAAATTTTCAGGCTTTTCTAAACTCAAAATTTTACTTCATGCTTAGCCTAGGAGTGGAAAACACTCGCTTAACGCTTCAAATTGGATTCTTTTAATAAAACGAGCATAGGAAAATGTGCAACGTATGCATATGGATACTTTAAAGAAAAATTCTCGTTATGAAAATGTTGGGTGTTACATAAAACTCTCTGTATGTTTACCTAAAAGAAAAATTAACAGAATAATGTATTTTACTGTTCGTATATCTTAAAATGTATGTCGACTATATGTTTGTTATAGACTGCTGCTTATAGAGCCAGGTTTGAGAATCAATTTCAAAAAACTTTATTATCTATGGGTTTGATGTCGATAGCAAGCGTCACAATGCAGCGTTCTGTCAAAGAACTTCTCTTCGAGGGTTATGAAGACGAAATTTTGGACACCGTCAGGCCGTTTTCGATGGTTTTGAATGAGAAAATTTTGGACAGATTTGGATTTTTAACCGAAGTAAGTAACAACATATAACTGAAATCATTGATACTTTATTATATTTAAAGAATGCAACGGCTATCAGTGTAAATTCAAATGATTCCAATCTTTTGATACAATTTCTTTGAAATTCATGTATACCGGGTGAGCACTTTCAATCCGAAACATATAATATTATTAAGGGTGAGCATTTTCATTTCGGAACATACAGGGAGGGGCAGAAAAAGCTATCCGATTTCAAATCCCTTTTTCTCAGAAGAGGGAACAGGTAGAGTAGTGGGGTAAAAACCGTTAGAAAGCCGGTTTTATGCCATTTGTCATTAGTCAACATGCCTTGGTCTGGTGAACATCGTGCTTTTGTTATTGCGCGGTTTATCGAAAACGGCGGTTCGATAATTGCTACACAACGTGCTTTTCGAATTCATTTCGGACTCGGGCGTCATGATCCTGTTCCACATCACGCTACGATTAAAGTGTGGGTGTCAAATTTTCGACAGACGGGTTCAGCATTGAAAAAGAAGTCGCCTGGACGTCCCAGGACAGCAACAGGACCTGAAAACGTGGCCAATGTGAGAGCCGCGATTGAACGTTCCCCGCGTCGCGCGTCGTTCGGCACGAAAACATTCGCTCGCTTTGGCGATTTCCAACCGCAGTATTCGGCGAATTTTGCACCGGGACCTCAAAATGCATCCCTACAAAATGATTGTTGCACAGGAATTAATTGAAAGGGATTTTGAAACCCATATGAACCTGTGTCGCGATCTCCGAGAACTCCCAATAGACGATGTTGTGCTCTTCACGGACGAAGCCCATTTTCACCTTTGTGGCGCCGTAAACAGGCAGAATTTTCGATATTGGAGTGACGAAAATCCTCGGGAAATCTATCAAAAACCCCTCCATAGCCCAAAAGTGACTGTGTGGTGTGCTCTTTCCCGCCTAGGCGTCTGGGGGCCTTACTTTTTTGAAGAAAATTTGCAAACCGTAACGGTCAACAGCGAGCGCTATTGTTTCATGCTGGAAAATTTTCTTCAACCCAAAATGGAAGAAAATGGCGTAGAAAATGTGTGGTTTTAACAGGATGGTGCAACCGCCCACACATCGCGACGATCAATGGACATTCTCAGGGAAATGTTTCCCGGACGCCTCATTTCTCTGAGAGGTGATATTGGCTGGCCGCCGCGCTCACCGGATCTCACTCCATGTGACTTCTTCCTTTGGGGTTACCTCAAATCGAAGGTATTCCAGCATCGACCAAGGACCCTTCTTGCTTTACGAAGGGAAATTGCTCGGGCAATTGAAGAAATTCCTGTGGAAATGACGGTGAAAGTCATGGAAAGCTACCGCGAGCGCCTAAATCAGTGTATCCGCTCCCAAGGACGACATTTGAGTGATGTGCTTTTCAAAACTTAAATTTAAAAATGGCATAAAATTTGCGATATGTTAATAAAAAAAAAAATTTGTCAATTTGAGTGGTTTTAATTTTATAACGTTTTGAAATCGGATAGGTTTTTCTGCCCCACCCTGTATAATATAATTAAGGGTGAGCACTTTCAATCCGGAACATGTAATAAAATTAATTATATAAAACATTAAAAAAAACCTTTATTGACATGATGTGTTACATATTTACTAGCTACAACTAATTGCTATTCCCTCTTATCCCCCTGCTTTTCTTCTCTTGTTTCAACTTCTCCAGCGTCCTTACCCCGGCCCCATCCTTTCTCATCCATTCCGTCATTCTTCTATTTCCTCCTACTCCCACCCATTCCTCCTTCACCCCCTCGCATACTCCGCCAAATGACTCCACGTATCTTTCCCCCGCTCACACACTTCCCATACTCTTTCCCCATCCACACCTTCCTTCCGCAAAAAAAAAAACAATATTTTTGCAGGAATTTTCAATAATACACTTATTAGACCATTTGAATTATAGGATATTTAAATTTGAGATCGTATTTAGATAAAAGTTCTAAATATGATCTCAAATTTAAATTTCAACAATGTTTGCCTTGCAGTAGAAGGAGCAGCACGTGACAATCGGGAGATTTGGTTTCAACAAGACGGCTGCTCAGCGCATTTTGGAGTAGATGTTCAGGCAAATTTCGAAAACACCTTTTCAAATCGCTGAATTATTGATCGTGGTGGAATAAATAACTGGCCCGCCAAATCTCTTGATTTAGCGCCATGTGATTATTTTCTGTGGGATCATATGAAAAGCAAGGTTTATCAAATACGTCACTCAAAATATTGATTCACAGTGTGTATGATGTAAATCTTCAGATATTCATTGTTTTTTAAAAATAATTCAATTTGATAAACGAGCGTTTCCACTCCCAGATAAAGCATGAAGTAAAATTTCGCGCTACGCGTCCAAACCAAATTTTCAGGCTCTTCTAAACTCGAAATTTTAGTTCATGCTTTGTCTGGGAGTGGAAAACACTCGTTTATAGCATCAAATTGAATTATTTTTAATTAACCATGAATATCTGAAGATTTACAGCATATACAATGGCAATGTATACTTAAAAGAAAAACTCCCAGTATATTCCGGATTGAAAATGCTCACCCGGTATAATGATCAATTGCGCATACACAAGAAACCTATGTTACAAAAACTGTCAAGTAAAATACAGTAAATTATCAGTGGTAATTACCGCAAAGATCACTTAGAAATACTCAAATCAAGAGTTCTAATAAAATACAAAATATGTATCATTTACATTCGTGTATCATAAATCCTCAATCAATTATGAATTATGTAATTTTAATGAATGGTATAGTCAGTTCAATTTGTTTTATTATTATTATTATTATTATTATTATTATTATTATTATTATTATTATTATTATTATTATTATTATTATTATTATAGAGAAATAGTAGCAAATTAAGTTCAGCGTATAACGTCCACATAGGAGCAAACGATTTGTTTGGGGAACTTCTTCAATATGACTACAAATATTTTAGCCCATTTTACACAGGTGATTGTGCATTGTATCACGGATCATCATCCGAATTTTACCCGATACTTAATTACAAAGATTACGTCGAACTCTTCGTTCCGGAAATGTGCACGGCAGCCAGATTGGACTATGAAAAGGACGTTATGTTATTGGGGATGTATGCACGGAAATTCACATCAGAACACATGTTTGACAATGGTGAGTATTTATTAAAAAAGAATCAGACGTCCACCTCAGCACCACCACGCCCTCGTGATGAGCGCGCAAAATTTTGACAATTCTGACGCTTTGTCAGATTTTCGTCGGCCATAATGGATTTTAGAACGCAAAATTTGGACAATTTTGACAATCCTGACACCTTGTCAGATTTTCTTCGGCCATAATAGATTTTTCTATGTATTCGTTTTACAAAAAAGAAATAAGTAAAATTTGTGTAGAAATATTGTTGATTTGACATAGAATTAGTCTTGAATCAATTTTAGGTGAAATCACAATAAAACACTTTTAACTTTGTTTGTATAACACAATAAATTGTGTTATACAAACAAAGTTAAAAGTGTTTTATTGTGTTAAATTAACATGTATAACGAAGTAGAAGCCTCCACAATTCAAAAAAAACAATGAATATCTAAAGATTTACGGAAAATTGGCAAATTCAGCTAATGGCAAATTCAGCCAATTTTCTGTAAATTTTTAGATATTCCTTGTTTTTTTTTTAGTTTAATTTGAAGCTTAAAACGAGTGTTTTCCACTCCCAGACTAAGCATGAAGTAAAATTTCGAGTTTAGAAAAGCCCCGTGAAAATTTGTCGAGGGTCGCGCAGCGACCCGAGACAAATTTTCACGGGGCTTTTCTAAACTCGAAATTTTACTTCATGCGCCACGCGTATAAAACACAGATTTCAAGTGAACTTCGTACATGCATAAATTTTACAATATTTTAGTGTTTTATACGCATTGCGCATGAAGTAAAATATCGAGTTTAGAAAAGTCCAGAAAATTTGTCAAGGGGCTCTTCTCAACTCAAAATTTTACTTCATGCTTAGTCCGGAAGTGGAAAACACTCGTTTAAAGCTTCAAATTAAACTTTTAAAGAAAGAACGAATGTCGAACAATTTACAGCTTTAGCATACAGAGAGTTTTATGTAACACCGAACATTTTCGTAACGAGAATTGTTCTTTGAAGTATCCATATGCATACGTTACACATTTTTCTATGCTTGGTTTATTAAAAGAATTTAATTTGAAGCTTTAAGCGAGTGTTTTCCACTCCCAGACTAAGCATGAAGTAAAATTTCGAGTTTAGAAAAGCCTGAAAATTTGGTTTGGTCGCGTAGCGCGAAGCGCGGAGCGGCCAAACCAAATTTTCAGGCTTTTCTAAACTCGAAATTTTACTTCATGCGCCACAGGTACAAAACACTGACATATTACGAAGTTTAAAACACACCGCTAAACTTTACATTTAATTAGTGTTTTGTACCGGTGGCGCATGAAGTAAAATTTAGAGTTTAGAAAAGCCTGAAAATTTGGTTTGGCCGCTCCGCGCTTCGCGCTACGCGACCAAACAAAATTTTCAGGCTTTTCTAAACTCGAAATTTTACTTCATGCTTAGCCTGGGAGTGGAAAACACTCGCTTAAAGCTTCAAATTGGATTCTTTTAATAAACCGAGCATAGGAAAATGTGAAAATTTTGACAATTCTGACACCTTGTCAGATTTTCTTCGGCCATAATAGATTTTTCTATGTATTCGTTATACAAAAAAGAAATAACTAAAATTTGTGTAGAAATGTTGTTGATTTGACATAGAATTAGTCTTGAATCAATTTTAGGTGAAAACACAATAAAACACTTTTAACTTTGTTTATATAACACAATAAATTGCGTTATACAAACAAAGTTAAAAGTGTTTCATTGTGTTAAATTAACATGTATAACGAAGTAGAAGCCTCCACAATTCAAAATTTTAGGTGAATTTATAGAAAAAAAACCGTTGTTTCTGTACAAACGGAATGTGCATGCCAAACGGCGTGTTCAATGTCTCGCTTTGCGCGCAGAACACTCCAATGTACATTTCTTCTCCTCATTTCTACAACGCTGATCCGCATTACAGGACCGTAATATCCGGAATGGAACCGGATAAAGAAAAGCATGAGTTTTTCTTCATTATGGAACCAGTAAGTAATCGTTCATTACGTATTGTATAAACGCGGTGTATATTTAATGAAAAATTATTGGTTGTTTTACAGAATAGTGGGATCACTTTTAAATACGGAATCAGAGCTCAGATAAATATGCATTTGAAGCCGTACAGTGGATTTGGGTGAGTTTTAAAAGATGCATTTAATTGTATCTTGTAATCTGATAGTAGGGTGACCATAAGTTCAGATTTTGACGGAATAGTCCCGAATTTACAGCCCTAGTCCCAATTTTGTGCAATTCGTTTTTTTTTGTCCCTATTTTAAAGCGTCTGTCCTAAATTGTCTCGTAAAAAGTATCTGTTTTGCACCTCACTTATAAATGAGGAAAGTATGTAAACCTGGAAATATGTGAACCTGATGATATAAAATTATTATTTTGATACTTTTATGTCCAGTTGTAACAACTTCCATTAAATCTTATTTGTTGATTACATTTATTTGTCGATTGAAATAGACATTTTCCATGTCATAAACATCAATGTCATGTGAATTCATTGATTTTTTTTGACAGATTTTAATCGATGAATAACTATTGGTCGATTTAATTGATGTTGGTGAAATCCGGCATTGGAGACGGAAGATTCTGATAAAACCAGGAAAAATTGTTAAGAAATAAAATCTGTTTTTATGTGCGAAACAACCAAATTTATTAAAATTGTCCTAACTCTTAGCCACAATAGATCCTTGCGGTCGCAGTGGAGGGTAGCATAACTACCCACTCACTTTCAACTCTTAGGTTAAATTGCCATTTCTTTGTCTAAATCAGTTCTCAACAGGGGCGGTTAACCTCCCGATGAGCGTTGAAGAGATTTAAGGGGGCTTGTCTAAAAATTATGATAAAAGACGCTTTTAACGCATTTTATTAATAAATTGTAGTTATAACTACCAATAATGTGAATAAAATTTGGCTAGGACGTCTGGCGTCGGCGTTGGTCAGAACTTCCTGACTCAGTCAGAAGAGTCCAGGAACGGAAGTTCCTCTTGAATCCACATGCTGTCCCCTGTACAGCACAAGAGTGAACTGATTTGCTGGATACCGTCCCCCGGTATTTATGCCACAAAAAATGGCATGGAGAAGGGATGTTTTCAAGACTACGTGACCGGCAAAGAATTCGCTAGAAAGTAATTGTCGCAGACAAAATAACTACTTTCAGCGAACCCTCAAATCCCAACAACCGTTGAGCTGGAATTTAAAAGAAGTATAGCAATTTATAATCTCTCGTCTTTTATGAGATTTTGAAAAACCGCGAGGTAATCCGTCACATCTGCCCAGGTAGCCCGAGCACGGTCCGAACCGCGGGAGATAATCTTTTTTGCCGAGAAATTAGTAAGTTGCTGGGTGCGAACTCATTTTAAATAAAGGAAGATTTTTTTTGTCAAATGAGGTGGTGTCGCTTAGCGTCCCTGCACTGAGGTCTCCGTAGTCGTTTTGTGTGCCTCTGGATGGTTTACTCCCTGTGTACTCCTGTGTCTTCTATGATGTCAGGAGTTACAGCCAGGGGATTTTCTTTAGCTCTATTTCAGGAAGCACAATCTTCCCGAATTGCTCTGTGCGTTGCTTTTTATAGGCTTCGCATGTACACAGTAGGTGTTGAGGAGTCTCCCCCTCTTCCGTACACCCACGACATAGGGAGCTTTTCTGAAGTCCCATCGTATGTGTGTGCTTTTTTCATTCACAGTGTCCAATGACTAGTCCAGTGATTCTTCGTGGTTTCATTCTACTCAGTCCTAAACGCGTCAATGTGCTGCTAGGTACCGGACCATCTAGGAAGAGTCTTGTGTGTCTCATTCTCTTTTGGTAGTACCATGCCTATTTGTGCTCCTCTGCTAACCTGCATTGAATTATTTCCTTTCCGGTTTCGTAAAGTATTCCGAAAGCGGGTTCAAGTCCTATAAATTCCCCTGATGCCCCTTGTTTAGCCAGCAAGTCGGCCCCCAAGTGTACAATAATTCTTTGGTCCTTGGGTACCCACACTAGCTGTTTTTACTGTTGTCAACAGTGCGTCCAGCTGTCTATGCAAGCCATAACCTGCCTGGACTGCACCATCGGCGAGGCTAGCGCTTTATAAGGCTTCTTCTTCTTGTAGCACTTTAAATGTTGCTTGTCTTGATGCTCCTACATTAAAGTGTGTTCATTTTTATGCAGACTGTTGGCTACCTGTCTACTTCCATCATAACATATTGATGTAGTAGTAGAAGTAATAATATTTGTTCCATGGTTGCTGTGGGCGTTGTTCTTATCGCTCCAGTTATCAGCAGACACGCCTGCCTTTGCGCTCTTGGTTTGGGCTTTTTCTCCCCATGCGAGCGCGACGTACGTCACTAGGGGTCTTACGACCACGGTGTATAGCCATTTGGTCATGCTGGGTCTTAGTTCCCATGTGCGTCTTACCATCTTTCTGGTCGCAAAAAATCCTTTCATGGCCTTTTTGGTAATGTTCTCTAGGTGGAAGTTGAAGTTCAATCTGGTATCAAGTATGACCCTTAGATATGTTACGTCATTTTTGATTGGGACTTTCATTCCATACATGCGTAGCGATTTTAGGTCATCGGTTTTTCGCCTCCTAGTGAAGGGGACGATCGCTGTTTTGGTCGGGTTTACAGCTAACCCTTCGGCTTTGCACCATCTTTCTACGGTACTTAGTACCCTCTGCATCAAGTTAGATGCAGCGGTCCCAAACTTCCCGCTTACTAGAATGGCTTTTTTAATAGTTTTAGAATAAATGATGACAAGCTGACCGGCCTGTAAGTTTCGGCCTGGGCATATGAGGCACGCCCTGGCTTGGGTATAAATATCACCTTTACAGTCCGCCAGCTGCTTGGGAAAGAGCAAGGCTTGCTCTGCGGATCTCACATAATGGTTTCCTCGGTGTTACTATCCCCTTTTGTAGCATTACATGATATATCTAGTCAGAACCTAGTGATTTGAATGGCTTGAGCGTATAAATTCCCCATTCAATGTCACCAGGCATGATAATCGTTTTCGCTGTATCCCAGTCCCTTTTCGGAGCCCATTTGGGCTTGCTTAGGTCTTCGGATACAGGGTTATCAACTATTACAGAACTCGGGAAGTGCGTCTGCAGTAATACCTGAAGGGTCCCTTCTACCGAGTATGTTTAAATTTAAATTTTAAATGATAATAAATGTTATTATTTGGCAGATTGGTTTAACAAATGAAGGATATCCAAAAAACTAAGCTGCTCATCCCCTATCATAAATTTCATAACTCTCCTTTCACTATCTCCATACATCACATCTCAATATCCCCCTCAAGTATATGTAAATACCTTGGAATTCTGTATGATACCAAAATCACCTTTAAAGCCCACATCCAAAATATCAAAGCCGCGGCCAAGAAGCATTTTAGATGTCTCACTTATAGAAACGATGGAATCACAGTTCAATCTGTTGTGACAATATATAAAATGATCTGCAGTCCACTTCTTGACTACGCGACCATCCTTTACTCCCAACAACCCCCTCCACAACTCCTCCAACAACCTTCATTATCAAAAAACACAATTTATCCCTATAGAAACTCGAATTATCCATCTAGCCTATAAATTTGCATCCAAGCCCACTAATTATGATCCTATAAACCACCTTTACCTACACAAGAACCCTAACACAATCCCCAAATTTAAATTTCCTCATTCCACCGTGGCTGACTTAATTTTATAAGCACCCACTAACGAAACTATTATTTATTCATATTATTCATTCATTACCATCTATTCATAACATACTTTAACTAAGCACATTTGTTAAGGTTCGGAGAATTAACTCGGACGAGGTTTCAGAGAAGAACGATTTTATTTAACACGGTAAAAATTACGCTTACACTTGTTTTCGTTACTTAGGTAACTAGAATACTAAAAATGAAACAAGGTTGCGTAACATAAAATACAAAATGCCTAAGTGATACACTGTACAGTTTATGAACTTTAACAACATTCCATATAATAATGGCAGAAAGACCTCGGGTCGATAGCCTTTTATAGGACAATTCTAAATACAAGATCGTATTATATTATTATTGAATAATGTCTATAATCCCTAAATAAAGATATTCGTGCATAAACATCTTTGTATATTACATATAACTACATTTATTAATATTATAAACACACGTTTTAAATAAGAGGCTATCGACCGTTGGACTTTTAGCCTAAGTCCTTGTCAATGATTTGGTTCTTTGTCTGTCTGTTATATTATTTTCATTTTAAATACTATCGTCAAAACGAAAAATATAAAATAAAATTAACAAAATAATTTCAAAATCATGTCAAAATTACTACAATTTAATTTAATTTATTAACGGAATCTCCAATTAAATAATTTCTTGAATTAATTTCTCATCTGGCACTTGGTGAAACATATTACACTATGTAAAGTTAATTAAAGGAAAGGCACTTGGTATTGTTTCACAATTAAATCTTTATTCCGACTAGTTTCGGTTTGTTAGACCATTTTCAAAGGAATGTGAAATTCCTTTGAAAATGGTCTAACAAACCGAAACTAGTTGGAATAAAGATTTAATTGTGAAACAATACCAAGTGCCTTTCCTTTAATTAACTCCAATTAAATAATACGTTTATATTTTATAATACAATGAATGATAAACAAAATCGATAAAAACAACAGAAATTATTGAAAAAAGAAGAAACTACCTCATAGTTTGGCAAAATCAATATTGTTTTAAGAAATGTTTTTTATTCCTTAGTTAAGCATAAAGAAAAATTTTAAAAAGTGTAAAAATTTGGATTTGCCGAGCATTGCAAAGCGAACCGCTAGGCAAATCAAATTTTCAGGCTTTTTTAAACTCAAAATTTTACTGCATGCCCCAGAAGTAAAAAAAAAACACTTAATTACATACTATGTGCTATTTTTGTAATAAATTTTAAGTTTACGATTTCTTGATGTCTAGGCGCTCATAGTTATTAGCATATTATAACAAAAATATAATTAACCTATTACATTTATGTTATACTCGTAATATGCAAATTGTATAGTTATTATTTGTTTAGCTCATTTTATCCCACTCTTTAATAAATACAGCACCACAAATCGCAAACTGTTCTTTACAAATTATAAACAAACTCTTATCGCACGTTAAAAAATAGATGATGTCCCGGACAGATAGCCAATTATCAAAATATTTATAAATATACCGGTTGTTGACTTGGCGGACGCAACATAGGAAATTGCATGTTAATTTTAACGTGTTTAAATATTGGCTTCCCTATTTGTTTTAGAGACAAAATATATTTTACTGTTTTGTAGAGGGAAATATTCTAAATTTCGGAATGTTCACACCTAACACTTTACGTTTCTCTAAGTTAAAATAATTAAGAAAAAGTAATGTAATTTTATAAATATAATGACACACCATGGACTTGATACAACAATTACAGATATTCCCTGTTTCTTTTTTAAGTTTAATTTAAAGCTTTAAACAAGGGTTTTCCACTCCCAGACTAAGCATGAAGTAAAATTTCGAGTTTAGAAAAGCCCCGTGAAAATTTGTCGAGGGTCGCGCAGCGACCCGAGACAAATTTTCTGGGCTTTTCTAAACTCGAAATTTTACTTTATGCGCCACGGGTATAAAACACTATAATATTGTCAAATTTATGTATATTCGAACTTCACTTAAAATCTGTGATTTATACGCGTGGCGCATGAAGTAAAATTTCGAGTTTAGAAAAGCCTAGTAAATAAAAAATAAAAATAAATAAATAAAATTTCGAGTTTAGAAAAGCCCCGTAAAAATTTGTCGAGGGTCGCGCAGCGACCCGAGACAAATTTTCTGGGCTTTTCTAAACTCGAAATTTTACTTTATGCGCCACGCGTATAAAACACTATAATATTGTCAAATTTATGTAGATTCGAACATCACTTAAAATCGGTGTTTTATACGCGTGGCGCATGAAGTAAAATTTCGAGTTTAGAAAAGGCCGTGTGAAAATTTGTCTCGGGTCGCTGCGCGACTCTCGACAAATTTTCACACGGCCTTTTCTAAACTCGAAATTTTACTTCATGCTTAGTCTGGGAGTGGAAAACACAACATGTCAAAATAGCACAAGATATTGCTGTTACTTATTAACGACAAAAAACAACGCAAACATCGTGATAACTGTGGTCTGATTAATACCACTTTATTCGAAGGATTTTTTCTTGTATAGTGTAAATCATTTCGAAAACATTTGACTGCGATATCTTTTGCCATTTTGACATCCGCAATTGTTGTTTCAATTCCATGGCGTCATTATTTTTATAAAATCACATTACTTTCTCTTAATTATTTTAACTGATGGGGTTAGGGGCAGTCATAGTTGTGATTTTTAGGTGTTTTTTAGATTTTTTTTCTCGAAAAGTAATCGTTGTATGTAAAAAGCTATTACTACGTTAAAAAGGTCTTTTATTCTACTTTATAAAAAAAAATTTATTGAAAAAATATGTGTATACACACACAAAAAGACTGTGTACAGGGGCGCGCCTTTCAGAATAAAGGGTTCGCGGTGCCAATCCCAGAGGTCGTACTGTTTATCTGAAACACAAAATCGATATTGATCTTAGTAATATATATAAAAACCTTGTACTTGGACGAAGGAAAATTAAGGCCATTTTGTTTAAAATCAACGGATTTTAAACAAAATGGCGGCGTTTTATGACTTAAAATTTGGTTGATTTAGCATGCCAAAAATATAGTAATTTTTATCAGAACGTAAATTCCTTCGTCCAAGTACACAACAATGTAATTAGCAACAATTATGCCAAATTTAATCCAGATCCGTTCAGAACTTTGGCTGGAATCATTGGCACCGCATTGAAAAATGTCGTTTCGAGAAAAACGACTTTGAAGTTCTGGAGAGCATTAAAATGTTCATAAAAATGGACTTACAGTGAATCGTCGATTCCGGGCCCGTACTGTGGTCCTTCCGAGTCCAGGAAATCGTCTAGACTCCTCGTTCGCTCTTGTCTTCGCCGCATTCTCTCCTCCCTGGTAGCAACGTGCGCGCGGCTGTCACTGAGCGCTATCCGCTGCTCATCTTTGTCGGAAAGTAACCTGTTGATATTCGGGCCGCAGTTCATCCCCATCGCCTGGAAGATCATCAGGATGCTGTAGAACCCCTCATTGTAGACAACAGCTGCTGTATAGGCCGCAATTTGGACGATCGTTGAGCTTCCCGGGAGGATTTTCGGACAAATTTTCTAAATCAGCTGGTTGTAGCTCTCGTTGTTGTTTTGAGTGAAACCACCCACACAGCGTTCGAGTAATTCCTGCTTCGTCAAGTCGGTATAAATTGGCTTTATGGCTTTGGAGACATCAGCTGGAAATTGAACATAATCATGGTGGAATGAATCCACGTTGTTATTGACGGCCGCCCGCTGCCAGGTACACCAAGAGTCCTTTCCTACTGGACACAGCTTGTGATCGTAGTTGTAGTGGTAAAAAGTTGCCCAAACCGCGTTTCTCATGCCGTTAACAGATTGATTGTGTCGTCTTATTGCTAACCCATAGTAAACTGTTAACTTATCAATAAGTTTACCAGTGAGTTTATTTCTGCCGCCGAGTCCTCCTGTCTTTTTCTTACACGCGCGTAATCTGGAGCCCATCCGCTTTTGAACGTGACCGACACATTCTTTCTTCTGGATGACTGTTTCAGGACCATAGGGATGAGCATCACGAACACCTGCAAACGTTTTTGAATCCCCATCACCGATATAGTTGACGTATTTGACGTTGTACTTTTCTTCAGAGTTGCAAAACATTTCAGTTATGGCTGCGACTTCCATCTTCCCTGCTGATCCTTGATGGTTTGCTGAACATTCCGCTTTATGTGTTTCCATATATTCGTCGTATTCGTGAGTATCCTCTTTGCCCTTCCAAACTTCACACATTTTGCAGTACGCACTTTTCGTGACTACATCGAGAACTTTTCCACTGTAGTAGCCAAGCAACGACGAGACACCATACAATGAAGTAAATCCGCGCTTATTCCACGTCCCATCACCTGACACAGTTAGTTCGTCGTCCTTCGCTGCATTGGTTTCCCGAACAGTTTCTTCTCGTTCTTCCTTCACTGCCTTATGGAACAATAGATCCGCCACTGCTGTCACCGATATCAGAATCTGCTTCATCAAAATGTTATACGTTTTCTTAGCCAGAAAACTCGGCATGTCCAGGAGCCCGCACAGCTTTACACATCCTTCGTGGCTAAGTCCCAGTACTCTCATTGCGAATATAAAACGCCTGTTAATTTCGTACGTGTGCCCAAGCAAGATGGAATCGAAACGATCGGGCAGTTGTCACATATCACAGCAATTCTGAAGCCCAGTCCACGCGTGTTATCAGTTTGGAATTTCAAGTTCCCGTTGCACTCGCAACACTTCACTAAATTCGAGATGGCAGCAAACACGGTGACGAAATTTATGATCCGGTACTGAATGGAATCGTCCTGCGGCACTATGACTTCCTTTTGTCTCTTCATTTTCTTCGCCGATGCACTGAAACTGCTATCGTCGATCTCTAGCGTTTTCGGATTGAAAGACTGCTTCCTTTTTCGATTTAGATATTTTCGCGTCAGATTACTCTTGCGCGCACTTCGACTCACTTTGTTTCGACCCATCGTTTATATCTTTTTCACGGCGCGAAACAAACACCGGCACGTGCGCGACCGTTACTATGGCGACTGACACCAATGGAATTTGAGGTTCAAACTACATCGAAATAGTTCTAACATGATCATAGATGGCGGCACAAGGTTCTAAAACATGTGCACGGCCTTTAAAACTGACCTGCAGGCGCCGCACGGTCGCAGCCCGACGGCCTGCACTGTTCGCTTCGGCGGTCGAAAAAAAATACTTCTACATGTCGGATCACCACGAAATTTTGAAATATGATAGTCGAAGGATCATACTTTCGAATACTGACATTTTTGAAAAATCGATTTTTTCAAAATTATGAGTCCCCCTAACCTCTTAATACGAATCAATTCAGAATTGTTCCCTCTACAAAAAAGATAAATACATTTTGTTTCTAAAACGAACGGTATATCATGCACTATTCACGTCAAATATAAATTATCTAACGCCAATTTGGGGAGACACAAACAAAAAGAATATTGGAAAATTACAAAGACAACAAAATAAAGTATTGAAGATATTATATAAGATAAATAGAAGAACACATTCTAAAGAACTGTATACAATCACCAAAGAACTAGATATACAAAAAATTATTACATATAACAATTTATTATTCTTATACAAGATACAAAACAATCTAATAAAAACACGCATCAAAATACAACCCAACAAGAAGACACACAACTATACAACAAGAAGAAGATCGGACCTACGAACAGTAAAATATACTACAAAAAAATACACGCAACACCTGATGACAAAGATAATAGAAACATACAACAATATACCACAATACATAAAATGTCTAAAATACATCCCATATAAGTTAAAAATAAAAAACAAACTACTAAACAACGATATCAACTAAACAGAATACACAAATACATTAACACACAGACATCCTTTAATACCGCTAGCCCGAGATCGGATCTCTCATCCTGGAATCACGAGGCGAGGAAAAAAGGAAGGAACCTCATCAACTACAATTACAAATTATATACCTACATGCATACTATAAAAAAAAAACATGTAATTTTATATGTAATTGTTTTTGAAATAAAATTCTAAATTCTCAAAAAAAAAAAAAAAATAAATAAATAAATAGGGGAGCCAAAATTTGAACATTTCAAAACTTACATGCGATTTCCTATGTTGCGTCCGCCAAGTAAACACCCGGTATATATTTATAATGTTATAAAAACAATGTATATAAAAGATGATAGTAAAGATATTTGCTACTACTAAATGATGTCCCGTTATCTTTAATTTGTTTTATAAAAACAAAAAATTATTTTTAGAAAGAGCTTGGGATCAAATGGGTTAATAATTATATTGATTTTAATTTACTTACAATGTATCTATTTATAAAAAAATATTTTTTGCAGATTTTTCAGAGATGTTCCAGATATAATGGTGCCAATCCTCTATTTAGATGAAGTAGCGGTCCTCTCTGATGAAGTTACTTCCTTACTTTATATACTACAAAATTTGCCTATGTACATGATGTATACGTACATATTTTTATATTCGTTAAGTTTTATAATTTTCATCTTTTTAATCTGTGGATTTTGCAGAGATTGCTTATACACAAAACGGTGATACTTCGTATAAATATGAATAAACATTTGAAGGGTTAACGGGAAAAAACCAAATGAGTCCAAAATTTACTTTTTTTTTGACTCCATTGTGTAGCTTAGAACAAGTATTTTCGCGTGAGCAAACTTAACGGGAAACAAACAATTGGTTCACCAGTTATTTACGACGAAAACAAAAACCTATGAAACACAGATTTCTGACATTTCATTTTGTTCCCTTGTAAAATTTCAAAAATTAGACCCATTTGTTTTTTTCTTCTTTTTAATTAACCCTTCATTAATTAAAAAACGGTATTAAATAAATATTTAGGTATTTATTGATAAAATAAATATTGGCTGTAGATATTTAAAATAATATTCGCAATGAATTTTAATAAACCTACTCGTACGATGCATTTTTATTTAACAGGTTTTTTCCACTCTTTGAAGCATGAAGTAAATATTTCTTGAATAAATATCTTACTTATTATTTAGTAAAACATTTTGAACTAAGAATAATAAAGAATAAATCAAAAATTGGCAAAAGTAGTCGAGTAAATAGAAGCAAATAGTGAAACAAACTAAGTCTTATTTTTGATGTATTGTTTATTATTATAAAGTAAATATTTTAAATTGAGAAAACCTTAAACTAATAGCGCGTAGTTTATTGTTAATTTATTAGTGAAGTAAGGAATACTAATTTATAGAGGTTAAACCTGCATTACACGCAGAGCTGGAAATAATCCTCAAAAAAAAGAATTCGAATCACGAATGTAAATTTTCGAATTTAAAATGATTCGGTGCACGAATACTCAAATGTGATTCAAAAATCAAAGGATTCGAATCCTAACTTTTGACTTACGAATACAAATCCTTTTAAAAGTTAATAATCAAAGATTCGAACGCTGTTTTTTCGAATCACGAATACAAATCCTTTTGTACGCGTGGAGCATGAAGTAAAATTTCGAGTTTAAAAAAGCCCCGTGAACATTTTCTACGCGGGGCTTTTCTAACCTCGAAATTTTACTTCATAGATTCGGTGCACGAATACTCAAATGAAAATAGACTAAAATGTGATTCAAATCAAAGGATTCGAATCCTAACTTTTGACTTACGAATACAAATCCTTTTAAAAGTTAATAATCAAAGATTCGAACGCTGTTTTTTCGAATCACGAATACAAATCCTTTTGTACGCGTGGAGCATGAAGTAAAATTTCGAGTTTAAAAAAGCCCCGTGAACATTTTCTACGCGGGGCTTTTCTAAACTCGAAATTTTACTTCATACTTAGTCTAGGAGTAGAAACGCGCGTTGAAAACTTCAAATTGAACTCTATTATAAAATCGACGAATGCCTAAAAATTACGTAAATAAAAAATTTACTGTATCATTGAAACCGGGAAAGTCAGAGAAAAGTCATGGTATTTTTTCCAAATTGACCAAAACACTAACAAAAAAGCCATATCATATTACTAAATTTGTCTAAATCAACAGGCTTCATTAAAATTACAAAACTCGTACAAATTTATAAAACATAAACAATGAAAACAATTTAACAAAATTTGGGTTTCCCACAGAAGAAAGTTATAATAAAAAGTCAGGGAAAAAAATCTTGATTCAGAGAAATGTCGGAAAAATGTATCATTTCAGATTGTGGCTACCATGTTAGTTTTACTTCAAATAATGTTACAACAAAATTTTGAAAACTAGATTATTATCTTTAAAAACTGTTTCAATCATTTAATGTTCTTATCAAAACAATCAGTTTGAAGTTTCTAACGAGCGTTTCCACTCCCAAAATTGTTAATTATGGCGGACGAGTCAAGTGTTAGAACGGACGAGTCCGAGAAAAAATGTAACAAGTGCACAGTCAAATCAGTGAATACTGTGCCTTGTGTGGTCTGTGAACTGGAATTCCATCCCTCGTGTCTGAAAATTCATGGTAGGGCTTGTGGAAGGCTGAACGCGGCATCAACCGACGATCAAGAAATTGAGGTTAAGTCACCTGGCTCAGCAATGGCAAGTACGATCCAATTCAATTTCATTACTGAAGAAAATAAATTATTGCGAAAACTCATTAAAGAACTTGAGAGCAAAAATGAAATCCTAATAGAAAATAACTGTCTATTGAAAGACAAAATCTTATCATTACAAGATAAGCAAAGCTACGAACCTCTAATTAAAAATAGAGCAAGAGACGTCGTAAATATTCAACAGGTGTCGGAGCCATCGACAAAACACACTAAAAGAAACAAACCAGCAAAAACTGTAAACAAAACCTCCTCGGCTCCAACCAGCGAAGAGTCCAAAGTCTCGCTGTCGCTGCGTCATGAACTGAGCATCACTACGCCCGATAAAGATGGACAGGAAAACAAAGCAAACAAAAAAGAAGCGGACGGTTTTACTGTTGATACAGAAAAAAGTCCTAATAAAAATAAAAATAAAAACCAGAGTAATGCATCAATCACCACCGGTAGCAGTACATCAGCACTACCACAAATATCGGCATTGGAATGTAACAATGTAACACAACTCCCGGATGCTGAATGGAAAACTAAAATGAAAAGGAAACAAAAAACATACATAAAAACTGGAATTGCTATGAACACATCAATTCAGGGAGTTCCAATAAAAAGAAAGGGATATCTGCACTTATATAGGGTAAAGGCGGACACAACTGAAGAAATGATATTGAAATATTTAACGGAAGAAAGAGGTTTTCTAAATGTAGAATGCGAAAAGCTCAATTCCAAACATCCAAATGAGTACAGCTCCTTTAAATTAACCTTTCCTATTGAATATTTGGAAGAAATAAAAGATCCCGAAATATGGGGATCGGGAATAAGATATGAACGTTTTTTTCCCACACTTCGGAAAAAAACACATGTGAAATAGACAATTATGAAAGCCTTAACATATTTTATGTCAACATACAGTCTGTTAGAAATAAAATTAACGAAATGGAGTCATTTTTATTTGAATTAAACAACAGACATGATATAATTATGCTTACTGAGCACTGGCTATCAGATCAGGAGGCGGAGCTTTGTAGACTAAATGGAAAACCTGCGGTGTCGTTCTACTGTCGATCAACATCTAATCACGGAGGAGTGATGAATTTACTAAAATCAGAACATCATCCGAGGGACGAAAAATGGATTTCTGCATTATCCCAAGAAAAGGACTGTGAACTGTGCGGTACATTTATCCCACTAATCAACACATACGTTATTACTGTTTATAGGTCTCCATCTGGAAACTACGGTGTATTTTTTAACATACTAAATTCGGTATTAGAAAGATTACTATTAAAGGCATGCTATATCGTTATGGCTGGGGACTTTAATATAAATCATTTTTCTAGTGATATTAATACAAATACACTGCTCGATGTAATGAAGAGTTTTGGGCTAAGGCAACTTGTTGATTTCTCAACACGCGGAAGTAATTGTATTGATAACATTTATACTAACATTAATTACAATCAAATTATAAACATTGCTAAATTAAATACAACCTCATTCACTGACCACCATGGAATCTCTTGTTCTATAAATGTAAAGAAACCAATAAAAGACACAAAAAGAGTAAATATTCGTCCGATTACAACTGTAGGTAAGATGGCGTATTATGATTTATTAAGCAAACTTGATTGGGCATGCTATATCGTTATGGCTGGGGACTTTAATATAAATCATTTTTCTAGTGATATTAATACAAATACACTGCTCGATGTAATGAAGAGTTTTGGGCTAAGGCAACTTGTTGATTTCTCAACACGCGGAAGTAATTGTATTGATAACATTTATACTAACATTAATTACAATCAAATTATAAACATTGCTAAATTAAATACAACCTCATTCACTGACCACCATGAAATCTCTTGTTCTATAAATGTAAAGAAACCAATAAAAGACACAAAAAGAGTAAATATTCGTCCGATTACAACTGTAGGTAAGATGGCGTATTATGATTTATTAAGCAAACTTGATTGGGGTTTTATAGACTCAAATGAGAACTGTAATAATAAGGCAGTACAGCTGCTTGATATATTAGTGAGCAATTATAATACGGCGTTTCCTGAAAGAAAGGCTAAAACAATTGCAAATACACTAGCTCCACAATGGTATTCAAACGATTTAAGAAAGATGAGAGAAACAATTAATCTCTTCTCTGAAATGTGCTGTAGAAATCCCACAGCTGAATTAATATCTTTATGCGGTCATCTTAAGTCAGATTACAAAAAGGCTATTACTCAAAGAAAAATCCGTGCAAATGACAATTTTATAAACGGCTGTTCTAACAATATTAGGGGTATGTGGAAACTAATACACTCACATAGGCCAACTCTTAATCAGAGAGAAATCGCAACGAATATATCTGCCGACGATTTTAACAGTTTTTTCATTAATGTTATAGATGATATTGTAAAGAACATAACAACGAATCATTCGAACACTGCAACGGTAATTCCTCTTTCAAATAGCAACAGGTATTTTAAATTTGAGGAGGTATCGTCAACTCATGTTAGAGACATTTTTTATGTCATCAAGAATAAAAACAGTAAAGATATATATGGCCTATCAACTGACGTGATAAAATCGGTTAAAGACATTATCATGCTGCCGTTGACACGTCTAATTAACCAGTGTTTGCGGGAGAGTTATTTTCCAGACTCACTCAAAATTTCAAAGTGCATTCCCGTACTTAAGAAGGGCAATCCATCCGATCTGAATAACTATCGGCCAGTGTCAATAATTCCTGTCATTGCAAAAATCTTGGAGTTAGTAATGTACAGACAAGTATCACAGTATTTTGAAGACAATGACCTATTGGCAGAACAGCAATTTGGATTTAGAAAAGGAAGATCGACAATTCATGCAATTGTAGAACTCATTGATTCAATCTTGAGTGGTCTGGATTCCAAATCATCTGTACTGGTTAATTTTATGGACTTATCAAAGGCATTTGATTGCGTATCACACCAGTTATTAATAACTAAACTATATAGTTATAACTTCATGCCAGCCAGTTGCAGAATGATATTGTCTTATCTAACTAATCGAAAGCAGATTGTATCTTATGGCCATAATACATCTGATGAAGTACATGTTACTAGGGGAGTACCGCAGGGATCTCACTTAGGGCCTCTTTTGTTTTTGATTTACGCGAATGATTTTCCATACATATTTAGTAACAGTCAGGTAAATGTCACTCAATTTGCTGATGATACCTCAATTTTTGTCACTAATCCTAATATAGACCAACTATTAGCATTTGAAGTTGATGCAAGGAGGGCATGTAAAATATGGTTTGATTCAAACAGTCTTTGCATGAATGATGAAAAAACAGTGAGCTTATTATTTACTTTGAAAAGTCATCAAGAAGAATTTGTAGCTGATTCAGCCAAGTTTCTAGGGCTACAGATTGATAATAAGTTAAAGTGGGATGCGCATGTCGCTAAATTGGCAAATAAAATAACGAAGAATATATATCTCTTGAGAAACTTAGTAAGATGTGTTTCCCAATACGTTGTCAGAACAGCTTACTTTGCGGTATGCCACTCAGTTATGTCATATGGACTTCTTGCTTGGGGTCACTCCAGTGCCGCGGGACGGATTTTTGCTTTACAGCGTAGAGCTGTTCGAATAATAGCTAATGCGGGTTACAGGGAAGACTGCAGGAATGCTTTTGTGGAGCTAGGTATATTAACTCTGCCTTGCCAATATATATTGCAATGTTTACTCTGGGTTAAAGATCACAATGAAAATTATTTGGAAAACAATCAATATCACAATTACCCGACAAGGCAAAATGATGAAATACGACCTACGAGAAGCCGGTTAACTTTATCACAAAACGGTACACGCTATCATGCACCAAAATTATTCAACAAGTTACCACAAGAAATAAAACTCCTCAAAGCTAAACTGTTTAAAATAAGCATTAAGAAAATATTACTCGAGAATGCATTCTATTCTTTGGACGAGTATTTATATCATAATTTTAATATGTAACTGATTTTATTTTAATTAGTGTATGTCAATTTAGTGTGATTACTGATTGTGTTGTATTGTAATTTTTAAAAAATCGTTTTATATATATTTGTCATATTTATTTATTTATTAGTCATATTTAATACAATAATATTTATGTGTTTTAATAATGTTACTATAGACACAATAAAGGGATTAATTAACAATAATAATATGTATGTAAATGACTTGTGTAAACTTATGTAAGGCACCAAATAAATTGATTTGATTTGATTTGATTTGATTAAGCATTAAGTAAAATTTCGAGTTTAGAAAAGCCCCGCGTAGAAAATTTGTCGAGGGTCGCGCAGCGACCCGAGACAAATTTTCACGGGGCTTTTCTAAACTCGAAATTTTACTTCATGCGCCACGCGTATTAAACAGTGATTTAACGAGAAATTAAAAAAAAAACACACGAAACTAATGTTTCATATTAATCCTCACAATTAATTCGGATTATTTTTGACTATTCAATTCCTTTGGAAGTATTCGAATCCTTTTGTAAGTATTAGAATCCTTTTATAAATATTCGAATCCTTCTATGAGGATTCGAATCACCTGCATTTGGATTCGAATACGAATCCTCTTAGAAAAATGTAACGAATCCGGATCACGAATCCAGTTTAACTAAAGTATTCGAATGCCTCTTTTGAATCCTCTAGATAGATTCGATTCCAGGATTCGAATCCTGAATGATTCGAATCCGGCCCAGCTCTGCCAGATTACATACATGCATTATATATTATACTAATCAGTATTTATATACAGAGAGTTTTATGTAACACCGAACATTTTCATAACGAGAATTTTTCATTGAAGTATCCATATGCATACGTTGCACATGTTCCGATGCTCGGTTTATTTAAAGAATCTAATTTGAAGCTTTAAGCGAGTGTTTGCCACTCCCAGGCTAAGCATGAAGTAAAATTTCGAGTTTAGAAAAGCCTGAAAATTTGGTTTGGTCGCGTAGCGCGAAGCGCGGAGCGGCCAAACCAAATTTTCAGGCTTTTCTAAACTCGAAATTTTACTTCATGCGCCACCGGTACAAAACACTGATATATTACGAAGTTTAAAACACACCGCTAAACTTTACATTGAATCAGTGATTTGTACCGGTGGCGTATGAAGTAAAATTTCGAGTTTAGAAAAGCCTGAAAATTTGGTTTGGTCGCGTAGCGCGAAGCGCGGAGCGGCCAAACCAAATTTTCAGGCTTTTCTAAACTCGAAATTTTACTTCATGCGCCACCGGTACAAAACACTGATATATTACGAAGTTTAAAACACACCGCTAAACTTTACATTGAATTAGTGATTTGTACCGGTGGCGTATGAAGTAAAATTTCGAGTTTAGAAAAGCCTGAAAATTTGGTTTGGTCGCGTAGCGCGAAGCGCGGAGCGGCCAAACCAAATTTTCAGGCTTTTCTAAACTCGAAATTTTACTTCATGCGCCACGGGTACAAAACACTGACATATTACGAAGTTTAAAACACACCGCTAAACTTTACATTGAATCAGTGATTTGTACCGGTGGCGTATGAAGTAAAATTTCGAGTTTAGAAAAGCCTGAAAATTTGGTTTGGCCGCTCCGCGCTTCGCGCTACGCGACCAAACCAAATTTTCAGGCTTTTCTAAACTCGAAATTTTACTTCATGCTTAACCTGGGAGTGGAAAACACTCGCTTAAAGCTTCAAGTTAAATTCTTTTAATAAACCAAGCATCGAAAAATGTGCAACGTATGCATATGGATACTTTAAAGAAGAATTCTCGTTATGAAAATGTTCGGTGTTACATAAAACTCTCTGTATGTATGTGTACCTCTTGAGTTACGGAGAATTAAGAACCTTCTTCCTACAAAATAACCGTTTCCACTTGAGAGTTCTGTTGCCGCATGTGTTTTTTTCCAAACGAAACAGCATCGATTTACCAATTGCACAATTAAATATAATTGCAAGCATCCTCTTTACTTTTACTTTATTCATCAAATGCACTCTTGTGCACGAATATTTATCAATTAACGTAATTGCACTTGACCGTTGAAGAAGTTCACTTGTATTTCCTCCAAATAAAATTGGTGCTCCTTCGTGCATTTATTTACTATGCATCAACAATACGAACAACATATTATTGCACATTAATATTACCAAAATATACAGCGAATTTTTCCGTTAAGTATACATACATGTAGTAATTAAAACATGACAGCATGAAAATATTTACAATAAACCAGAAAAATGGCAAGAAGCTTTAAACGAGCGTTTTCCACTCCCAGACTAAGCATGAAGTAAAATTTCGAGTTTAGAAAAGCCTGAAAATTTGGTTTATTTAAAGAATCTAATTTGAAGCTTTAAGCGAGTGTTTTCCACTCCCAGACCAAGCATGAAGTAAAATTTCGAGTTTAGAAAAGCCCCGTGAAAATTTGTCGAGGGTCGCGCAGCGACCCGAGACAAATTTTCGGGCTTTTCTAAACTCGAAATTTTACTTCATGCGCCACGAGTACAAAACACTGATTTAAAGTGAAGTTCAAAAACACACAAATACATTTTTAATCAGAGTAACAGGGAATCAGATATTTAGTCTGTTATCAACGATGTTCAGTGTTAATAACAAATAATTAAGTTTTGAATATTTTTGTTAAAACAACTGGTAACGATATTTATATATTAATAGTTGTTTTGTAATTTGCCTGCTGATTTTGACAAATTTAATTTAAAAATAAATTTGAATACAATTCCATGACTTTTCTTTAACTTTCCTGGTTTCAGTGAATCTTTTATTAACGTAATTTTCAGACATTCGTCGATTTTATAATAGAGTTCAACTTGAAGTTTTGAACGAGTGTTTCCACTCCCAGGCTAAGCATGAAGTAAAATTTCGAGTTTAGAAAAGCCCCGTGAAAATTTGTGGAGGGTCGCGCAGCGACCCGAGACAAATTTTCGGGCTTTTCTAAACTCGAAATTTTACTTCATGCGCCACGCGTACAAAACACTGATTTGAAGTGCAGTTCAGAAACACACAAATACATCTTTAACCAGAGTAAGAGGGAGTCAGATATTTAGTCTGTTATCAACGATGTTCAGTGGTAATAACAAATAATTAGGTTTTGAATATTTTTGTTAAAACAACTGGTAACGGTATTTATATAAAAAAAAGACCTTTATTGGCATAATACTCTATTACATCCATATCTACACTAATCACTGCCCCCTCTCTTCCTTCTGCTTTCCCTCTCGTCCGCCAACTTCTCCAGCGTCCTTACCCCGGCCCCATCCTCTCTCATCCATTCCGTCACTCTTCTATACCCTCTTATTCCTACCCATTCCTCCTTCACCCCCTCGCACTCCTCTGCCAGATGACTCCACGTATCCCTCCCCCGCTCACACATTACACACCTCCCATACTCTTCCCCCATCCACACCTTCCTTCCTCTCTCCTCTGACCCACACCTCGCCCTCACCAGCACCACCCTTTCCTCCCTACTCCATCTCCCCTCCACCAAATACCTCGGCATTCTCCTATATTTATATATTACACATTTGATTTGAAAATGTTCGCGTAAAGAATACTTTCCCTTTATTTTACATACAGGGAAAAGTAAAAATTCATTAAGGTAAAATAAATATTATTATTGAACAAAGTTATACAAACTTATACATTTTAGACTGTTAAAATATAAACTATTACTAATAATTGATTGATAAGGCTGATAAATGTTGAAAGTTCATCTTCACTTTTATATAAATAAAATAATTTAAAACTTTCAAATATATATTGTAAACTCGCTACAATTGTTTCGCCACACTGTGGCTTCTTCAGGCGAAGAAATGATCATTTCTTCGCCTGAAGAAACCACAGTGTGGCGAAACAATTGTAGCGAGTTTACAATATATATTTGAAAGTTTTAAATTATTTTATTTATATAAAAGTAAAAACTATTACTAACGTTTTTATAAATCAAAATCGATCCTTTAAATCCAACATTCAGGTGCCGGAATTTCCACAGTCCATTACACAATACTTCATTAAAATATCTATCTGAAAAACTTGTGCTTGATAATCAATAATCAATAAACTGGAGATTCCGTAAATAAATAAATTAAATATCTTGGAAAAATCGAAGACGCGAGATGCACCGTGCGAATATTTGAGCTGACTGAATTGATGAAAATGTGTACACATAAAATTCGCACAATAATGCTAAGTTGGTCTTATCTGTATTCCGATTCGGCACCTTTTTTGCGCTCTCGATTAAATTAAACAGCAGAAGAAATTTATTGGGCGAACAGGTTTTATTTCTTTTCTAATAGTGAGTGAATCGTCGGGGAATAAATTGTTTGTGCATTTGGATTAATTATAAATGGTGAGTTTTCTTCTTTGCTTGAGAAATGGATTGCATTGGCTTCAACTACTACAAACTAAATGTTTTTTTTACTTTCCCCCGTATGTAATACAAAGGGAAAGTATTGTTTTCGTGAAAATTTTCGAATCAAAAATTTAAGCGGAAATATCCGTTTTGAGGTCCCCTGAGTCGAATAAGACCATTTTTGAAAAATGTCTGTCTGTCTGTGTGTCTGTGTGTGAGTCTGTGTGCGCTGTACCGCAAAAACCGCTAAAGATATCGAGATGAAACTTGAAACTTAAGCTTTTTGTTACAATCGGAAGAAATGAAAAGCTTTTGGTGAAAATCGGAAAACCGGAAGTGGTACTTTACTCTTAGCGTTTTTCAGTTTTTTTAGATTTTTTCAATAAATGTTCGTCAAACAAAAAACTCTTTCAAATAAAAGTTGTAGATAATAACAAAATGAAGAAGGATTGTTCATTAACTTTTTGTCATAGCACTCTTAGTTTTTGAGATATTTCAAAAGTTGTGTGTTTTATCTAGTTATTAGTGTGTGACAGTGTATGTGTCGATACAATTGAAAAAAATTTCAAATAAAAGTTGTAGGAAATGAAAAACTAAAGATTTTTTGTAGATTCACTTTTTGTCATAGCACTCTTAGTTTTTTATATATTTAATAAATAGTGTTTTTTATCTAGTCATTGATTTGTGTCAGTGTATGTGTTGATACAATTGAAAAATGTTTCAAATAAAAGTTGTAGGTAATAAAATATTAAAGATATTTTGTATTATTACTTTTTGTCATAGCACTCTTAGTTTTTGAGATAATTAATAATGTTCTTTTATCTAGTCATTGGTTTGTCTCAGTGTATGTGTTGATACAATTGAAAAATGTTTCAAATAAAAGTTGTAGTTATCAAAAATTTGAAGACATTTTAAAAATAATAATGCTACAAATATTTTAAAAGTGATTTAATACGCAATTTACGGGAGAAAGTACTATTATGGACACATCACCATTTTTTTATTTTAGTTTATATAATTTTCATAGACCTGATGTTTAGGAGAACACGTAGTACAAACATAGAATTTTATTTTTAGCTTACAAGTACCTTAAGGGGGTTTCTCAGTGTAGAGCTTCAATTTTGACATCATTTTCAACTTTTTTTTTAAGGGTGATATAAAAAGATAAGTAAGACAATGCCTATATCATTTTATTCATCAACATTTTTCCTACATTTTTCGATTTTTGTCGTCCAAAAATATTCATTTGTCATTAAATAAAATGGCGTCGCAGATGGCCATGCACGCCGCGCTAAGGTCGACGGGCGTCACTCGTTCGGGTAACTGGGAGGTCTGAAACAGACGAGACCAAAAAATTATTAAAATATATTAGTGTAGCTATGGTAGCAGCCTCGGGCAAGTCAAATCGTCAATTTTTGACAAAATGGCGGCCATTTGAAATAACATGTCGAAAAATTCGACTTTTTTTTGGCATTCAAACGTGCGAAAAAAAAACGAAATTGCGAAGCAATTTTAATGATTCTGGGTATCACCATATATCACCATAGCCAATTAAATTTCCTACAAAACCTGCTAAGCGACATCAAAATTGGTCAAGTAGTTTTTCGGCAATCCACGCGCCCGTCCCAAAAAATATGACTTTTGGGAAATCGCGTTTAAAGTTTTGGAAATGGTTTTAGTCGTTTTTGGGGAACTTACCGTCAGTCTGCGATGCCTGGGGCATAGAGTACACCTTCCTCGATCTCATAGTTCTCGTTTGCATGCACTGCTTCCTCCCGGGCCGCAGATCTCGCCTCCTTGCTGGCCGTAGACGCACGGTGCTCCGAGCGTACAAGGCGGTCCGCGTTGCGCCTTCTACAAAACTCAAACGCCGTGTTGCCGAGTTGGATGCCCATGACATTCATGGTGTGTGCGATGCTGGTGAAACCGTCGTTAAAAATAATTGTGGCCAAATTATTTGCAAGTTCCACCACTTGAAGACCTGAATAAGTATGCTTAGGGGAGAACGACCAAATCAGCGAATTCAACGACTCGTTACTGTTTTGGGTGTTAGCCCCAACACATCTTTCCAGAAAGTTGTCATTCGACAGATCTTCGTAGACAGATATGACTGCTTCCTGAACTTTTTTGTCAAGTGGTGGTTTGTGCACGTAATTCGCCAACGTTCCACCTGCTTCAGCCTTCTTCCAGTCGCACCAGCTCGCGCAGCAATTCTCGTGTCGAGGTTCGTCGTCCGTTGAAATCTTATGGTAAAAAGTAGCCCACACTGCTTTCTTCATTTCGTCCTTGTCCTGTACGTTTCTCCTGATCGCCAACCCGTAGTACTTCGTTAGATCCAGTATCAGTTTGTCCGTCAGTTTGCCAGAGCCTTTGCCACCAAGACCCTTCGTTTTCTTCTTCAGTGCTCGTAGTCTGCTGCCGATCCGCTTCTCCACATGTCCAACGCATTCCTTCTTCATTACAGTGACCTCCTCTCCATATGGATCCAAATCCAAGATGGCCTTAAAGGTCTTGGAGTCGCCGTCTCCTATGTAGGTGCCGTACTGAACGCCATGCAGTTCCTCTGACCTGGAAAACACCTCCTTTACCGCATCCACTTCCATCTTCCCAGCGCTGCCTGAATGATTCGCCGAACAGCTCTCCTGATGATCAGCATACCAAACATTATATTCTGCAGTGCCCCGTTTGGCTTTCCAGGAGACACATATTCGACAGAAACTGCATTTCACGAAACTATCAACTACTTTGCCACATTCTCTGCCGATTAACGTCGTGACGCCGATTAGAGATGAAAAGCCTCGCTTCTTCCAGGTCCCATCCCAGACACCGCTAGAATCGGAGAATTTCCAGTCTTCTCCTCAGTCAGCTTCTTTTCCTGGGCAGCAGCTTTTTTTGTAGACAAATCGTACGTGGCTTTAGAAGCAGTTATTATGTTCTTCAGACAACCGTAGTACGTGCCGGACGCTAGCCCAGTACCTAGGTCCATCAGTCCACAAAATAAATTGAGCCCCTGCATTCCGATTCCCAGTAGACGCATAACAAAGGCGATTCGACGATTTACTTCATAAGCGTTTCCAATATATGTACATGAAGGAATCTCTTTTTCTCCACACACGCACAGCATACAAATCTTGAAGCCGAGTCCACGCTTCTCTTTCTCATAAAAAACTCACGTTTTGCTTACACACTTTGCACTCAACGAAGGAGGATATTGTGTTAAACACCACAAAGAAGTTCAGGAAGCGGTAACCTTGGCTTTGGTGAACTGGAATATCATCTTCGTTGAAAGTTGAAGTCCGGAGTTTCTTTGCAGAAGTCGATGTAAACTCGGTCTCCGCTTCTGCTGTATGCTGATTGCCCGTAAAAGCCCTTTTCCTGTATTGTGTCTGTCTCCTTTTGCCGCGCGAACTTTTTCGGTCCATCGTAATGTAATGCCGGTGCTAGGCTTGTTTACAAACTAGCAGACACGCGAAACTTGACTTGAATTATGCTATATCAAGAAGGCAGACATACTGTATATTGTACGTGTGCATGTGGCGCCACCTAGGAGAAACATTATATACTACATGACTCCTAAATGCACGTGGTGCCATCTCGAGGCAATAGGAGACCCTTTCTAGCCGAGAGAGAAAGTTACTCCGAGCGCCCTCGGTAGGCACGCAATGACGTGCGACGCCTGGTCCGATCATCGAATATTTCGACCGAATGAAATAGTTTCCCGGCAAAACGGTTTTGCCCATATATTCTCTATAATATAAGGTATCGAAATATGCAATAAAAAAAAATCGATTTTTTTTAAATTCTACACTGAGAAACCCCCTTAAGCAATATAATAGAAATGTTAGTATTTTTTATCGAAATTAACTTATAAATACAAATGTGATACAATTTTATGCAACGATTAGTATTTTTAATTTAATTTGTTACAATACTTTTTATGTGGGATGTATCAGTAGAAGATCTTTGGAATGCAAGACATGTAAATTGAATTATCCACTTGCTCGGAAATTAGGAAATTATCCGTTGTAGTTTCCAACTACTCCAGGAAATTATGCTGGATTCCAAATACTAGAAACTTCCCTCTATGCAAGACAATTATTTAGAACGTGCTATTTGATATTAGACACACTTTACAAATGTATTCCAAGTTTATCCATTACTAACAATGATTTAAAGTTGAGGACATCGTGACCTTAAATTTCATCAACCACAAAATATGCCCTATGTGTCAGAGCTGGGACGAATCCTCGTAACAAGGATTCGAATCACGAATCCGAATCACCTAATATGATTCGAATCACGAATACTCGAATAAAGGATTCGTATATGTGTATGTATATATATTTTACTTTCTATTTAATTTGACCTGTGTAAACATACTTGTAATGTAATAGCACCAATAAATTATTATTATTATTATTAAGAGATAAATATGATTCGAATCAAAGATTAGAATCCTGTTATTTCGAATCACGAATACAAATCCTTTAAGAATAAATTTGATTTTATTATTTTCTTGCAACCATTAATATATAAATATCGTTACCAGTTGTTTTAACAAAAATATTTAAAATCTATTTAATTATTATTAACGCTGAACATCTTTGATAACAGACTAAATATCTGATTCCCTGTTACTCTGGTTAAAGATGTATTTGTGTGTTTCTGAACTTCACTTGAAATCAGTGTTTTGTACGCGTGGCGCATGAAATAAAATTTCGAGTTTAGAAAAGCCCGAAAATTTGTCTCGGGTCGCTGCGCGACCCTCGACAAATTTTCACGGGGCTTTTCTAAACTCGAAATTTTACTTCATGCTTAGCCTGGGAGTGGAAAACACTCATTTAAAGCTTCAAATTGAACTTTAAAAAAAAACAAGGAATATCTCAAGATTTACAGAAAGTAGGCTAAATTTGGAATACGTATACTTAAAAGAAATTCGAATCACGAATACTCGAATAAAGGATTCGTAAGAGATAAATATGATTCGAATCAAGCTGAAGGAAAAGTCGGACGAGTAATTTGCGTAAAATCCTTTGTAAATCGGTTCACACGTGTAGTTATCGCATAAACAGTTGATTGCATTGTTAATCTTGAAAGTTGGCCGTAAATGTGCTGTTACGACGTGGAAGAGCTGGAAGGTCAGGGCTGATACAGGAAGATCTAGTTGACCCAAATATTTCAGTAACTCGATCTTGACCATTTGCGTAGGTACATTTCAGACACTTGTCGCAATCGCAAGTGCGTTTCCGGACTCTTTTTTGCTTGCGAGTTGACCTCTGTTCGATTTATATTAACACAATATAACAATTTAATTGTTAAATTATACCGTGCGTTTTATTGACATGACATTAATGTAGGCAATCGAAAGACGGATAAACTGGCTAGAGCAGCAGCTGGGGAAACTATTTCCTCGCCACAGCCGCTAGTAAAACCCACCATCTCGACCCTAAACGAATTGATCCACAACGAAATCCTGAAGAAATTCAGGGAACGCTGGGATGACATTAAGGACTGTAGGATGTCTAGGGAAACCTTAGGGTATCCGAACAAAAAGACGGCACTACAATACCTGCAAATGAGCAGAAATAATCTGAGACGCATAACGGCCGTTCTCACGGGCCATTGTGGACTAAATGGGCATCTCTACAAAATGGGAGTCGTTGACTCGCCAGATTGTAGAGGCTGTCATGAGGAGGACGAGACTGCTGAGCACATCCTCTGTGATTGCCCAGCACTCGCCTCGCAAAGGGAGGAAATTCTGGGGTTCAGATGGCCGACGTTGGCCGACATTAGGGAAGAGTCAACCGCTGCTCTGCTGGCCTTTCTCGACAGAGTGGCATGGCTGAGCTGAGGAGTGACACAACCCTAGGGGGAGATGCAAAAGGGCCCATTGGGGTCTAATTGCTGTGTCTGGGTACACACCCCTTTATGATCCAGATCCAGGTTTTCCTACTGCACGTTGAATTAGGGATAAAGGTAGTCACTCGTTTAGGCTGGATGTGCATGAACGATAATGTACGTCTAACATATCAGAGCTGGGCAGGATTCGAATCATTCAGGATTCGATTCCCGGATTTGAATCCTTTTAGAGGATTGAAAAGAGGTATTCGAATACTTTAGTGAAAACGGATTCGTGATCCGGATTCGTTACATTTTTTTAAAAGGATTCGTATTCGAATCCAGACGTAGATGATTCGAATCCTTATAAAAGGATTCGAATTCTTATAAAAGGATTCGAATGCTTATAAAAGGATTCGAATTCTTATAAAAGGATTTGAATCCTTATACAAGGATTCGAATTCTTATAAAAGGATTCGAATCCTTATAAAATGATTCGAATTCTTATAAAAGGATTCGAATCCTTATAAAAGGATTCGAATCCTCATACACGGATTCAAATCCTCCTAAATAATTCAAATCATCACTATTAAGGCTGGGATTCGAATTCGATTAATTCAAATAGTTCAATATTCTAATATGAATATTTAAATTACTATATTATTCATATTTGAATATAAATATTTAAATTTTCAAATAATTCAAATATTTGTGAATGCATATTTGGTTACTTAACCATGAAAAATATCCAACGTTAATAGTATTTTTTTAACTTCACTTGAAATCAGTGTTTTATATGCGTGGCGCATGAAGTAAAATTTCGAGTTTAGAAAAGCCCCGTGAAAATTTGTCTCGGGTCGCTGCGCGACCTTCGACAAATTTTCTACGCGGGGCTTTTCTAAACTCGAAATTTTACTTCATGCTTAGTCTGGGAGTAGACAACACTCGTTCTTAGAAGTTTCAAATTGAAGGATCAGTCTAGATTACTAAGTTTATTACCATTTTACAAAGGCTACAGCTCGAAGGACCAACCATGGTCTTCGGAGACCGAAGGACTACAGAGAATCGAAGTTTTTTTACAAGAAAACAACGAATATCTGAAAACCGCATGGATAGGAAAAAAAAAACATCTAATTTTGAAAAAATATCGAAGTTGGGTTGGTTTTCAGTGCATTTTTAACTTTATTTTAATGCAGTGTTTTACACGCGTGGCGCATGAAGTAAAATTTCGAGTTTAGAAAAGCCCCGCAAAAATTTGTCTCGGGTCGCTGCGCGACCCTCGACAAATTTTCTACGCGGGGCTTTTCTAAACTCGAAATTTTACTTCATGCTTAGTCTGGGAGTGGACAACACTCGTTTGAATTTTAAATTTAACTCTTTTAAAAAATTGACGTATGTAATATAATATCATTCATTGAAATTATAGGAAAAGATGCAAACCTAAAATTAACTTTTAGAGTCAACTTTATAATTTGCTCGGCTCTTAATGGGTGAGTATTCTATTCCTAAAACAAACCGTTTTAATTTAAATTATGAACTGTGGAGGCTTCTACTTCGTTATACATGTTAATTCAATGAAATAAAACACTTTAACTTTGTTTGTATAACACACTATTTTTATTTTCGTGACTGCAGTTTCGGCAATTCAACTTGCCATTATCAAACAGAGTCTGGCAAGTTGAATGATAATGGCAAGTTGAATTGCCGAAACTGCAGTCACGAAAATAAAAATAGTGTGTTATACAAATAAAGTTAAAGTGTTTTATTTCATCGTTTTAATTTAATATTAAAGTTGCATTTAATACAATAACAAACTGTGAATAAATCGACATAAATCTAAAAATATCGAAAATCTCGACATGTAGAAAATCTTGACGGTCCACTCCCAGAAAAAGCCCCGCGTAAAAATAATGTTGATATTAAGACGAATATATTAGTACTTTTAAGTAAATATTCCCAAGTGTGTATTGTGAAAATAAATGAAGATTAAGAAGTCACGGCCCGATCGTATGAAAAGTTTGAAAGTTAGTAATTAGCCCTTTCGCCTTCTGGAAATCCTGAAGGAATTAAAGTCGGATTAAAGTTTGTAATTGATTAAATTGAGAGAAAGCAGTGTCAAAGAGAAATTATCTAAATTATTCGCCGCTTCTAGAAGAGGAAGGATACAAGATATGGACCATTTATTTTGAAAGTGGTATAAGTCCATTAAATAAATATGAGATAATATCTCGTGTATTTAGTCAACACTAAATTATTCACAAATTATGTGAAAACTGTTATTTTAATAGACTTATAGGGGCCATAGATTAAGGCACAGGATGATTTGCTATAAATCGGTTCAGAAATTACCAAATTAGAACGAGGGTGGATATTTACGGTGTTTCACCCTGTATATGTTACAGAGCTGGGATGAATCCTCAAAAACAGGATTCGAATCACGAATCCGAATCACCTAATATGATTCGAATCACGAATACTCGAATAAAGGATTCGTAAGTGAAAAATATGATTCGAATCAAAGATTCGAATCCTCATTTTGGAATCACGGATACAAATCCTTTAAAAATAAATTCGAATCTATTATTTGCAATCAGTAATATTTTAATCCATCAGTTTTTATTAACAAAAATGTTCATTTGCCGACTAAATATCTGATTATATAATGATTTTAATTAATGATGATATATGTGTTATTGAACTTCATTTTAAATGTAATTATCGGGATATGTAGAAAAGAAAACATCCAATTTTGAAAAAATATCGAAGTTGGGTTGATTTTCAGTGCGTTTTTAACTTCACTTTATATCAGTGTTTTATACGCGTGGCGCATGAAGTAAAATTTCGAGTTTAGAAAAGCCCCGTGGTTTTCAGTGCATTTTTAACTTCACTTTAAATCAGTGTTTTATACTCGTGGCGCATGAAGTAAAATTTCGAGTTTAGAAAAGCCCCGCGAAAATTTGTCTCGGGTCGCTGCGCGACCCTCGACAAATTTTCTACGCGGGGCTTTTCTAAACTCGAAATTTTACTTCATGCTTAGTCTGGGAGTGGACCGTCAAGATTTTCTACATGTCGAGATTTTCGATATTTCTAGATTTATGTCGATTTATTCACAGTTTGTTATTGTATTAAATGCAACTTTAATATTAAATAAAAACGGTTTTTTTAGGAATAGAATATTCACCCATTAAGAGCCGACCAAATTATAAAGTTAACTCTAAAAGTTAATTTTAGATAAAATTTTGAATCTTTTTCTATGATTTCAATAATTGATTTATTATATTACATACGTCGATTTTTTAAAAAAGTTAAATTGAAAATTCAAACGAGTGTTGTCCACTCCCAGACTAAGCATGAAGTAAAATTTCGAGTTTAGAAAAGCCCCGCGTAGAAAATTTGTCTCGGGTCGCGCAGCGACCCGAGACAAATTTTCGCGGGGCTTTTCTAAACTCGAAATTTTACTTCATGCGCCACGCGTATAAAACACTGATTTAAAGTGAAGTTAAAAATGCACTGAAAACCAACCCAACTTCGATATTTTTTCAAAATTAGATGTTTTCTTTCCTATCCACGCCGTAAACCTTCAGATATTCGTTGTTTTCTTGTAAAAAAACTTCGATTCCCTGCAGTCCTTCGGTCTCCGAAGACCATGGTTGGTCCTTCGAGCTGTAGCCTTTGTAAAATGGTAATAAACTTAGTAATCTAGAGTGATCCTTCAATTTGAAACTTCTAAGAACGAGTGTTGTCCACTCCCAGACTAAGCATGAAGTAAAATTTCGAGTTTAGAAAAGCCCCGCGTAGAAAATTTGTCGAGGGTCGCTGCGCGACCCGAGACAAATTTTCACGGGGCTTTTCTAAACTCGAAATTTTACTTCATGCGCCACACGTATAGAACACTGATTTCAAGTGAAGTTAAAAATATACTATCAACGTTGGATATTTTTCATGGTTAAGTAACCAAATATCCAATCACAAATATTTGAATTATTCGAAAATTTCAATATCTATATTCAAATATGAATAATTTAGTGATATAAATATTCATATTAGAATATTTAACTATTTGAATTAATCGAATTCGAATCCCAGCCTGAATAGCGATGATTCGAATTATTTAGGAGGATTTGAATCCGTGTATGAGGATTCGAATGCTTTTATAAGGATTCGATTCCTTTTATAAGGATTCGAATCCTTTTATAAGAATTCGAATCCTTTTATAAGGATTCGAATCCTTTTATAAGAATTCGAATCCTTTTATAAGGATTCGAATCATCTACGTCTGGATTCGAATACGAATCCTTTTAAAAAAATATAACGAATCCGGATCACGAATCCGTTTTCACTAAATTATTCGAATACCTCTGTTGAATCCTCTAAAAGGATTCGAATCCGGGGATCGAATCCTGAATGATTCGAATCCTGCCCAGCTCTGTAATATTGTATTATAAAACAAAAATGAATTACATACAAATTTCTACAATAGTCTTCGTCTCCATTTTATTTTTAATTCCGCCGCTAAAAACAAAAACCTAATTAATATTGTTAACTATTATTAACTTTATTTAAAATAAAATGGAGACGAAGACTATTGCAGAAATTTGTATGTAATTAATTTTTGTTGGTAATAGTGTTCGTCTCCATTTTATTTTTAATTCCGCCGCTAAAATTGTCCAATGCTTCCGTCAGTATTTAAGTTTAATTAGAATTAATAATTAACTTCTAATAATTGAATTAAACTTTGCTGTGATATATAAATACTGTTTCTAGAATGATTTAATAAAATCTAATCACATACTCGTCGAATGAATTCGTAGAAATATTATGGTACCTTCACCTATTAATACTGCAAAAATGAGTACTCTCATTTTCTGTGACCGTCAATTCTGTTTACAATGAAAACGCAATTCAAAGGTCGTGTTCATAACGTGACCTACATTTATTAAATTTATATGCGTTCTTAATATAAAAGCAAAATTGTGATTTATTAAAGTACAAGCCGGAAGTAAATTTAATTACATTGCATTCTGTCACTATTTGTTTAAATTAATTAATAATTCAAATACCTACTCATTTACATACTGGTATTTTTCTTTAATTTTGTAGCTCTATAATAATTATGATTATTTTTACTTTTATTGCAAATTTTCTTTAGAATAATTTATAAATAATAAAAAAATTAATATCGGAAAGCTTTCTTAGTTTGGGAAAGTTTTTTTTTTGTGTTAATGACGTTTCAAGTATATCTCAATAAGTACTAAAAATATCCAATAATCTTTCGAGTGATTTATTTATTTATTTATTTAACGGAAGATCCATTTTACAAAATATATTTTAACAAAATTATATAACTACCAACTGAGACCCTCAGACTCAATAGAAACAACCTTAGAATAGTCACAGGACTGATAACTGGACACTGTACCCTAAGGAAGCACCTGCATAACATGAAACTGTTCACAGAAGATCCAATATGCAGACTATGCCTGGAAGAGGATGAAGACGCCTCGCATGTACTATTCGAGTGCGAGGCACTTTCCACCTGGAGGGAAGCAAACCTTGTCCAAGGGAATCCAAACCACTTCCCGAAGGGAAAGATGATCGAAAGGCTGCTGGGACTAGCCAAGGAAACAGAGCTTTTTGATTAACTACGGTAACGGAAGAAGTACAATAAGCCACACGGCTGCGGTGCTAGGGCAGAAATAACCCTAACTTCCGTTTCCTGCCCCTAAAAATAAAAAAAAAAACTACGAGAAGAATACAATAATACTTATACATAAAATATACAATACAATATAATACTAAGATAAATAACAAACATTTATACGCTTAGGTTTGCTGATAAACTGTGAGCGTGAGAAGCAATTAAAAATATCAAAATTTGGATGCAGTGATAGTTAATTTGCTGTACGCATAAACCTTGTAAGTGGACTATTATTCCCGAAATTTGTCTTATGGACCTGGATACGAAATAAGGGTAAATGTCGAATTGAGCGATTAGATTTAGGAATAGAGAAAGTAATTCGCGATAGAAGATATGGGCATTCAACAATGTGACAAATTAATTTATGAAAAAATAACAAATCAGCATACACCCGGCGGATACTTAGTTTATCAATACATTGGATAGACAAAATTGTATCTAAATTTGTGCTGGTATTAAAGCCTAACTTGTACGCAACAGAGCTGGGTAGGATTCGAATCATTCAGGATTCGATTCCCGGATTCGAATCCTTTTAGAGGATTCAAAAGAGGTATTCGAATACTTTAGTGAAAACGGATTCGTGATCCGGATTCGTTAAATTTTTTTAAAAGGATTCGTATTCGAATCCAGACGTAGATGATTCGAATCCTTATAAAAGGATTCGAATTCTTATAAAACGATTCGAATCCTTATAAAAGGAATCGAATCCTCATATACGGATTCAAATCCTCCTAAGTAATTCGAATCATCGCTATTAAGGCTGGGATTCGAATTCGATTAATTCAAATAGTTAAATATTCTAATATGAGTATTTAAATTACTAAATTATTCATATTTGAATATAAATATTTAAATTTTCGAATAATTCAAATATTTGTGAATGCATATTTGGTTACTTAACCATGAAAAATATCCAACGTTAATAGTATATTTTTAACTTCACTTGAAATCAGTGTTTTATACGCGTGGCGCATGAAGTAAAATTTCGAGTTTAGAAAAGCCCCGTGAAAATTTGTCTCGGGTCGCTGCGCGACCCTCGACAAATTTTCTACGCGGGGCTTTTCTAAACTCGAAATTTTACTTCATGCTTAGTCTGGGAGTGGAAATACTCGTTCTTAAAAGTTTCAAATTGAAGGATCACTCTAGATTACTAAGTTAATTACCATTTTACAAAGGCTACAGCTCGAAGGACCAACCATGGTCTTCGGAGACCGAAGGACTACAGGGAATCGAAGTTTTTTTACAAGAAAACAACGAATATCTGAAGGTTTACAGCATGGATAGGAAAGAAAACATCTAATTTTGAAAAAATATCGAAGTTGGGTTGGTTTTCAGTGCGTTTTTAACATTACTTTAAATCAGTGTTTTATACGCGTAGCGCATGAAGTAAAATTTCGAGTTTAGAAAAGCCTCGTGAAAATTTGTCTCGGGTCGCTGCGCGACCCGAGACAAATTTTCTACACGGGGCTTTTCTAAACTCGAAATATTACTTTATGCTTATTCTGGGAGTGGACAACACTCGTTTGAATTTTAAATTTAACTCTTTTAAAAAATCGACGTATGTAATATAATAAATCATTCATTGAAATCATAGAAAAAGATGCAAAATTTTACCTAAAATTAACTTTTAGAGTTAACTTTATAATTTGCTCGGCTATTATTAGGTGAATATACTATTCCTAAAAATAAACCGTTTTTATTTAATATTAAAGTTGCATTTAATACAATAACAAATTGTGAATAAATCGACATAAATCTAGAAATATCGAAAATCTCGACATGTGGAAAATCTTGACGGTCCACTCCCAGACTAAGCATGAAGTAAAAGTTTAGAAAAGCCTCGCGTAGAAAATTTGTCGAGGGTCGCGCAGCGACCCGAGACAAATTTTCACGGGGCTTTTCTAAACTCGAAATTTTACTTCACGCGCCACGCGTATAAAACACTGATTTAAAGTGAAATTAAAAACGCACTGAAAACCAACCTAACTTCGATATTTTTTCAAAATTGGATGTTTTCTTTCCTATCCATGTTGTAAACCTTCAGATATTCGTTGTTTTCTTGTGAATAAACTTCGATTCGCTGTAGTCCTTCGGTCTCCGAAGACCATGATTGGTCCTTCGAGCTGTAGCCTTTGTAAAATGGTAAAAAACTTAGTAATCTAGAGTGATCCTTTAATTTGAAACTTCTAAGAACGAGTGTTGTCCACTCCCAGACTAAGCATGAAGTAAAATTTCGAGTTTAGAAAAGCCCCACGTAGAAAATTTGTCGAGGGTCGCGCAGCGACCCGAGACAAATTTTCACGGGGCTTTTCTAAACTCGAAATTTTACTTCATGCGCCACGCGTATAAAACAGATTTAAAATGAAGTTCAATAACACATATATCATCATTAATTTTAATCATTATATAATCAGATATTTAGTCGGTAAATGAACATTTTTGTTAATAGAAACTGATGGAATAAAATATTACTGGTTGCAAATAATAGATTCAAATTTATTTTTAAAGGATTTGTATCCGTGATTCAAAAATGAGGATTCGAATCTTTGATTCGAATCATATTTTTCACTTACGAATCCTTTATTCGAGTATTCGTGATTCGAATCATATTAGGTGATTCGGATTCGTTATTCGAATCCTGTTTTTGAGGATTTATCCCAGCTCTGGTACGCAAGTACTTTTAAAGATTTGTTTTGAACGTTTTCTAAAGAATTAATATAAACACATTGAGTTGGTGCCCATACACTGGATCCATATTCCAGATGCGAACGTACAAATGCGAAGTAAACTCGTTTAAATGCTGCTGGTGACAAGTCTCTACCCATTCGTTTTATATAACCTAACATCTTTCTAGCCCGATTACAAATTGCGTTAATATGGCTGGCAAAACACAATTTTCTATCAAAGATTATACCCAAATCTTTAGTAACACTCAATTGTTCAAGGTAGTGACCATCAATTGTATAATTAAATTGTATAACACTTGGCTTTTTGGAAAATTTCATAGTTTTGCATTTTTGTACATTATAAAAGAAATGATTATCTTGACACCAATTATAAACAGATAATAAATTCTGTATTGTGGAGGCTTCTACTTCGTTATAATAAATCATCTTGATAATAAATCATCATTGTCTTGTAATTGGGAAATTTCCTGTTGGGCAATAAATACTTATTATTATTATTATTATTATTATTATTATCTTGCAGCAGTAAACAGTCTTCCATAGACACAATTTCTTTGTACAATTTCAGGTCATCAGCAAAGAGCAAAAATGAGGAGTGTTTTATAACCAGTGATATGTCATTAATAAAGAGTAAAAACAGCAATGGACCACAATGCGAACCCTGGGGAACACCCGACGGCACTTGAATGGTATTCGATAAAAAAGTGCTTGATTTTAACACACTGCACACGGTTACTTAAAAGTATTATGAGTTACTAAGCGGAAATCGGTTTATAGTGGGCGTATCGTTGAAAATAGCAAAAAAAGTTTCAAATAAAAGTTATTCAGAATCAAGTTTTTCATAACATTGCTAAATATAGCGGCCTTGCGGTTATACCGGAAGTAAACACCAACTTCCTTATTTTAAATAGAACACCCTATATATTCTTACATTTTTGGATTGCTCGTTAAAAATAAACATGAGTTTATTTACACAACATTGGGTCTCAGTTGAACCGTTTTCGAGTTATTTCATTTTTTTTGATAAATTTGACGATTTCAGAGCTCGACACCATTAACAATATCTTCAAAACGAAATAAGTCAGAGTTGTGCGGCTTACGGTTTTGGATTCGGGAAGAAACGTAGTATTTGTTTAGGTTTTTGCCATTAGTCGGATTTTCTAAATTGAGCCGAGTCCGTCGACGTTATTCTTCAGTACTTCAAACATGCATAACTTCATTTTTTTTAAATGGAACCATATATCTTGTGACACTTTATCTGATGCGAAATTCAATTTCCATTTTATTGATACCGTGTTGTTGCCATATCCTTCCAACAGTTTTTGAGAAATTTGCGATTTTGTACAAACTTTATTAATAATAATAATAATATTAATAATAAATAAAACTACGTATATAATTGACATTGCTATACCGACAGACAATAACACCACAAATATATACGGTGGAAAAATCGAGAAATATACACCCCTAGCTATCGAAGTAGAAAGAATATGGAAACAAGAACGCTCGAATATACTTCCATTCATTATATCCACCACCGGAATCACACACAAACAATTCAAACCAAACCTACAAAAATTAAATATCGAACCGTTTCTTCACACCATCATTCAAAAAGCTATACTTCTAAAAACATGCACTATCACACGGAAATTTCTACGATAGGTAATTGCTACACTTGGTGTATCCCGTTTAGCAATGAATAACCGGCTGATTAATCGCCGAGAAATCCATAATAATAATAATAACATTTATTTCCAGTGTAAGTACAGTTACATAAAAAATAGAAAGGTACAAACATGAAAACAAGTCAAGAGAAAATATATAGATCTTAGCTATGTATATACACGGTTTAAAAATTCGTCTGTGTTGTATGGTTCCAAGTTACATAAAAAATCGAATAATAATTGCTTCATCTTTTTAAAATTGCTCGCATTTTTTATTTCTAATAAGAAGATGAAGATAATTGAAGAACTTTAGAGAGTTGTACAATGGTCCTTATTATTGTTGAATTTAATTTTTTAAATTCAACAATAATAAGGACCATTGTACAACTGTCTAAAGTTCTTCAATTATCTTCATCGCAAAACAATCAATAATTTTTAGAGAAAAAAAAACCGACTTTACCGAATCGTTATTTAAAATTTCGGCAGAATTGTTTATTTTTGCGTGTTGGAAAATCAATAATGGTAATATCCAAGCGAATTACATAAGAAAATTGATAAGTAAAATGCCTGGGATTTGTTTTGTTTACGATAATAACATAAAAACGTGTTAAACAAATTTAACGTCATGTTTTAAACGAGTTTAACATTTAAAACATGTTTAAAACGCGACGGCTATTTTTAAACATGTTTAAAAAACTGTTTTAAAACAAAGTTTTTTAAACAAATCACCCCTGATTTAAATACCTAAATGGGGGGCAGCAAATATGGCCTCAGCCCCGGGCGGCTTAAACCCACGCTACGCCACTGTGTGGGGGAAAGTAAAAATATAGTTAAATTAAAATGATGTGGGTGTTGATTTCATTGACCAACGGCCGGAATTAATATTATAATATCCGGTAAGAGCGAAGTAGTGCTAGTCACTCTCGCCGAAAATGATTAAGATCAACAAGTTATTCCGCAGACAGAACGGAGACACAAAGTAGGAGGTGACCTGAAACGATATCACGTGTGAATAATATTGATACAAAACAACCAACTCCTTGTTGTAGGTTTCCAGTTGTAAAACCACACTTGCTCAATATACACACATGAAAAAAAGATGCCCTCAAATGACGATCAGTCACGAAAAAGGTAACAGCGATTATTAATAAATAAAGTGATTTATTAAAATGTGTGGTTTTCTAATATATCCAGTAGTGACGATGGAAGTTTCAACTTCGATGCTACGAAGGAGAAACTCCTCAGGGATTCGTACAAAACTGGGTCGGAAGAGAGTATATCGTCTGCCAAGGGTGTATTTGCACAGGTAAGGGTTGTTTCTTCTTGTTTGTTTGTTCATATTGGAAGTTTCAAATTAGTTTTTACGATATAAAATAGCGAATATGTTTAGGCCTTGATAAACTCCAAATAAATTTTAATATGTACAGTTAATTAGGGAAAAACAGTTATTGCTGTTTCAAAAATTAATATCCTCTCAATAACTTTAGATAGTGTAATATGTAACAGTGGCGTAGATAGCTATTTGCGATGGGGGGGGAGGGATTCGACTGAGTATCAATACTTTGTTTTAAAACAGTGTTTTTAACATGTTTAAAACACCGTTTTAAAACAAAGTGTTTTAAACATAACAGCTCTGTTGATAAATAGAATAACCAATTATTAAAAATTTAATAATTATTTACAACTTTAATGATTTTCCTCAATTTTTATAATACATAACAGCCCTGTTGATAAATAGAATAACCAATTATTAAAAATTAATTAATTTCTTACAAGTTTAATGATTTTCCTCAAATTTTATTATAGCAATTTAGTAGTTTTTATTGTTTTAAACTTTGTTTAAATAAAAAAGAACCTGTTTTATCAAAATAAAACGATTTTGTTTTGATAAAAAATAAATTAAAATTAAACAAATTAAACGATTAAATTAAATTGTCTGTTAGCGGCAGGGTTGTTTATCAAGACTCATGAGGGGGATTTATCAAAATAGATACATAGAATCTTAATTTATTTTTAACCAATTATAACTGTTACTTTGCATACTTGTTATATTTATTTATTTATTTCAATCAACGGACGAATCCAGTTACAGATTGATTACAAGATATGAAACAATGATTGTTTTAATGAATACTTGTTTTATTATAATTTCCAACTCAACGAACGCATTGAATAAGCCCGTTAGATAAAACACTTTGCATCATTTTTATTTTCCAACTTCTATTAGTTGCGCGCATTGTTCTAATTTTTCGTTCTTTTTCTCAATTAGTGTTTAGTTACTGGGGCTGTAATGTTGACTGCAGCGAGTTGCGGAATGCCGATTGGATATTCCGCTGTCCTGCTGCCTCAACTCAAATCGATAAATGGAACTTTGCAGATTGATGACAGCATCGGATCCTGGATAGGTCAGTAAAACCCCGAACTCATTGCCAATTTTTTCATGACATTCGTAAAAATATTCTCCATCAATTTCAAATAAGGACATACAGAGAGTTTTAAGTAACACCGAACATGCCAGGAAATGTTCACTGTAAATTTTCCTATGTTCGATTTGTTCTGAGACTCATCAAAGCATTGAGTGCAATGTGATTGGCTACGATTTCCAATGGTAATATAGTCAACCCAATTTACATTCTTCTGGGTGCGATTTCATTGGTTACGATTTTTAGTAGTTCTAATGCAAATAAGGATTAATGTAAATAGGGTACATGTAACGTCAAAATAAAATATGTCAGTTATTAAATCTTGTGCGTTTATGGTAAGTGCAGTCAGTGTGTGGGAATATGGAACATACTTCTTTATCCAAAGCAAGACATCGATCGGCATTTCAAGACAATCAAGATTAATACTGTCGTTAAACATAAGAGGAAGTTTTTCTTTTAAGTATACGTATTCCAAATTCAGCCAATTTTCTGTAAATCTTTAGATATTCCTTGTTTTTTTTTTAAGTTTAATTTGAAGCTTAAAACGAGTGTTTTCCACTCCCAGACTAAGCATGAAGTAAAATATCGAGTTTAGAAAAGCCCCGTGAAAATTTGTCGAGGGTCGCGCAGCGACCCGAGACAAATTTTCTGGGCTTTTCTAAACTCGAAATTTTACTTCATGCGCCACGCGTATTAAACACTAAAATATTGTAAAATTTATGTATATTTCAACTACACTTGATATCTGTGATTTATACGCGTGGCGCATGAAGTAAAATTTCGAGTTTAGAAAAGCCCAGAAAATTTGTCTCGGGTCGCTGCGCGACCCTCGACAAATTTTCAAGGGGCTTTTCTAAACTCGAAATTTTACTTCATGCTTAGTCTGGGAGTGGAAAACACTCGTTTTAAGCTTCAAATTAAACTTACAAAAACAAGGAATATCTAAATATTTACAGAAAATTGGCAAATTCAGCCAATGGCAAATTCAGCCAATTTTCTGTGAATCTTTAGATATTCCTTGTTTTTTTTTTAAGTTTAATTTGAAGCTTAAAACGAGTGTTTTCCACTCCCAGACTAAGCATGAAGTAAAATTTCGAGTTTAGAAAAGCCTGAAAATTTGTCGAGGGTCGCGCAGCGACCCGAGACAAATTTTCTGGGCTTTTCTAAACTCGAAATTTTACTTCATGCGCCACGCGTATTAAACACTAAAATATTGTGAAATTTATGTATATTTCAACTACACTTGAAATCAGTGTTTTACACGCGTGGCGCATGAAGTAAAATTTCGAGTTTAGAAAAGCCCAGAAAATTTTTCACGGGGCTTTTCTAAACTCGAAATTTTACTTCATGCTTAGTCTGGGAGTGGAAAACACTCGTTTTAAGCTTCAAATTAAACTTAAAAAAAACAAGGAATATCTAAAGATTTACAGAAAATTGGCAAATTCAGCCAATTTTCTGTAAATCTTTCGATATTCCTTGTTTTTTTTTTAAGTTTAATTTGAAGCTTAAAACGAGTGTTTTCCACTCCCAGACTAAGCATGAAGTAAAATTTCGAGTTTAGAAAAGCCCCGTGAAAATTTGTCGAGGGTCGCGCAGCGACCCGAGACAAATTTTCTGGGCTTTTCTAAACTCGAAATTTTACTTCATGCGCCACGCGTATATAACACTGATTTAACAAGAAATTTAAAAACACACAAAAGACATTTTTCATGTTAATCCTCACAATTAATTCGAATTATTTTTGACGATTCAAATCCTTTTATAAATATTCGAATCCTTTTATAAATATTCGAATCCTTTTATAAGGATTCGAATCGCCCACATTTGGATTCAAATACGAATCCTCTTAAAAATACGTAAAGAATCCGGATCACAATCCAGTTGACTTTTTATAAAATATTTGCAATTAATAGGCCTATTCATCGCATTTATAAATATACATCTTTTTATTTGAGCATTGCCAAAGTGTTTCATTATCAAGAACAAAGTTGACAATTAAAAGTGCATATATTATATCTTGAATGACATTCTCAAGTTTTACGTATTACATACATATTTAAATATGATTTTACATGATAACACTTGGTTGCTTTTCATAATGTTAGTGAAATTTAACCAAGTGCTTTCTTTTAGAATTATAGTGCATATATTAATAAGTACCTTAAATTGAAATACAACAATCACAGCATATAAAACAATTTGGCAGTTGATCGCATTTAGAATGCGTTTTGATGACTTTAAAAATAATAATAATAATAATACAATATTGGTGCTCGTAACAATCGTTTTACACAGGTCATGATACATAATCAAAATACATTAAAGAAAACATCACATAAAATTACAAAAGTAATACATATACAGTAAAATATAAAAAAGATACTATAATTATAACGTTTAAAAAATACTAGAATATAAAAAAATAAGATTAAAATGAATTGAGTATATATAAAATATTCTAATATAGAATCTAAAATCTATAACGAACACAAACGCAATAAAATATAATAATTTAGGAATTAACTTTAAAATTAACATAGATAAAATATACAATTTAAGATAAATTTATAGATAAGTGTATAATATGCATCATATAAAATTACAAAAGTAATACATATACAGTAGAATAGTAAAAAAATCTGTAACAAGCACAAACACATTAAAATATTAAATCTTCTTCACCCATCATTACAGTCTAAAAATAAGATACAATACGATGAATTAATTAAGAAGAAGATAAATTGCACACACTATGTAGCTAATGGATGTCGTAGTTATCAGACATTAAATCTTCAATGGAGTAGTGGCATTTTTGTATAAGGTACGTTTTTAACGTTTTTTTAAACTGTTTAATATTAAGTATTTTTATCCATTCTGGCAGTTTATTAAAGATCTTTGGACCATAGTAGCTTGCCCATTTTAAGATTTTACTAATCGTGATCGATACAAGCAGATATTATTTTTATTTCTGGTATTATATTTATAGATTTCGTCATGAGAACGATAATGGTCGATGTTTTTATGAATATATAATAGACAGTTAAGAATGTATATTGATGGTAGCGTTAATATTTCCAACCTTATGTATTCATTTTTGCAGTCATCTTTATAACCTAGCCGCGCTATTAATCTAACTGCTCTTCTTTGAAGTCCAAATAACCTATGCATTATTGTAGAGTGTCCCCAAGTTGTAATCCCGTAGGCAAGTAGTGACTCACACAGAGAGAAATGTATGCAACGTAAAAAGTGTTGTGGCAAACAGTTTGATAGATGCCTTAATAAATAGATATTTCTACAGACTCGAGAGGCAGTTTCCTCCCCATGTGTGCGCCACGTTAATTTGTTACCGAGGTAAATACCAAGAAACTTCGTTGATGTCTCTGAGGTGATGTGCGTAGGTCTTAAGGAGAAGACCAGATCAACTGTTTTTTCATTATTAGGTAAATTAAAACACTTGTTTGGTTTCATATTTGTATATTCAGTTTCCTGACACGTGTTTCGGTCAATAACGACCATTCTCAAAGGGATTACAAGAATAACTGAATAACTTTTTCATTGTTAAATGTTAATTTGTTATTTACCGACCATTCAATAATTTTATGTTTGGTATATTCTAGATTGTTTAGGCACTCATTTAGACTAGCATCGCTGTTTGTTACTAAGGTATCGTCAGCATAGAGAAATATTGACGAGTCTTCCTTTTGTAACGGTAAATCATTTATAAAAATGAGAAACAATATAGGTCCGAGGATTGAACCTTGCGGTACACCATATTTTAATGTCTGTTCTGATGACACATTATTTCGTATTATGACTGTCTGCGTCCTCTCACACAGATATGAACTCAAAAGTTTACATGCTGTCGGGTGAAAATTATAGAAATACATTTTTCGAATGAGGGTTTCGTGACAAACACAGTCAAATGCCTTACTTAGATCAAGGAAAGATGCAGATGTTACTGGTGTAGTGTGGGAAATGTGGATTTCCGGTTGTCAGAAGAATTCGCGCATTCTTTTGACAACCGGAAATCCCTTATTTTCGGGGCGGTGAGTTTAAAATAATAAAGGTGAATAATAATAATCTTTATTTCTTATCAAATAACAATCAAGATATTTTGATTAATGAGATTATTAATATATTTTTAATTGACGTGGACGTTCGTTTCAAATATTATCAAAATGAAATGACGTTGATTAAAAATTTTAATCATTGTGACAATGATAGAATTATGAGACATCAAAATTTAAATATTGTCTACTGCAATATTCCATAAAAGAATTTTAATATGAGATATTGCAAAAGGGGAGTTATGCCGAGGATTACATGCATGTGGAAATTGCTGAATACTTAACGAAGAGAAGTTAGCACTTTAATAAAGTTCACTGAATGTTTCATAAAAGATATTTGCGGAAATAACTACAGAGTATTTCGGAATACCAGCTATATTTTACACTAAAATATTAATCAAAATGTTGAATTATAAAAGTGAGACTTACCCATTGTGGTAAATAAACAATATTATGACTTAATGTTCACAAATTATGTAAATTATGTATGTTTATTTATACTTGACGAATGTATCTATACTATGTATGGCAAAAGCATAATAAAGGTATTCTATTCTATTCTATTCTATCATAATATGTTAATTAAGTATCTAATTGCATAAAATTATTGAAGAATATAAAGGGTGTCCCATTAGCACGTTCAAGGAGGATATCTCAAATTATAGATAGGAAACAAGTTATTTTATCAAAGTTGCGAGCTGCATAATCTAAGATTATTTTCAGATATACAGGGTACGTCGTAAAATTAGTAGCGGATGCAACTTGCTTATTTTAAGGTCGGAAATTCACATGTTATTTAGCCATAAGAACGAACAACGATTAATCTTCCACAATAATGAAAATAGTATATAAAATTACGAAAAAACTATTCGTGAAAATGCAAACAGTGTCTTAATTAATAAGACAATTTAAGACGAAGTTTGTTTTAATTTTATTCCTAATTTTTTTAAACGTCATAAGCAAAGCTATACTGAAGAGAGATAAATCTCGAAACGCGTCTATAGATGGCCTAAGATATTAGTTTTAATCCAAGTCCTTTCACTTCTAATTTGTTACTATCTCTCCTTTAATTTTAAATTTTATTGTTAGTTGGTTTGAAGAGAATTTGACCTAAACGTTACATATACTTTAATAGAGCGTTGTAACAAATCAAATTAAATAAGATTTTAAATATTTCATTGTATAATTCAATATCCGGAGGTGTATTTGCACGGGAAGTAGTTGTTTCAATGGATATTTATCGTCTTAAATTGTCTTATTAATTAAGACACTGTTTGCATTTTCACGAATAGTTTTTTCGTAATTTTATATATTATGTTTAAAGTGTGCAAACTATAAGAAGCGTAAGCTTATTTTCTCGAATTCAAATAGTTTTGAATTTGAATTTATCTTGTTTGAAATGAAAATAGATCTTTGAAACTTATACATATTGCACATTGAAGCTTCTTTCTTCAAAAAAATGTTTCTTAAATTATACAGGGTTCGGCAATGAAACGGGAAGATTTGGGGTGGGGCTTGCAGCGCGCGGTGAAGTGGTAGGGAAGACAGTCCCAGGCCTGTCGGGACCCGAGTGACTTGCCATTTAGTCTACAATGGAGCGTTGGACGGGTGAGCATCGCGGTTACGCAATTAAGGCATATTATGTAAATGGCGAGAGTTTAGTGCAAACGCGTCGGGATTTTAGACGACATTTTAACATACCGCATAACCAACCTGTTCCGTCAGACCATGCGATTAAAATATGGGTAAACAACCTCGAGCAAACTGGATCGACGTCTAGAAAAAGAGGTGGTAGTGCCAGAACGATTCGAACCCCTGAAAATATCGAACGTGTTCGACAAGCAATGTTAAGAAGTCCACGTCGATCGGCCGTCGGTCACGCCACACGCCTTCGAATAAGTGAAAGATCGGTGAGAAGGATACTCCACCAAGATCTTCGATATCACCCGTATAAAATACAGGTAGTTCAATCTCTTCACCTGGGTGATTATCAACAGCGTCTCAGATTTTGTGAGGTTATGCTTGCCAGGTTGGAAGAAAATGATGACCAAATTAACAATTTGTGGATGAATGATGAGGCACACTTTCACCTCTCTGGTTTTGTAAACAAACATAACTTCAGGTACTGGGCGGAGGAGAACCCTCATTTGCTTCATGAAACACCTCTTCATTCTCAGAAAGTGACAGCATGGTGTGCAATATCGGCAAGTGGAATCATCGGTCCGTATTTTTTTGAGGATGAGGCTGAAAATGCCGTTACCGTTAATTCTGCGAGATACGTTGCAATGATTCAGAACTTCCTCACACCTCAACTTCAACGCTTTCCAGTTAATGAAAACACACTTTTTCAACAAGACGGTGCAACAAGCCACACTGCAAGAAATTCAATGAATGCAGTGAATGCTTTGTTCACAGGGCGTGTCGTTTCTCGAAACGGGGATATCGCTTGGCCACCTCGGTCTCCCGACCTTACGGTCTGCGACTTCTTTTTATGGGGTTATCTGAAAACGAAAGTGTTTGAAACTGATCCACCCAGGACAACCCCGGACCTCAAACAACGAATTCGTGACGAGATTGCAGCAATACCTGTTGAGATGCTGCGAAGAGTTATGCAGAACTTTCAGGCTCGACTCCATGAATGCATAGGTGTCAATGGAGGACATTTGGCAGATGTAGTTTTCAAAAAATATTTTTTTTTAACATTGTATATCAAATGGCTACTCTTTTATTTGCTATGTAACGTATTAATAATTACAAAAAAATTGTTTTTTCAACAATAAAATTATTTACGATATCTTCCCGTTTCATTGCCGAACCCTTTATATAAATCAAATAATGGAACGCTCTTAAATGATCACATAATTCCGTGCAATACTTTCATAGAAAACATTATTTCTTCTATATATTGCTTTAATTTATTAAAGTAATTATTATAAACATATTTTATTAAATAGGTTAATCTAAAATAAATGATAAATAAAATTAATCGTTGCTTAGAAATCTTCATAAGAGCAATGTAAATTTTGATTATGCTTTTAATAAATAGGGGGCAGCATCGTGCTATTTTAGTAATATCTTAAAATTATACTGTAACTTCCAAAAACATCTGAAAAGAAATAGGGTTTGATATGTAGAATTTGTGTACGGTATTTGTCGCGACACGGATTCCCGGTGCGCGGCCTTGAATTGCGAATGTAATTTTTCTGGACTGTTCATTGATTATGTTGTTGATACACTACAAAGAAAGACATTATTAAAATATTTCCCAATACATTTTTTTCATATAAGTGCATTTCTGGATTCATGTTTTGAATAAGAATGTGGAATGCCGGTAAATGTTGATTCAAGTGATGAGTCGGAAAAATTCCTTTTTCCTTTATTTATCAAATTGAACGTGCGACACTCGGCAATTTGATTACCGAGGCACTTAGTCAAAAAAAATCTACTTTTAAGCTGAAAGAATGACCAGGGCCGCAGCCAGAAAAAAAATTCGGAGGGGGTTATAAACATTTCGTGGGGGGGCTTAAAAAAATATTTTTTTTGCTCTTACAGTCCCGCTTTTACCTACAAAATTTTATCATTTTAAAAATTTCAAGGGGGTGTGAACCCCCACATCCCCCCTCCCCGGCTACGGTCTTGAGAACAACTGCTACTAGCTTAAAGGATTACTACAGCAGAAAGAACTACCGCTATTAACGGAGCTTCTAGTTCAGATGGTTCTAGCTTCAGATGTCTTGCCATCAGCAGACGGAACCTGTAGTACAGGTTCCGTCCGTACTAGTAGTAGAAATACCTACTCGTAGTAGAAGGACCACAATAGTACTTGTTCTTTCTTCTACTGAAAGGACGAACGCTACTAGCACAAAGAAATTGTACTACTAGCTGAAATAACTAATACTACCGATAGAAACGTTTACTTTTTAGCAGAACACGCTATTTCTACTAGCAGAAACAACTGCCGCTATTGGCAGACAGAGCTTCTGGTTCAATGGTTCTAGCTTCAAATCTTGCCACCGGCAGATGGAGCCTGTACTACTACTAGTATCAGAAAGACCTAGCAGCCTATTTTTTTCTAGCAAAGGATTTGAATCGTCAAAAATAATTCGAATTAATTGTGAGGATTAATATGAAAAATATCTTTTGTGTGTTTTTAAATTTCTCGATAAATAAGTGTTTTATACGCGTGGCGCATGAAGTAAAATTTCGAGTTTAGAAAAGCCCAGAAAATTTGTCTCGGGTCGCTGCGCGACCCTCGACAAATTTTCACGGGGCTTTTCTAAACTCGAAATTTTACTTCATGCTTAGTCTGGGAGTGGAAAACACTCGTTTAAAGCTTCAAATTGAACTCTAAGAAAAAACAAGGAATATCTAAAGATTTACAGAAAATAGGCTAAATTTGGAATACGTATACTTAAATGAAAAACTGCCTGTATCTGTTTGCTCCGAAGAAATATGAATAATTATAAACCATAATAAAGATAACAATTAATTCTCAAAAAACACTCGTTAATTAATATTATACACAATTGACGTTTGTTTAACAATGGCGGCGGCAAAGAAAAAACATGTATTTTTAATCTTCTAGTAGAAATGCGTTTTATGTTAAGTAAACCATCCATCTTTCAGCTAGTAATATAAGTTCTTTCTGCTAGCACCAATTGTTCTTTTAGTAGTAGATGAAGTCTCATATGTAAATTTTCGGGCTTTTCTAAACTCGAAATTTTACTTCATGCGCCACGCGTATAAAACACTGATTTAACGAGAAATTTAAAAACACACAAAAGACATTTTTCATGTTAATCCTCACAATTAATTCGAATTATTTTTGACGATTCAAATCCTTTTGTAAGTATTCGAATCCTTTTATAAATATTCGAATCCTTTTATAAATATTCGAATCCTTTTATAAATATTCGAATCCTTTTATTTTCGGGCTTTTCTAAACTCGAAATTTTACTTCATGCGCCACGCGTACAAAACACTGATTTGAAGTGCAGTTCAGAAACACACAAATACATCTTTAATAAGAGTAACAGGGAATCAGATATTTAATCTGCTATCAACGATGTTCAGTGTTAATAATAATTAATTAAGTTTTGAATATTTTTGTTAAAACAACTGGTAACGATATTTATATATTCATGGTTGCAAAAAAAAAAATCAAATTTATTCTTAAAGGATTTGTATTCGTGATTCGCAAAAACGATTCGAATCATATTTATCTCCTGCGAATCCTTTATTCGAGTATTCGTGATTCGAATCATATTAGGTGATTCGGATTCGTGATTCAAATCCTTTTTACGAGGATTCGTCCCAGCTCTGGTAGGTAGTATCATGATAGTGTTCATTGTTTTGTTTTTTTATGATAAAAGCAATCTAGTAATAGAGAATAGAATTTAAGATTGACAACAGTAATCAAAATTAAGAATGTTTATTAAAGTGATCTTGAACATTTTCCATGACTGTATTATGGTAATGGTTTTGTTCATTTTAATAAATATTGTACAATTCTGGTGTGTGAACAATTTTCTCACGTTCACGCAATTAAAAATCGCCTATGCCTTAAAAATCCGTTCACCCGAAGAAAAATGTTTCCTCGCACTTGGTTTGTAAATTACTATCTAATAAATTCACAATTTTATAGAAAGCATAAACAAAATTGTCTGAAATTAATAACTAAAATATTTCATTGCAGAACTCTTAAAAAAGACAATTAAAGTTCAAATGTTAGTCAGAAAGTATTGAAAACATTAAAATATTGAAGCAATTAAAAATGATTGCCTTTTTTTTATGAAACCCATTTTTTTATAAAAGCGATGAACAGTATTATAACGAGTGTTTCCGCTCCTTTACTAAGCATAGAGTAAATATTTCGAGTTTAGAAAAGCCTGGAAATTTGGATTTGCCGGGGCGCGCGAGCGAAACAAGTCACGCCCTGGCAAATCCAAATTTTCAGGCTTCTCTAAACTCGAAATTTTACTCGATGCGCCACGCGTATAAAACATTGATTCATTGTAAAGTTCAAAATATTTATTATATAATTGTTGAAAACTTGATTAACACATTCATAATTTCAATATTACTTAATAAATTAACATAAACAAATTAATTACCAACATTATTTTTAAAATTAAATTAAAGTCTAAGCAAGTCAGGCTCGGCTCTCTCGCTTATGCATATTGGCAATAACAAATAAATTAGCGAACGGGACTAATTCTGATGATTTTATTTCAAAATATGGAGATAAGTTACGTAAAAGAAGTTTTAAGTGTTTATACTAAAAAATAACACTTGCAACTGTAAGTATAGTGCGATTCACGAGAGGTGTCGTATGACATTTAAGTTTAAATTAAAATAATTTTCAATTGATCACACACAAGAAGATGAAATAATGCTAATATAACAATATTTCAAAGAAAAGTAGTTGTACTATCGATTTCAAATCTGTAATCATAGGATGGGACACCTCTCATGAATTCTATTATGTTTCTTTTTTTTTTTTCTTTTAAAGATTTAAATGTGTCTAAAAAGGGAAGGGTTGACAAAATATTTTCGCACCGGGTACCTCCTCACCTTAGTACGCCACTGCCTGCCTAATCTTCATAAACACTTCTCCAACTTTTACGAAAAATAAATAATCAAAACATCTTCCGTCTAGAAACAACCCACTCATTCCTCATTTCCTATTGATACATGACCTAAATAAAGCAAACACATTAACCATTTCAAAGGCGCAACGACAATACGGACAGAATTATTGTGCGATCCGCGACCATGAATAGCCTTAAAACGGCCGTTCGCGAACAATCCGCGAGCGCCCGCAGATTAATCAAACTACCGTGATGCAGATCGCGTGTACTTGACCTAATAACTTTAAATGCGACCGTAAACACACGCGGTGTGAATGAACTAATGCCAACTAATAGCATAATGTGTCTAGCATTGATTTAAAGCACCCTTGGCTAAAAGGTTGATGACCACGAATTCATGAACTGGATTTTTCGCAGACGGTGAAGGTAACTAATACCATGACCGCAGATCTTTTTCCTGTCTTGCATTTCCTCGTTTTATATAAGAATGTCCTTAATATAATAGTTATTTACAAAACAAGTGCGGGAAACAATTTTCCCGAGTGAACGCATTTTTAAAGCACGAGCGACGAAGGAGCGAGTACCTTCAATGCGTGAACTCGGGAAAATTTTTCTCGCACGTGGATTGGAAAATATTTTTTTGAAACGAGCAAAATCATCACAATAATGATGACTCCAAAAATTTAACACATTAATCAATATGTTATGCAATGGTATTATTTGGTTACGTTTTAATACAATTGTAAAGTTAATTATTTACTATTTTCAATATTTAACACTTATTTAATATTAAGTAGGTGCTTTTATTCTGGGTGAGATTAAAATAACTTGATGTTTTTATATAACGAATATCAATTCTATTTTCTTAACTGAGAAACTTGTGAATATTACAATATAATATATTTAGAAACTTTAACTAGCTTGCTTAACGAAGTTTATTGAATTTAATCGGAGTAAGTAATATTTTTACTGTCTTGCGTTCGAGCGTCAAATCAGAAGTGCTCGAAATAAAATCTAATAGTCATGAATAATGGTTCTTCGTTAAGCAAACAATGCGTAAGAAGGGGCACGCATAAGCCGGGGTGAACTTTATCATCTTTAGCGGAATTTTTCCATTAAGTACAAATTCTAATTAACTATTTATTCTTCCCAGGCTTATCTGTGCTCTAGCATTAGCAAATGCATTCTGATAATAACATTTAGCAATGAATAATATTTAAGTAAAAATAAACAACAAACATCAATAAGTGAAACAAACATAAATAACTTTAAATATGATTTTCAAAAATGCACGATACTAAAGTATTAAATTATATAAATGAAATAAATATGCAGATGGGTACATTACACAATCAATTAAATAAAGTACGCTAATCTAGCAATTAAAAAAATGCAAAATAAGTTCATTTTCATCATTTTCACTCATTCCATTTCTGTGTACCTGTTCATTCCACACATAACACTTTTTCTAAGTAAGTTTGTTTTAATTTTATTCCTAATTTTTTAAACGTCATAAGCAAAGCTATACTGAAGAGAGATAAATCTCGAATCGCGTCTATAGATGGCCTAAGACATTAGTTTTAATCCAAGTCCTTTCACTTCTAATTTGTTGCTATCTCTCCTTTCATTTTAATTTGTATTGTTAGTTGGTTTGAAGAGAATTTGACCTAAACGTTACATATACTTTAATAGAGCGTTGTAACAAATCAAATTAAATAAGATTTTAAATATTTCATTGTATAATTCAATATCCGGAGGTGTATTTGCACGGGAAGTAGTTGTTTCAATGAATATTTATCGTCTTAAATTGTCTTATTAATTAAGACACTGTTTGCATTTTCACGAATAGTTTTTTCGTAATTTTTTATATTATGTTTAAAGTGTGCAAACTATAAGAAGCGTAAGCTTATTTTCTCGAATTCAAATAGTTTTGAATTTGAATTTATCATGCAAAATAAGGTTATGATTGATCATCTAACGAGTGTTTCCAATCCCAGATTAACATGAAGTAAAATTTTGAGTTTTACTTCATGCGAGAAATACGTTTAGTATGCCAATCATCAATTGTTTAAATGAGGGACAAAGTACTACAATGAACATAAAATCATTTTTTGTACTTGTTTCCGTATAACTTTAGAAAAATAAATTAATGAAACAACATACTAACTCAAATCCCCCCTCCCCCCATCACAAAAAGCTATCTACGCCACTAAAACAAGGTATGTATGATCGTATTTATTAACAACAAATAATAGCAATATATTTTAACAGTGGTTAATTACCGTGGTTAATTTTTCGTTTTATTATATTCTTATAACGGGTTTAAAACAAAAGAAGCGTACCTTAGTTCTAAGAGTGTTTTAATATAAATTAAGACCTCACAAAGAGGGGGGAAGGTTCTTGATGGTCTTTAAAAAATAGATCTGCAAACATTTTCGAGATATTACATTTTTTAATTCGAAAATCCTCATTTATAAACTTAAATTTCTCAAAGAATATTGGTTTAATCCAAAATAATTATTGAGCATTACTCACTGAACTCTTCGCATTCTAATCGAAAAATCAAACAAAACAACTTTTATTTAATAAAAAAAAAACTTGCTATTTACGTTCTCTATATATTTGAACAGAATGTATGGGGATCTCGGTTATTTGAAGAGATAGAGAGTCGGTTAAATTGGGGCAAAGGTGCGTAATTTAGGGCCCTATAATAATCTCAAAATAAATTTGAAATATCTTCTTTCGTTGTTAAGGTATTGACAAAAAAACGGATTTTTTGAATTTCGTTTTTTTATTCAATAACCATTGAATTCAGACATTTACAATTTTGGCATTACACCATAGCCAACTTTTGTTTTTCTAATGGGCGCCATTTTGTATTTTCATATTTTTTGGAAGAATATTTTTTTCTGAATTCAATGATGTATCACACTTATAGTTTTTAGTGCAATTTAAAGTCAATTTAAAGTTAAAGAAAAAACTAACTATCTTAATCCATTTTAATAGTTCCATATGTAATTTACATTTAAATTAAAGACGTGAACACTATCTACTGTCAACAGCAGTAACGATACAATTAAAAAATGAGCAGCAGATTTATTTATTTATTTATTTAGTAATAACCCAACAGACTGTAAAGTCCAATAACAGGGCTATATCATTATTACAAATTAAATACAATATAACTTATATAAATATATAACAAAAGATGCATGCAGAACAGAAATACATAAAACCATAAAGAAATAAACAATATTAAAAATTAAAAATTAACTCATAAACTAAGGTAACATAGATAATAATTTTATAAAATCACTAACATTATGTCGTTCACGTCGTCAATTTATATGTAAATTGACATGACTACTAAAATGGTTATAGATGTTTAGTTTTCTTTTTGATTTTAAAATGCACAATCAATTGACATTTACAATAGTCATTCTGTGAGTAAAATTGACAATTTATAGTGCAATTTAAAATCCAGAAGAAAACTAACCATCTTTATTAATTTTAATAGTCTCATATGTAATTTACATTTAAATTAACGACGTGAACGCCATCTACTGTCAATAGCTGTAACGATACTACTCAAAAATTGGCAGCAGATGGCGTTCACATCGTCAATTTATATGAAAATTACATCTGACTACTAAAATGGTTATAAAAGTTCAGTTTTTTTCTGGATTTTAAAATGCCCAATCAATTGACATTTATAATAGTCATTCTGTGAGTACCATCAAAAATGCTATTTTTTCCTGAATTCAATGATGTATCACACATATAGTTTATTGTACAGGGTGAGCGAAACTCGATTTCTCAGCTCTATTATATGAAAAGGAAAAACAATAGAAAAAATCTGAAATCTAAAATCAAATGACAACAAAACAATATTTGTCAACCATTAGTTTAATTATTGACAGATGCGGCTTTGTTATTTGCTTCCAAAGGCTACTTGTTTAAGTCGTGACAATTGTGAATTTTTGATAATACTGTCTTTTAAGTTTGCTTTTAATTTTTTAACGAAAGAAGATACCATTTTTTTTTTTCTCTACAAAGTTTATTCAAAAAATGAGCTGTTTTAAAATATTCAAATATATAGGTATGTTTGTGGGGAAAAAAATTTCGATGACGTCATTACTTCAGTTTCAAAATTTAGGAAAATATGCAATTTTGGATTAAAATGGACCTTACTCAATCCCATCTATGCACCTCTTTTCAGATTTGTTCTATTGTTTTTCCTTTTCTTATAGCTGAGTCATCAAGTTTCGCTCACCCTGTACATTTTATATGTAAAATGTTAATCTTTTATTTTTTGTAAAAAGTGCCTTAGAAACAGTTGAATAACTTACTTATTTGACAACTACTAAGACCCATAATTTCCTTATATAGACCACCCCTGATGCCCGTCTTCAACGATATATATTTTACCAATTGTGATGTATTTTAAACTAACGAGTGTCTTCCACTCCCAGACTAAGCATGAAGTAAAATTTCGAGTTTAGAAAAGCCCCGCGTAGAAAATTTGTCGAGGGTCGCGCAGCGACCCGAGACAAATTTTCACGGGGCTTTTCTAAACTCGAAATTTTACTTCATGCGCCACGCGTATAAAACACTGATTTAAAGTGAAGTTAAAAACGCACTGAAAACCAACCTAACTTCGATATTTTCCAAAATTGGATGTGTTCTTTTCTATCCATGCTGTAAACCTTCAGATATTCGTTATTTTCTTGTAAAAAAAACTTCGATTCCATGTAGTCCTTCGGTTTCCGAAGACCATGATTGGTCCTTCGAGCTGTAGCCTTTGTAAAATGGTAATAAACTAAGTAATCTAGAATCATCCTTCAATTTGAAACTTCTAAGAACGAGTGTTTTCCACTCCTAGACTAAGCATGAAGTAAAATTTCGAGTTTAGAAAAGCCCCGCGTAGAAAATTTGTCGAGGGTCGCGCAGCGACCCGAGACAAATTTTCACGGGGCTTTTCTAAACTCGAAATTTTACTTCATGCGCCACGCGTATAAACCACTGATTTACTGTAAAGTTAAAAATATATAACGCTTAGATGTGATGATGATCAATATTTACCAAAATGTAAACGTCAAACGTTTTAAAAAAATTTATTGAAAAAAAATTGTACACTTAGACATAATTCTCGACTTTATTTTACAGATGTCGAATTAATTATAATTACATCTTAAATAATTTCATAAATATCAAATAAATCTTCCTATCCAAACCACCCCAAACCGGACAAAAGATAACGCTACGCGCCGGCTGAAAACAGATGGACTTCTTACTACCTGCTAAGGGAAGGATATAAAGAATCCCTCAGGGCGGCTCTCCGGGGAGGAACAGCACCGCTGAGTAAGGTAAAGGGGTTAGAACTGGCAGTGGAACAAGTAAATGACGCCATCAAGACGGCATACTTGGAAAACTGTCCGGAAAAAACAACACGACATAGGGGTTGCCGCACAATCTGGTGGAACAAGAACCTTGAAAAGCTAAGAGCCCAGGTTCGAATGCTATTTAATAGGGCCAAAACCACACAGAGTTGGGACACCTATAAGGAAAAGCTAACGCAGTACAACAAAGAAATCCGAAAAGCCAAAAGAGACTCGTAGAGGAAGTTCTGCGAGGAGTTAATCGACACTCCGGCATGTTCGAGAATCCACAAAGTCCTGGCAAAGGATGGAAGTGCTGCAAAAGAGGTAGGTTTCGTCAAAAAATCTGACGGGACTTATACTGAAACAAAGGAGGAAAGTCTCAAGGAATTACTAAAAGTCCACTTTCCAGCCTTAACAATCCTGTCAGGGGAGAACATACGCAAACATCCCGGCCAAAGGCAAAAAAAGCCAGACCGAAATGATTGGAGGTTAGCCAGAGAGGTCACAAGACCAAGCAGAATCAGATGGGTCATAAGCAGGTTCCAACCTTATAAGTCCGCTGGGATGGATGGGATCTATCTCATCCTGCTACAGAAGGGCATAGAGGAACTGGTGCCGTATCTAACAAAGGTCTTCAAAGCCTGTCTGGCATGGGGACACGTACCAAGGGCGTGGCAAAGTGTAAAGGTAATCTACCTGCCTAAGGTAGGTAGAATAGCAGATCTAACACCGAAGTCTTACAGACCCATCAGCCTCTCTTCATTCCTACTGAAAACAATGGAGAGACTGGTCGACAGATACCTACGAGACGAGATACTGGGGAAAGATCCCCTCAGTAACCGTAAGTACGCTAACCAGCCAGGAATGTCCACGGAATCGGCGCTGGACGACCTAAACAGGCTCATCACAAAGTCAGTGGAGGACAAAGAGATAGCTATGGTCACATTTCTAGATATAGAAGGGGCGTTCAACAAAGTCACAACCAACTCGCTTATAGAGGCACAGGTAAGAATAGGCGTCCCGCCAAGTCTCTACCAATGGATAAGGGCTAGCCTGGAGAAAAGGACAATTACATCCACTCTAGGAGGGCACACCATTGAAGCCAGAGCCGGCGGAGGCAGCCTGCAGGGAGGGGTTCTATCTCCACTGCTATGGGCAACTCTTGTGGACGACTTACTAAGGAAACTGTCCGAAGAAGGCATCCACTGCCTAGGGTATGCGGATGACTTGGCCATAGTCATCAGAGGCCGGTTCGCAGGAGTTATCTCACAACGAACACAAAGGGCCCTAAACATAGTAGACAACTGGAAGGGAACGACTGACGGACAATCCCGAAAAAACACAGATTGTCGTGTTCACAAAGAAAAGAGCGCTAGAAGGCGTAAGGCCACCGACGCTCGGGGGCACAACAATTCCCTTCGCTAAGAAGGCGAAGTACCTAGGGGTAATCTTAGACGATAAAATAACGCGGAGGAAGCACATCATGAAAACCGCCAAAAAAGCCTCAATGGCATTGGGAAGGTGTCGAAGAATGTGCGGAAAATACTGGGGACACAATCCTAAAATGACCCTCTGGTTATATACAAGGGTGATCAGGCCCATGATATCCTACGGGGCAGTAGTGTGGTGGACAAGGACGGAGCAGCAGGGGGCGATAAGGCTCCTTAACAGCACACAAAGACTAGCATGTCTCAGTGTCACAGGAGCCGTAAGCACTACCCCGACAGCCCTAGAAATAATCCTGTACCTACCACTACTGCACATCTTCATACAAGGGGAAGCCAGGGCCGTAACGTACAGACTAATGCGAGGACAGGCTCCCATAAACCGATCACACGGGAAAAAGTACCAAAGGCCTATAACAGGAATGCCAAGCGATGCCATGGTCAAGAAGTATAATTTCGACAGGAAATACAAAGTGATGATCCCGCAGAGGGAAGATTGGGAAAAGGGCCCACCTACCAACGCGGAATCAAACTGGTATACTGACGGCTCGAAGACAGAGGAAGGAGTCGGAGCCGGAATATACAGCACAAAACCGAAGACAAAGATTTCAGTCACTCTGGGCTCCAGGCAGAGGCGATCGCGGTCCACCTCTGCATTGGAGAAATAGGAAAGCAAGACAACAAAAGTCGATCAGTAGCTATTTTCTCGGACAGCCAAGCGCTGCTAAGGTCACTAAGCACCACACAGGTCGACTCCAAGCTAGTGTGGGATTGTGTAAGCGCTCTCAACGAAACGGGCGGTCGCAAAAAGTGACAATGGGATGGGTCTCAGGACAAAAGGTTCATCAAGGGAACAAAAAAGCAGACGAACTGGCCAAACAAGGCTCGTGAAGCACATTCATTGGCCCGGAACCCTCCTTTGGTATCGCAAAAACCACAGTCAGACAATCCATAAAATAATGGACGGAGACACAAACTCAAACCTGATGGACGAACACACCAGGGCAGAGGCAGGCGAAACAGTTCCTCAAAAAACAATCGCCGGCTTTCACGACCGATCTTCTCAACCAAAAGAGAAAAACGGTTAAAGCTATAGTACGTCTACTAACAGGACACTCAACAAACACATGAGCAAAATAGGCCTGGCAGAGGATACAATATGTAGATTCTGCCAGGAAGAAGAGGAGGATCCTCTCCACATCCTGTGCCAATGTGAGGCCCTAGCGCGGGTTAGATACCTAAAGCTGGGCAACACTAAACCAAGCGCAGAGAGCTACACCCAAGGCTTACTGTCAGGGTTAATAGGGCTAATCAAAAAGGCGAAGCTCGAGCACGTCGTCTAGGATAATAGGGATCCACAATAGATCTGAAAAGGACGCGGTGGTACAGGCCAATGAGGCCACCCCTACGAATATCTAATCTAATCTAATCTACTACCTGCTAATATCGGGTTGACATTGACACCCAAAAAATGCGGTTGGTGTTCATAGTGATTTACCCCTTGAGTGCTCGGTCTCTTCTTCCTTACCCTCCAACATTTTAGGAAAGAGATAGAAATCGGAAGATTTTAGACTTTTTGGTCTGGTCGCGTTGAATTTAATACTTCGCGTACGGAATCGGGGGAAATATCATGACTTACTACTTATACACTATTAATAATATTGTTATGTTGAAACTATTTTTTTTTTATATTAAATTTGTAAAATGTTAGGGGACACCCGGGTTTGAACCGGGGACCTCTCGATCTGCAGTCGAATGCTCTACCACTGAGCTATATCCCCAGATACTAATACACAACAACTAAAACACTAGTAGATAATACAACAATTTCATTTTATTAACGTAGATATGGTTAATCAGTAGCGTTGTGAGTCAACAACACCTACTTACATACAAACATATGCTAGAAAATATTTACAATCGTAGTTTTGTTCAAATTTTAAAAAATAAATGATTCTCTCTGTTATTGTGAATATTTTAAGATTTAGTTTTGAATATTTTAAGTTTTGTTTTTTTGAACGAAATATTACTAACAATAGATTTGAACACCTCTTATATCTTGAACAAATTTCTCATCTCTCACGTAGTGAAACATATTTAACTACTGAGATAAAAAAAAGAAAACACTCGGTTAAATTTCACTAATATTTTGCTTTTTATTTATTAAATCATCTCTTATATCATTTTGTTTTTATTATAAACTATACCCAATTCTAATATTTGCTGATTTTATACAAATTATACCTTCAATTGCTCACTAAATCACCCCTATTACCTTTATCTTCTTAACTTTTTTGTCGACTGTCGAAACGGCATTCGGGGAAATGGAGATATGCATTGATTAAGGCGGGATTTCGCATTATGACAAATCCTCGCTACACCGCAGATATGAATTTCACATCCGCCCTGAATATTAATTATTCCCCCCGGCGCACGCCGTCATTCCCCAAGAGTGGCATTCTGAAATTCCTGATAGGGAATGCGGACTCCCTTTTTTAAATCGATCGGGAAGTATAATTTTATAATGGAAATGTTATTCATTGGAGAGATTTGGAAAATTTTAAATAAATGTATTTAAATTAAAATAGACGTAGCTACACATTTCAACACAAGTAAGTTATTTATAAATGCATTATCGAAATAATTGAGGAATATTCAATACAATGCAAAATACGGATTAATGTTTAGGTTTCAGACTGTTTAATATTCTCAATTCAGTAAATAATCCACAAGTCCCTACTTTACTCCTTCTTACAAGGAGTAAAAAAAATGGTGATGGGTTCATCATAGCACTTTCCCCATTAAAGATGTGATGATTTAAATATCAACAATATGGAAAAATTGCTTAAATTAAATGTATTCGACTTTTATTATTATTATTCCAAAACTATTCACAAAAAAAATCTTTTTTCGCTACATCTCGATTAATATTAATCACCAGTGACGGCTCATGATCTAAGAAAGTCAATAATTTCATATTTATTATTTGAATTATTTTTGATTTTGACTTTATTATGTTCTAATATTTCGATTAATTCATATGGTCCTGAAAATTTATTTTATTTTTTATTTCTTCTATCTTTCTTCTTATACAGCGTGTAAACGAACTACTGTACAGGCTCTCTACCACATAAGGGGCAGCGTTTAAATAAACAATACCTGCAATTGAAATTACCATACCTTTAGTAGATAGCTCACAAATAATTATTAAAAATAATTAATAATAATAGGCCACATGTTTGTGGTATCTGGTATACGCGCACATTGCGTATTTTAAGAGAGATTCCACATAGACTGGTAGTTTTTAAACGATTTGGATATCGAATTACACCATCCAGAGAAAAGTGGGTCAGATTGTGAAGAATTATGTCTATGTTATCGTTTTCATAAGTACCCATTGCTGACTAAATTCCGAATATTTTCTAAACGTGTTAATGAAATTCAATATTTTTCCTTATTAGGTTCACACTTCACTTTATCTCCACTCTTATTGAAATGTTTAGATAAGAGCGGCGAGGGTGGATGATTTTTAAACATAAAAATAGTTTGCTGTTTAGTCTATGGTGAAACTTATTCCATGAAACATCTACATTTTGTAACATGGCGCGATACGTTTATTCAAACATTGAATTGGCAGACATGTTTCTTATTTACGGTGAAACTCGGTGTAATTCCGCGGAAGCTGTAAGAACTTAACAAGAGCGATTTCCTGAACGACACTTACCACCGCCAAACCGATTTAGAAATTTATTACAAAGAGCACGCGACACTGGAAGTTTGCAGCCCGTCGCCGGAGCCGCCGGAGGTGGTGACCGTCCAATGCGATATTTGCGAGCGGAAGATGAAATTTTGAATCTGTTGGGAAGCGGATCCTGGTTTAAGTACCCGTATTATCGCCGCTCAGCTAAATGTATCGCACACATTTGTCTGCAGTGTTATACGAGACAATAATTTTTATCCGTATCACTTCCAGCGTGTACAACATCTTCAACCCCATGATTTTCTCAAAAGAATTGCATTTTGTCAATGGATTTTGGCACAAAATGTTCTAAATCCTAACTTTACCAAAGACATTTTAGTGACCGACGAATCGTGCTTTACGCGTACTAGAAGTTTTAATTTCCATAATATTCATGTTTATGCAATAGAAAATCCTCGTGTTACGCGTAGAACTCATTTCCAGCATCGCTTCTCCCTTAATATCTTGGCAGGTATTTTAATTGGGCCATTTATGTTCCCATTTAATTTGAATGGAGAACGATATTTACGATTTTTGCAAGATGACCTTTTAGATCTTCTAGAAAATATACCCATAGCGGTTCTTAGAAGAATGTGGTATTTGCAAGATGGTGCGCCAGCTCACTATGAAAGGCGCGTTAGAAGATATTTGGATGATGAGTTTCCAGAACGTTGGGTTGGTCATGGAGGCCCTGTACCATGGCCTCCAAGAAGTCCGGATTTAAACCCCTTAGATTTTTTTCTTTGGGAATACTTTAAAAGTGAAGTCTACACTACGGAAATTGACAATGCTGAAATGCTGATACAACGAGTAAACGCCGCGGCTAATACCATTCGTGAAAAACCTCGTGAAATGTTTGCTACTGTTCGTGCAAATTGGATACGTAGAGCCCAAATGTGCATTGAGTGCGGCGGACGTCAATTTGAACACTTATTGTGATTTTTTTTATACGTGACCCAGTTTCATCTAGTAATTCTAGACAGTGTGTGTGTGTGTGTGTGTGTGTGTGTAGTGCGTGCTAAGTGATTTATACGTCTCGCAGTAGTAACAGTAAATAAACAATACCACAAATGAGTGACCTAGTTTCATCTAGTCATTCGAGACAGCGTGCGTGCGAAGTGATTTATGCGCCTCGCAGTAGTAAAAGTAAATAAAAAATACAACAACTTACGCATCCACGAAAAATATCATGAACACAGGTAAACAGAAGTTCTCAAAAAGTAAAAAATGCATGAAAAATTATGAAAAATCCAGTATTTTTTTCCGATTTTATTTTTGCTGCAATTGGTGTCAAAATATTTTGTGTATACGCCCTTAAGAGGATGTACATTAGTTCGATTACACGCTGTATACTGTTTGTCCGATTTTAAATTGATATTGATCAGGGCCTTCAATATTTCGTTTTCGTAATACTTTTATTTTATCGTCTTTTTTGTGAAATGTTTTTATAAACATGTTTTATTTTATCATTGTGTGTTGCTACATAGTCTGAATACAATTCTTTTTCATTTAAGTCACAATGGTGTCGAGAATTTGTATGTCCGAGTGTGAGTTCTAAGGGTGTAAAATTTGTTGATGAATGAATTGTGCTATTACATGCAATGATTGCGTATTTTATGAGAATATCAATTGTGCAAATTTTAAGAGTTTGACTTAGAGTACCTAGAATATTTCTGTCGGTGCCATTCGGTACAGAAGGTCCAAAAATATACAGTTGCCAAGTCTGATGAAAATACCGCCAATGGCAATAATTTTTCTCTAAAATCACAATTTTCAGTTTTTTCGCCATAAATCAGGAACCTGATTTATGGCCATGGTATATCAAACATCCCTACCTCAATGTAAATTTAACATTTAATAATAAATTGTATACTTATTAATTTGTTGGGAGTAACGAATCGAATGAATGCGCAGCGTAGGGTGGGCTGAATGTGAGAAATAATAAACACGGAATATCTACCAAAATCTCGTGTTACTATTACAACGTTGCCAATCTTTTTGAGTAAAAGAGCGTACGGGTTAGAAGGAGGTAACGGGCCATTTAATAATTCCCGAGCAAGGGTCCTTAAAATTCCACGATGATGCTCTAACATCTCTCAGGGTAGGACGCAGTTCTTAAAAACACCGTGAACTCAATGAGGCCAGCACTGCATTGACCTAAATATTCGTCTCGGCCTGAAAACCCAGTGTGACGTTTTCGCCCATTCGGTTACCATTCTGTCCATTTTATATTGTGGGAGCCGTGCACTAGGCAACCACATGTACACGTGCACACCCCCTAGCAGCGACAAGCGGACGCGAGGCTCAGCCAGCGTCACGCGCACACCACCCGACAGAACCATCGTATCGCCCGCCGCAGGGAGAGGGCGCGGCAAGAAAAGATTAAGTGGTATGGTGGCGTGGTCGATTCATAAGGGCAGCGCTGGCAGGCATCAACAAGCACTCCTCCGACGAAAGTCAGGAGGGAACTTAGTAAGAGACATCCTCCGATAAATATCAGGAAGCACCGTTACAAGTAACAACAGACCAGGTTCGACAGTTCGAATCACAGCTTTTCAAACAGTTAGAAGAAATGCTCGGTTTCAAGCGGATAAGGACAACCGCGTACCATCCTCAAGCAAATGGCCTGGTGGAACGATTCCACAGACAACTAAAAGCAGCGTTAATGTGCCACGAAGGTGAATCCTGGACCGACGCATTACCAATTGTGCTTTTAGGAATACGCACAGCATGGAAGGAGGATATTAAGGCGACAACAGCCGAAATGGTGTATGGAGAAACTTTACGACTCCCAGGAGAGTTAGTATCCAACACCCCACGGAAACCATGGATAGAGCCAGAGAACTACGCAACGCAGATCCGGAAGATCATAAGAGCAATAAAGCCGACCCAAACATCAAACCACAGCAACACGAAGCCTTTCGTATTCAAGGAGCTCACCAAAGCCACGCACGTATTCGTACGACGGGATTTCATGAAGAAATCACTTCAACCGCCATATGAAGGTCCATACCCAGTGATTTCATGGAACTCCAACACAGTCGTGATACGGAAAGACGAGCAGCCTACGACAATTTCCGCAGAACGCATCAAACCGGCATTTATAGAAAACGACCCCGAAGATACGACCAGAAATCCGACAACAACGCCCGAGACAACAGCAGCAGCCACGACAAGGTCCGGCAGGACGGTCAAGAAAACCGTACGTTTTCAAGCATGACTCCGGGTGTGTGGGAGCCGTGCACTAGGCAACCACATGTACACGTGCACACCCCCTAGCAGCGACAAGCGGACGCGAGGCTCAGCCAGCGCCACGCGCACACCACCCGACAGAACGCGGCAAGAAAAGATTAAGTGGTATGGTGGCGTGGTCGATTCATAAGGGCAGCGCTGGCAGGCATCAACAAGCACCCCTCCGACGAAAGTCAGGAGGGAACTTACTAAGAGACATCCTCCGATAAATATCAGGAAGGGCTGTCACAAGTAATGCTTAAGGAACAACGAGGTATGCGGACTGTACGGTACCATAAGAGCGTAAAACGACAGGTACGGCGATTAAGGCGTATTCCGGTCCTGCTGTCGCCAATTCCCACGACCCCGAAGAAACAGGCACGGACACCCAGACGACCAATTCACGGGTCACAACCAAGGGCCCTCTTCAGGAGCCGAAGCAAATGGCCAGCACCACTGTCACCGTTTCCGCCGACGCCTAAGAAGATCCGACTATCGCCAGCTTTTCCGCCGCTGCACCAGGTAGCCCCGAACACCAGTCTGTACAAAGGAGTGGATCCCAGGAGGGTGCACCCGGACGACCCCAGAAGGTTCGGAGTGAGGAGCCAGTGCCGCCGCGCTCAGGACGCCCGCACGGACGAAAGGAAATGTACATATTGTAATTGTAATTGTTGTAAATAAACTGTGTTAAACCACCTTCTGTTTTGATCGCCGCAAATGAACATAACAACCCCAAATATATTCACTGTTTATAGTGTCAACTTAACAGCTGAATCGATTTAGACTTTATCGTGGCGAGAGAAATATAGAAGGACAGAATTACAGATAGACATTTTTCAAAAATGGCCTTAATCAACTCGGGGGACCTGAAATGCCCATTGAGAAAATACAATTAAGTAATGTTGCATCAACGTTAAAACAACGTTTAATGTTGCTACAATGTTGATATAACGTTATTTAAACTGTTCACTGTGGAGGCTTCTACTTCGTTATACATCATTATTTAAACAAATAAGACAATTAACTTTGTTTGTATAACTGAGGATTTTATTGTGACTATAGTTTCGACAACTTTAACTTGTCATTTTCAAACATAAAGTAATTTAAAACAAACAATTCGTCAGGTATACACAATTCCATTTGTTTCTGGATCTCGCCTAGCCATGCTTTCGTGTTGTTATGTTGCAGTATCAACATTTACATTTTTTATTAGTTGCCACTCCTGATTCCTTATTTTAACAGTGTTGCAATAATTTATGATATCATAAGTAATCCTCTTTTTAATTTTCAAGAGGTTTATTGTTAATCTTGCAACAATTATTTCGCCACGCGGTCGCTTCTTCGAGCATTTTATTATTAAATCAAATTTCTGTGATCATTGTGAAAAACTTATTTCGGATGACTGGACAAAACACGTGGGGAACCTTTCTTTTGAAACCATTCCTCCTTTTATTATTTCGCTTGGGGAATCTAGCTCAGAACAAACATCAGAAGATTCAGATGCAGGTTCTCTTGACTAAATAATAAAAGTGGAATGAGGGCTTAAAAATTGTTTGACATGAAAATTATCAGTATCACAAGAGGGTGGGAATAAATTTGCAATTCTACAAAAAAATACTGAGGGCCAACAGAAGAGAGAATGACCAAAACTAAGGTGGATGGATGGAGTTGATCAAAATGTGTTAACGGGAAGACCCAAGCGAGAAATACAAATGGATGACGAAATAAGTTTGCAGAGCCGAATTCATTATATTTGTTATATACAATATTATTGCTGTGTTTGTATGTACAAAAACCAAGTAGTAAATTTTGTTAATCTTAAAACTGCATATTATTATCCTTTTATACCTGAAAATTTGTAAAACAGGCAACAGTGTAAGATCACAATAGTCAGAAATTATAACCTTAAAATCGAACATCTGACAGTGACATTTAAAAACCCTGATTTAAAACACAACCAGCCCAATTTACAATACTTAAACTGTCACTTTTCCATAGCTAGGCGAGATCCAGAAACAAATGGAATATATAATATTTATATGAAAAAATTACGGTTACAAAACGGCTTTAAAAATGGGGGTGTATATTATATTTTTTCGTATATATACCTGAAGAATTGTTTGTTTTAAATTACTTTATGTTTGATAATGACAAGTTAAAGTTGTCGAAACTATAGTCACAATAAAACCCTCAGTTATACAAACAAAGTTAATTGTCTTATTTGTATAACGTTATTTTGTTTGTTTTACGCTCAGCTGGTGGATATATCCACAAGCATTATTGATTTAAAAATGTTCGCAAAAACAATACTTTACCATAATATATAAAATTACGAAAAAACTATTCGTGAAAATGCAAACAGTGTCTTAATTAATAAGACAATTTGCAATTGTGCAAACTATAAGAAGCGTAAGCTTATTTTCTCGAATTCAAATAGTTTTGAATTTGAATTTATCTTGTTTAATACTTTACCTTTGTTTTGCATATGCGGGCAAGTAAATTTTTTTTTTTTCAGCGAGTGTACATTCTGCAGCTACACCACTGGGATCCTTACTAAGCGGCATCCTCATGGAAAGATGCGGTCGCAAATTAGCCCTTCAAATGTCTGCAATACCTTTGGTCATAGGCTGGCTGCTGATAGCCTTCGCCAACAATCACACAATGCTGTTAATTGGAAGGTTGATTGCTGGTACTTCATCTGGATTAACTGCAGCTCCAGGCCAGGTAATATAAACTACAAAACAAAGTAAACTTTTATTAACCTAAAGAAGCACTAAGTTTGCGAAGTAATTGATTTTTTTAAATAAAAGAAATCTGTTAATTTGTATTAATCATACTAAAAGGTACCATTGAATGATTACAATTAACTATTATTTGTAGTATAATAATAAAGGGTGTCCCAACAAGAGCGCAGGATTTAATTATAAAGAAAAACATATTTATTTTTTGAATTAAGCAAACATTTTTGTTTCAACATAAAGAAAAATAGTTCCGATTAAACATGAAATACAACATCAGGCAAATGGCCACCACGAAACCTCTGGCACAGGGTTATTCTTTTGTTGAAATTTTGAATAACGTTTTCGCATAAATGTGGCTGTATTTCAGCAATAACCCGCCGGATCTCCTCTTTAAGATGTTGAACTGTTTCAGGCTTATTTGCATACACCTTTTGCTTCACATAGCCCCAAAGAAAAAAGTCCATCGGCGTTAGATCGCGCGATCTTGGTGGCCAATGTTGATCGCCAAATCGAGAAATGACACGGCCTGGAAATGTGGTCTGTAGTAACACCATTGTTTCACGTGCTGTGTGGCAGGTCGCACCGTCTTGTTGGAAAAACATGTGCTCCACATCAATTACATCCAATTCGGGCCACAAAAACTCCGTTAACATTTCCCGATCTTTGAAAATGCGGCTGGAAATGCGCTAACTGTTACTGGTGTGCGGACACCAGTAACAGTTAGCGCATTTCCAGCCGCATTTTCAAAGAAATACGGCCCAATCACTCCGCCAGCCCAAAATGCGCACCAAACCGTTACTCGCGGTGGATGCATTGGCTGTTCGAGTACCACACAAGGATTTTCAGCACCCCAAATCCGACAGTTTTGTTTATTTAGGTATACGTCGAGTTAAAAATGTGTCTCATCTGAAAAAATGATTTTCTTCGAAAAATCCGGATTAATTTGATGATGTTCCAACACCCAATCAGCAAATCCACGGCGCTGCTCATGGTCCCTTGGCTTGATTTCTTGCACCAATTGAATCTTGTACGCGTGCAAATGCAGATCTTTTACCAAAATTCGTTGCATAGTGGTTTTGGAAATGTTTAATTCTTGACCACGATGCCGAATGGAAGTTCCTGGATTCTCGGCCACAGATTCCCTTACTGTGTCTATATTTTCGAGTGACCGACAAGGACGACGACGAACAATGGTCTTCTGATCCATCAGCGTAAATTTGGTCTCAAATTTTGTAATTAAACGCCTCACTGTCGATTCATTTGGCGCATAATGGCGACCGAAAACTTGACGTAATATGTGAATTGTTTTCGCAAAACTTTTACCATTTTTGCAATGTGTTTTTACAATAATTAAACGTTGATCGTTTGAATACTTCTCCATATTCTTAAATCGCGTGGTCTGTACTTGACAACTGTCAAAAAAAATCATCGTACAACTCGTATTAACAAAATGGCGGCAAATTTAAATCCGGCGCTCTTGTTGGAACACCCTTTATAATACCTAACGAGAGTAGTATGCAGCATATTACATATGAGCGGATATGTAGCGAACTCGCCGCGCAGCGGCGAGTGCACAATTCCGCCAGTATGTAATTGCCATACCACTCGAGAAACGTACGATACTTTACCTACGCCCTAACACAATAAACAATGAGCATGAAAGGACAACTTATTCATTGCAATAATTTTTAATAGTAACATGATAATGATGAAAACTAAATTACTACTTGATCAATGCACAGCGAATTTTTCTTTTAGGTACATTTTCCGATATTTGTTGTTTTTTTCATAGAGTTCAATTTGAAGTTTTGAACGAGTGTTTTCCACTCCCTGACTAAGCATGAAGTAAAATTTCGAGTTTAGAAAAGCCCCGTGAAAATTTGTCGAGGGTCGCGCAGCGACCCGAGACAAATTTTCGGGCTTTTCTAAACTCGAAATTTTACTTCATGCGCCACGCGTAAAAGAACACTGATTCCAAGTGAGGTTCAAATATACACAAAGCTCACAATATTTTAGCGTTTCATACGCGTGGCGCATGAAGTAAAATTTCGAGTTTAGAAAAGCCCAGAAAATTTGTCTCGGGTCGCTACGCAACCCTCGACAAATTTTTACGGTGCTTTTCTAAACTTGAAATTTTATTTCACGCTTAGTCTAGGATTGTAAAACACTCGTTTAAAGCTTCAAATTGACCTCTTAAAAAAAACAACGAATAACTAAAGATTTAAAAAAAAATAAGCTGAACTTGGAATACGTATACTTTGAAGAAAAACTCTCTGTACATCAAAGAAATGTCATTTAGTTGTGCGGTAAGCAATCAGCTGTTCAGCTGTCAGCGCGTAATGTGCTTGTCAAAGCTATTACGTGCGTGTGTTACGTGCATGTGTACGTAATTCTTTTAGGTAAAAATACGCATAAAGCTGTACATTCTCCGACATTCGTTGTTTTTTGAAGAGAGTTCAATTTGAAGTTTTAAACGAGTGTTTTCCACTCCCAGACTGAGCATGAAGTAAAATTTCGAGTTTAGAAAAGCCCCGTGAAAATTTGTCGAGGGTCGCGCAGCGACCCGAGACAAATTTTCTGGGCTTTTCTAAACTCGAAATTTTACTTCATGCGCCACGCGTATAAAACACTGATTCAAAATATTCCAAATAAGGTTTAAATAGTTCACAATATTTTAGTGTTTTATACGCGTGGCGCATGAAGTAAAATTTCGAGTTTAGAAAAGCCCAGAAAATTTGTCTCGGGTCGCTGCGCGACCCTCGACAAATTTTCACGGGGCTTTTCTAAACTCGAAATTTTACTTCATGCTTAGTCTGGGAGTGGAAAACACTTGTTTAAAGCTTCAAATTGACCTCTTAAAAAAACAACAAATAACTAAAGATTTAAAGAAAATAAGCTGAATTTGGAATACGTCTAATTTAAAGAAAAACTCTCTGTACATCAAAGAAATGTCATTTGGTTGTGCGGTAAGCAATCAGCTGTTCAGCTGTCAGCACGTAATGTACTTGTCAAAGCTATTACGTGCATGTGTACGTAATATCAATCATACTTGTCAAGATGACAGTGTGGTATGATGCGGTTACTAGATAGGGCGTAGATAAAGTAGTTTATTTGTATATTAAAAAAACCATAAAAATATAACAAAAAACGATTACAATTATCTCTTTTTTGTAGTATAATATTAGTACGCACCAAAAGACTGTTATTCCTTACTTCACTTATTATTTGTATCGAAATACAACAAATCACAAAAGTAAAATATCTAGGACTCACAATACAAGAAAATTTAAAATGGGATGAACACATAAAACATTTAATTAGTACAAACACGAAAACGATATATGGATTATCAAAGATAAGAAACTACATCCTAGAAAACTGTAGAAAACAAATATATAATTCAATGTTTACTTCAAAAAATACGTATCTGAACAATATATGGGGCAGGGATCGGAAATCCGGTAATCCCGGGATTACGGATTGATCCCAATGTCTGGGATTAAGGATTAATGATTAATCTTTAATCCCATTTTTCAAGGATTAAGGATTAGTGATTAATCCTTAATCCCGTTAGACGGATTAATGGGATTTATATTAAAAATTTAAAAACACGGAAATATGTAAAAAATATGAAATTAAATCGTTTAAAAATCGGTTTGGACATGTTTTTGACACAATTCCAGGAAAATTTGTAATAATAGGAAACTTGGTCGAAAACATGTTCAGACACATATTTATGGAAATTTCGACATCTTTCTATACATCTCGTTAGGTTTCGACATATTCAATATATCCGAGATGTTTCGACAAATATATTACATACATAGATATTCAGAATATCTATGGTTAAATTGGTAGATTTTCGTATATAAATGTAATAAAATATTCACACATTTTTTAAAGCAGTCTTACCGACTATAATTTTACGCGATTTAATTACATATTATTTACATTTTTCCGTGTTTTAAGAATTTTTTATATTAATCCCATTAATCCGCCAAACAGGATTAAGGATTAATCATTAATCCTTAATCCAAGCAAAGTGGGATTAAGGATTAATCATTAATCCTTAATCCGGAAAGTGGGATTAAGGAATATTTTCAATCCCGGGTTAATCCAAATATTCCAGATTAGGGATTATCCGATCCCTGATATGGGGTGACACAACGAAGAAAAATTTGAATAAACTACAAATACAACAAAATAAAATACTAAAAATAATTTATAAATTGGACAGAAGAACTAACACGAAACAACTATATAAACAAACACAAGAATTAAATATATCCAACATGATAAAATCAAGTAATTTATTGTTACTTTATAAAATCAAAAACAATCAAATAAAAACAAACATGGATATAAAACTAAACAAACAAATTCACCAATACCAAACGAAAAGAAAATCAGACATAAGAACACAAAAATTCACATCTAATAATACATTAATAACACTTATGTCAAAAACTATAAAACAATTTAATAAACTTGACAAAAACATAAAAGAACTAAATTATACAACATATAAATTAAAAATTAAGAACCTAATACTAAACAACAAAATAAAATTGGTAAATATATCGGAGCAGAAAATGTACAAAACATATATCCCTCGATACCAGTAGCCCGAGATGGGAACAATCACCCAACGATCCCGCGGCGAAGAAGTAGGGAAGTAAAAAAGAAAATTTTCAATTGTTACAATACCATTTATTATAAATATAGTATAATTATAATGAATGTTTGTAAATATTTGTAAATAAAGAATATTGTACTTTAAAAAAATATTAATCTAACGGTACAAATAAAGAGACGAGTAAGGAATAAAAGTATTTTTATGTATAATAATCACTTCACGTAAATTTAAAAACACACAGTTATAATATTAGTAATTTGTTTATTTATTAGGTTTTAATTGGGGAAATTTCGGAGCCGCACGTGAGAGGCATTTTCACGAGTGTCCCATTTGCCAGTTACTCCTTCGGGATCCTCTTAGTGTACGCCCTTGGATCGTGGCTTAATTGGCGGCTCGTCGCAGGTAATGTGCCTTTTTAAACCGTTCCATACGTGACCGCATATAACTGTCCTCTCGGGCACAACTTTTTTCATCAAAAGTAGGCCCTGCGGCATTTTTAATGGTCCCTCATATTATTAGCATATAAACTTTCTCTGGATTACAAACAATTGGATCCATGAATTATTCATCTCGTTTAAAACTAATTTGTTTAATGCTCGAAAATTGAGACGCAATGCGTTTTTAAAATATTTTTTTAATGAAATTGTATATGCCAATAATAGAGCTGGGCAGGATTCGAATCATTTAGGATTTGAATCCTGGATTCGAATCCTTTTAGAGGATTCGAGAGAGGCATTCGAATACTTTAATTCAACTACTGGGTGATCCATTTCGAGGTTCCTACTTTTTTAAAGAAAAAAAACAGAAAATTCAAATTTATTCGAGAATGTTTATTATCATTTGAAAGAACATTCTTTGGCATTTATTTTTTGAAGATTATGTCTATCAAATGACATAATCTTCAAAAGTCTAAAGTCTAAAGTTTATGCGGACAAACCCGCTTCGATTCAGGCCTTGGAGGAAAACACTATTTGTTGCCTGAAATTGAAGCTCGTAATCTCGGCGACATTTGGTTTCAGCAAGACGGCGCCACTTCCCACACATCGCATCAATCGATGGATTTATTGAGAGAACATTTCGGTGAGCACATAACTTCACGTTTTGGGCCGGTCGATTGGCCACCAAGATCGTGTGATATCACACCGTTCGACTTTTTCCTGTGGGGATATGTAAAGTCTAAAGTTTATGCGGACAAACCCGCTTCGATTCAGGCCTTGGAGGAAAACATCACGCGTGTCATTCGCCAGTTACCAGTCGAAATGCTCGAACGAGTCATCGAAAATTGCACTTAACCATCTGCGAGGTAGCAACGGCCAACCTCGCAGATGGTCCATCCGTTGAGTGCAATTTTCGATGACTCGTTCGAGCATTTCGACTGGTAACTGGCGAATGACACGCGTGATGTTTTCCTCCAAGGCCTGAATCGAAGCGGGTTTGTCCGCATAAACTTTACACTTTACATATCCCCACAGGAAAAAGTCGAACGGTGTGATATCACACGATCTTGGTGGCCAATCGACCGGCCCAAAACGTGAAATTATGTGCTCACCGAAATGTTCCCTCAATAAATCCATTGATTGATGCGATGTGTGGGAAGTGGCGCCGTCTTGCTAAAACCAAATGTCGCCAAGACTACGAGCTTCAATTTCAGGCAACAAATAGTCGGTTATCATGGCACGATAACGGTCGCCATTGACGGTTACGTTCGCACCGGCATTATTTTTAAAGAAATATGGACCGATGATTCCACCGGTCCACAAACCACACCAAACCGTTGTTTTTTCTGGATGAAGTGGCAGTTCTTGAATCTCTTCAGGTTGCTCTTCGTCCCAAATGCGGCAATTTTGTTTGTTTACATACCCATTGAGCCAGAAATGGGCCTCATCGCTAAACAAAATTTGCCTCGAAAACGTCGGATCTTCTTGGAACTTTTTAAGAGCCCATAGAGCGAAGCGATGTCGCTTGGGAAGGTCGAGCGGCTTCAGTTGTTGCACAAGCTGTATTTTATACGCTTTCAATTTAAGCTCTCGACGTAAAATGCGCCAAGTCGTTCCATACGTCACACAGTGGTCGATTTTCAAATTTAACTGAACATTTCGTTATTATTTGTTTTGTTTTTTTTTAATTCTGTCTAATAGAAAGAAATATTTTTTCAATTAAGTATTTAATTGTCATTTATGTTATGGACACATTTTCCACCCCACTACCAACCCTTAATCAAAGATTTTTTGTAAAAAAAATCTTTTTTTTTAATATTTTAAACAAATATAATGAGTCAATCTTCGTAAAATAAAAAATAATAATAAAAAGTTTTAAACAACCCCCACCCATCTGATTTATATAGAAAACACTCTCATATTTCAAAATAATTTAAAATTTTGTAACAAAATATGAGATTATTTTACTTGGAATGGTTCCTATAAAGATTACATGTTCATTTTATACTAGAAACACAAGGCCGTAGCTAGAGGGGTGGGGAATATGGGGGTTAGAACCCCCCCGAAATTCTGTGCGAAAATATAAAACGTCTTAGCGAATTTTGTAGACTTGTATGAAAATAACAAAAAACAAATTGTTTAAATCAAAAACATATATTTTGAACGGCGCTGTTTTTCTCTTCCACCGTGCGCTCCATACGCCAAACATTGAAGAGAGCGCTTCGGCGAACGGTTACGCGGCCTGAAAAAAAATTATTACTTGAATGGTTGCACGTGGCTGCATATAATTTTTGTTTATATGATAAGTTAAATAGTTGCTCTATAACTGAAAAAAATCTCAATGCGTACCGCTGCGTACGGAATATACTTTTTCTCTATAGTACTTAAGAAATTTTAATTTACAATGAAAAATTGTATGAGTAATTTATGTCATTATTTATTATTGTTGCATAAAAATATAAAAAAACAAATAAACACAAATGATAAATACATACCAGTAGAATGTATATCCATCGTTTTTTAAAAAATTTCACTTCACACAACTGAAAACTAAATATTTAAAACTTATGCGTTTGAGAGCGTACAAACAACTAATGATCGGTGTCTCAATAGGGTGTACTTTGGGTACCGATAATTACCAGGAAAGAGGGTTGAGGGGATTATGCTTTTACCTGCGCACCAATGGGTCATTATACTACTGATATGTACACAAATATTCGTTTTTCTAAATACTTTATTTTTCGCGAAATGTTCGGCTAAATTTGAAAATCGACCACTGTGCGTCAGTCCGAGTTGCTGCGACGGCGTCGAATCGACTCTCCACGGTCTTCGTGTACACTCTCAGCTACGGCCGCTATATTTTCTTCACAGCGTGTTGGACGTGGTCTATTCGGTCGAATATTATCCAATAATGAATGCTGGGTCTCAAAATGGGTGATGGTGTTGCGAATAGTTCGCTCAGTAGACCGATTATGTTGACCATAAGTTACGCGAAGCGCACGAAACACATTCCTCACAGAACGTGATTTTTCGTAATAAAGTTGAACGATTTATAAACTTTGTTCAGGCGTGTCTTTCCATTATGAAATGCCAAACAATACTAAACAAAAATAACATGACAGCATGACACGACTCACACGTGATCTGTCAAAAAAAAGCTATTGAAAAAAGTATCTCTACTTGGATCACCTTTTAGATTCGTGATCCGGATTCGTTCCGTTTTTTTTAAGAGGATTCGTATTCGAATCCATATGTGGGTGATTCGAATCCTTGTAAAAGGATTCGAATATTTATAAAAGGATTCGAATACTTACAAATGGATTTGAATCGTCAAAGCTAATTCGAATTAATTGTAAGGATTAACATGAAAAATGACTTTCGTGTTTTTAAATTTCTCGTTAAATCACTGTTTTATACGCGTGGCGCATAAAGTAAAATTTCGAGTTTAGAAAAGCCCAGAAAATTTGTCTCGGGTCGCTGCGCGACCCTCGACAAATTTTCACGGGGCTTTTCTAAACTCGAAATTTTACTTCATGCTTAGTCTGGGAGTGGAAACTCGTTTAAAGCTTCGAATTGAACTTAATAAAAAACAAGGACCATCTAAAGACTTACAGGAAATAGGCTGTTTTGCGGTAAACACTATTTCTTCTAGCAGAAACAACTAGCACTATTACCAGCCAGAACTAGCTCAGATGGTTGTAGCTTCAGATATCTTGCTACCAGCAGACGAGGCCTGTACTAGTATAACTAAGTACTATTAGCCGAAAGAGCTTTTAGTTCAGATGGTTCTAGCTTCAGATGTCTTCAGCGACGGAACTTGTAGTACAGGTTCCGTCCGTACTAGTAGTAGAAAGATCTACTCGTAGTAGTAGTAGAAGGAACAAAATAGTAGTTGTTCTTTCTACTACTGAAAGGACGAACGCTACTAGCACAAAGAAATTGTACTACTAGCTAAAATAACTACTACTACTGATAGAAACGTTTACTTTTTAGCAGAACACGCTATTTCTACTAGCAGAAACAACTACCGCTATTGGCAGACAAGGCTTCTGGTTCAGATGGTTCTAGCTTCAAATCTTGCCACCGGCAAATGGAGCCTGTACTACTACTAGTAGCAGAAAGACCTAGCAGTCGTTTTTTTATAGCAAATACACAATTTCTACTAGCAAAAAGAACTACTGCTATTAACAGAGCGTCTAGTTCAGATGGTTCTGGCTTATCGTATCTTGCCACCAGCAGACGGAGCCTATACTACAACTAGTTGCAGAAAGTCCTAGTAATAGTACAAGAAACAAAACAGTAGTTGTTTCATCTACTACTACAAGGATGATTGCTGCTAGCAGAAAGAACTTGTACTACCAGCTGAAAGATAGATAGTTTATTTCTTTTAACATAAAACGCATTTCTACTAGAAGATTAAAAATACATGTTTTTTCTTTGTCGCCGCCATTGTTTAACAAACGCCAATTGTGTATAATATTAATTAACAAGGGTTTTTTGAGAAATTATTGTTATTTTCATTATGGTTTATAATTATTTATATTTCTTCGGAGCAAACAGATACAGGAAGTTTTTCTTGTAGAAAAACCTTAACCTTAGCTGCTCAGAAGTGATTGATCTAAATGTCTCTGATCATTTGATGACGCTCGTGGAGTTAACTACGGACGTCAGTAGACCCATCCCTCTAAAACGGTTCTATAGAGATTTTAGAAATTTGTCGCCTACGCTAATGGAAGAACACCTAGAACGCATTCCATGGTACCTAATCTACTCCTACATGGATGTTAATGATAAAATATGATAAAATTGAATAATAATTTAATTAACTTATTTAATATACTTGCACCACCAAAAGTAAAAGTATGTCGTAAACCTCCTCAGCCATGGCTAACTGACACCAATAGAACAATGACTAAACTTCGCGACAAAGCACTGCAGGACTTCAAGAGAACTCGTCTTCCAGCTAAGTGGGATTACTATAAGAGCCTTCGAAACTTAGTTACATCTTTAATACGTAAAGAAAAACGCGCTTACCTAAACTACGTAGCAAAAAACAGCTCTACGAAACAGCTTTGGAAAGACTTAAATACACTTAACATATACAAGCGGAAGGCATGGTCTATATCTCCATTTCTTAGTATTTTTTATTTCTATTCTATTGAAAGTGAGTGGGTAGTTATGCTACCCTCCACTGCGACCGCAAGAATCTATTGTGGCTCACAATTAAGGTCGAACATCCGACCTTACAGCTCACCTTCCAAGTCCATCTTCTTGATGAAGTCAAGGATCTTGTCAGGTGAAGTTTTTTCCAGGTCCTTCAGATTTAGCTTCGGTGTGCCAAATACCGTGGTCCTGATCTTGTCGCCAGCTGGACAGGCACATATGACGTGCTCTGCTGTTTCATCATCCTCTAGGCATAGGCGGCACTCACTTCTTAGTAATGCCGATCAAATTGATAACTATTTTGTGACTTCATCAAGCAATACAAATACGCCTGATAGCCATTACATGCACTTCTACAAAGGCAATGTCAGAGATGGCATAACAGACACGTTCGATTTTACTCTCGTTACGGAACAAAATATTCTCGAAATAATAAATAAGATCAAATCCAAATCCACAGGTGTAGATGATATTAATATTCTACTACTTACTTTATGCGTTCCATACCTTCTACCGTACATTACGCATATTATCAATCATTGTTTAACCTCGTCATGCTGTCCGGAAGTTTGGAAAGAAGCTCTGGTGATCCCACTTCCCAAAAAACCCACTGCACTCGAATTGAAAGACCTTCGACCAATCAGCATCCTTCCAGCCTTATCAAAAATTCTCGAAAAAGTCGTAGAAACTCAACTACAAGACCATGTTCATAAATTTAATATCTTACCTAAAAATCAATCAGGATTCAGGAAACTTCATAGCTGCGAGACGGCACTTCTAATGGTAATAGATGATATAATTAAGGCCACAGACGTCAACAACATCACAGCATTGACATTGACTGATTTTTCTAAAGCCTTTAACACGCTCAACCACGATATGATGTTAGCTATTCTGCACTACGTTGGCCTTAGCACGGCCGCTATCCAGTTTTTCAAAGCCTACTTGGTAAACAGATTTCAACGCGTCAAACTCGACACGACCATGTCCGAACCATTGCAACTGCGCTCGGGGTACCACAAGGATCTGTACTGGGTCCGCTATTGTTTGGCATTTATACCTGCTTCATCTTTGCAAACACCAAATCTCGCTATCACCTGTATGCTGATGACAGGGGGTCCCGTCATAGCACCTAAACAGGAGGCGGCGGGGACAGACCTGAGTCTTCGGATGATGGATGTCTGAAAGGGACGATTGTCCAAGTCGGAGCTGTAGACCTTCTTGAGGTAACCTCTGTGTCCCTATCTGGGGGTCCCGTCATAGCACCTATCAAGGAGGCGGCGGGGGCAGACCAAAGTCTTCGGACGGCGGATGCCTGAAAGGGACGATTGTCCAAGTCGGAGTTGTAGACCTTCTTGAGGTAACCTCCGTGTCCCTATCTTGGATAGGGCTAACCTACACACGGCGGGGTTGACTCAGCCCTGGTGCTTGTCGCCGCTAAATGAGGAGTCGGGGGTGGGCCTTGAAGAGCCCAGGGGTGCCTACTCGCCCCTCCGGTCCACACGTGGGTTGGTCTCCGGCGGGCAGTGGTTCGCAGATATGGCGGTGATTCACCTGTCCTTAGACGGACGCTCAAAAGGCACACACCGACCGGTATAAGCCTGAGCACACGCATAGTCTGTGTCCCTATCTTGGATAGGGCTAACTTACACACGGCGGGATTCACTTAGCCCTGGTGCTTGTCGCCATTAAATGAGGAGTCGGGGGTGGGCCTGTAAAGCCCAGGGGTGTCTACCCGCCCCTCCGGTCCACATGTGGGTTGGTCTCCGACGGGTAGTGGTTTCGCTGGTATGGCGGTGATCCACCGTTCCCTAAAACTGACGCTCTACCGGTATACACCGCAAGGTAAAAACCGGAGCGCACTCGAATGTATGCTGATGACCCGCAGGTGTATTTATCATTCGATGCTAATGACAGTGACAGGGCAATTGATCAGCTGAGTAGTGATCTTTCCAACCTAAGCACCATTTGTAAAAAAACACTGCCTACAAATTAATCCAGCAAAATCTGCACTTTTACTTTTTGGAAAAGATAGTACCTTGATAAAAGTAAAAGATACTGTATCTCTCACCGTGGAAAACGAACAGCTATTTCCCATTAAGTGTGCAAAGAACCTAGGTATCCTCGTAGATACTAAATTAAGATTTAAACAACAAGTTAGTTAGCTAATACAGTGTTCCTATGGCAAACTAAAAGTGTTGTATGGGAGTAAAGAATGCCTTAGTGTAAATCTGCGAAGCATGTTATGCGACAGTCTGGTTCTTTCTACCTTCAATTACTGTGACAGTGTCTATGGGCCCTGCATCGATGCCACGGATCGTTGAAGAATCCAGAAAGTCCAAAATGCATGCCTGAGACTCATTTTCGGAATACGTAAATTTAATAAAATCTCTTACACACTCGAGAAACTAAATTGGCTCAATATGGAAAACAGAAGAAAATTACACGCGGTTTGTCTTTATCAAAAAATTATCAACACCAAGCAGCCTTCTTATCTCTATAATAAGATAACATTTAGAACCGGTGTTCATAATTTAAATCTTCGTTTTAGACACATGATATCTACTCCAAAATGTCAGTATAAAATATTCGAACGGTCCTTTACCTACCAAATTATGAAAGTTTACAATAGTATACCTGAACAATTCAAAATGCTATCCCCCGCTACTTTCAAAATTAAGATGCGAAATAATTTACTAATTGAACAGACTGCTTTGGTGAACTCTAATATCAGATGTTAAACTGATTCCTTGCACTCCAAAACATGTAAAAAAAAATTGCTGACGTGAGATTTCTTCTGTTTTCTTACTTCTGCACTTTTACCCCCCACTTGAATTATATTTTTAATATGTCCAACGGTTGTATGGAAAATTAGTTGAATTAATTGTTTTTAATTAAACTGCCGTTTTGATCAACAATTGTGTTTATATATATTATATTTTTTAATTGTGTTATTCGCTGCATACGTTGATCAATAAACAGTTTATTATTATTATTATTATTATAGTATACGTATTCTAAATTCAGCCAATTTTCTGTAAATCTTTAGATATTTCTCGTTTTTTTAAAAAAGTTCAATTTGAAGCGTTAAGCGAGAGTTTTCCACTCCCAGGCTAAGCATGAAGTAAAATTTCGAGTTTAGAAAAGCCCCGTGAAAATTTGTCGAGGGTCGCGCAGCGACCCGAGACAAATTTTCGGGCTTTTCTAAACTCGAAATTTTACTTCATGCGCCACGCGTATTAAACACAGATTTTAGATGAAGTTCGAGTGTACATAAATTTGACAATATTATAGTGTTTTATATGCGTGGCGCATAAAGCAAAATTTCGAGTTTAGAAAAGCCCCGTGAAAATTTGTCTCGGGTCGCTGCGCGACCCTCGACAAATTTTCACGGGGCTTTTCTAAACTCGAAATTTTACTTCATGCTTAGTCAGGGAGTGGAAAACACTCGTTTCAAGATTATAATAGAACTGAATTAAAAAACAACGACTGTCGGAAAATGTACAGCTTAGGCGTATGTTTAACTAAAAGACTATTTTAATATTTCTCTCGAATCTTTAGATATTCGCTGTTTTTTTTTAATTCGGTTTGAGGCTGGAAACGAGTGTTTTCCACTCCCAGACTAAGCATGAAGTAAAATTTCGAGTTTAGAAAAGCCCCGTGAAAATTTGTCGAGGGTTGCGCAGCGACCCGAGACAAATTTTCGGGCTTTTCTAAACTCGAAATTTTACTTCATGCGCCACGCGTACAAAACACTGATTTAAAGTGAAGTCCAGAAACACACAAATACATCTTTAATCAGAGTAACAGGGAGTCAGATATTTAGTCTTTTATCAACGATGTTCAGTGTTAATAATAAATAATTAGGTTTTGAATATTTTTGTTAAAACAACTGGTAACGATATTCATAAATTAATGGTTGCAAAAAAATAATAAAATCAAATTTATTCTTACATTATTTGTATTCGTGATTCGAAAAAACAGGATTCGAATCTTTGATGCGAATCATATTTACCTCTTACGAATCCTTTATTCGGGTATTCGTGATTCGAATCATATTAGGTGATTCGGATTCGTGATTCGAATCCTTTTTACAAGGCCAGCTCTGGCCAATAATATGAATGTAATGTTATTAATTTCAAAAAAACTGTTACATTAATTTTTATTAACAAGTTCAGGGTAAATATTCCAAGTATATACTTTCACGGAAATCTAAAACGTAATTTGGAACTTTTTTAATTGTATTTTTTACAAGGTTTGAGTACACTCCTGCCATTATTCGCCGCCGCCGTATTCTTTTTCCTTCCCGAGAGCCCCGTCTGGTTAGTGCGCCGAGGTCGAGATGAAGACGCGAGACAAGCACTAATTTGGTTAAGGGGTGGAAACTTGATTCAGGTGAGTTTTCTCTGCGTTTTCCATTTTCTTTCCTTCCTTCCGTCCTAATTAGTTTTACCAGTTTTAACACAACTATCTAAACAGCACGAGCAAACGTGCTGAGACTTCTCGTTTTAAAACAACGAAAACGTACTAAATCATTTCAATTTAATTTTTTAATTAAATTGAATTATGTACTTTATAAAAAAAATAACATAAAACCTGTTTAATCCTTTTGTTTCCGTTAATACGTACAGGAAATTTTCTTTAAAATTTATATTTTGTAATAATTACTTTTAGGTTTATCTACTAATCCGTTTCACACCTTTGTAATTTTTGTTAGTTAACTATTGATAATCGACACTTAGTGTACGAAATGTACATACTGGGTGTTGACTTAGCGGACGCAATATAGGAAATCCCATGTAAATTTTGAAATGTTCAAATTTTGGCTACGCTATTTATTTTAAAAACAAGATGTATAGTTGAATTAATTTCTCACTTAACCCGTGGTGAAACATATTTAATTAATACGCTTTGATTAAAACACTTGGTTTGTTTCACTGATTTTTTATTTTTACTCCAACTAGTTTCGACCTTAGGTCATTCTCAAGGAGATATGACCTTGAGAATGACCTAAGGTCGAAACTAGTTGGAGTAAAAATAAAAAATCAGTGAAACAAACCAAGTGTTTTAATCAAAGCGTATTATTAAGATGTATAGTATTAAAAATACTATACATCTTATAGATCTATAAATCCATCCGTGTAGATCCTTATAGCAGACTCTCTCATCCGCTTAGTGGGTTGAATAGTAACGTTGTAGGATGTGTTCCGTATTAGTGTTGGTACACAGCAGTTATTAACAGCCTCTAAAAGAGGTATATCTCTACAGACATTCCTCCAGAGGTGTCCTCTAACTTCCCCACAGCTGTTACTGTTCCAAATCCCACTGCACTGAAGGCGAAGTATAGTCGCCATGCCATCCTTCTCCACGTGGATATCAAGTGGTGGAAGGTATAGCATGACTTCCATCGCCATCGTCGGAGTAGTGTGCATGGCGCCTGTTACACTAAGACAGACTGTCCGCTGCACTTGCGAGATTTGCTTCCTCGTGGCCTTCTGTTTGGTTCTGGGCCACCAAACTGAAGCTCCGTAAGTCAGCATGGGCCTTATGACAACTGTGTACAACCACAGAGTCGTGCGTGGTTTCAAACCCCAGGTTTTCCCCACTGCCCGACGACATTGCCAGAAGGCCCTTATAGCTTTGTCTGTTTTGATGTCGATGTGCGCTTTCCAGCTCAGTTTCCTGTCGAGAGTGATGCCCAGGTATTTCACCTCGTCGCTGTACTGCAACATCGTATTCAATAATTTTTGTGCTTTTTTCGACACCTTCCTTTTCTTGGTGAACAGGACCATCTCCGTTTTGGCAGGGTTTACCGATAGGGAGTGATCATTGCACCACCTAGAAACTATGTTTAGAGCTCCTTGCATCTGGTCGCATAGGGCGTCTTCAAACTTACCACATACTAATATGGCCAGATCATCAGCATAGGCTGTCACAAACAAGCCTAATTGCTGAAATTCGTCTAGTAGGCTGTCCAGAACCATGTTCCATAATAGTGGTGATAAAACACCTCCCTGAGGACAGCCTCTGTCAATTTTACAGGTTATACGTTCCCTTCCCTGTTCCACTGTGACTATACGATTGTCCAGTGCATTGCCAATCCATTCACACATTTTAGATGGTACTCCGCGCTTGCTTAGCGCGTTTCCTATCTTCGGTATGGTCGTTTTATCAAACGCACCTTCTATGTCAACAAAAACACTTGGGGTGGATTCTTTAACATCCAATGTTCTCTTGAAATGGTATCAAAGAATCAATATAATAACAATGTCGATCTTCAGGGGATAATTAACGAGAACGAAGTTAATTCGAACCAAGGAGAAGCAGAAGCAGATGCACTCAATGAAATCTCTGAAACGATTCAAGAATCTGGAAACTCTGCTAAAAGTGCAATTCAGAAGCAAGCAAGCAAAACGAATGCAAAATTTCCCATTGCAAATGTGGGAGAAACTGTTAGGATTCCGGACGTTTATAGGGTGAAGGCAGATAACCGCAATATTTTAGCTGTTATATTATCTATTAAAGATAAAAAGCTATAGCATCTACAGTCTTTTTCATGAATGTTGACATTCACGTCATCAATTATAAAATTCCGAATCAATCTGTTCAAGGTCATATGTAATTGCGCGCATTGGCGTAACGTTAAAAAGGGGTTTGGTGTTTAAGTTTTTCACTGAATCCTGCATTGAAACCCTAGAAATTGCATTACAACATGTAATCTTAGGAAGAACTCATGCCAATAAATAGGTTATTGGAATGCACTCACAAAAAAAAATCCTGAAAGAATGATTACTGTTATGAGATTGACATTATTCCATGTACAATAATAATAAAATACAATACAAAATATTTTTTGAAATAAAACAACACAGTTGGGAGGGTTTCACTTTAATTGTTGAACACTGCAACATGTTTCACCACACAGTGGCTTCATCAGGCAGATGAAATAATTATTATTTCATCTGCCTGATGAAGCCACTGTGTGGTGAAACATGTTGCAGTGTTCAACAATTAAAGTGAAACCCTCCCAACTGTGTTGTTTTATTTCAAATAGTATTATGGAGTTTCATCATGTATCCGCCTCATCAATTAAATATTCAATACAAAATAATTTTAATATAATAATATTTATTTTCATTTCTATCGCGTCCATTTCAAAAACTATGAATCTTCATTCATAATGTGTTCATGAGGCTATTTATTTTAAATTATCTAAAACTGGTTAACGACGTTGGATTTTAACCAAATAACGACCTTTCCTCTAAAATCACCTAAAAAGCAGGAAAATGCATAAATGTGGTATTACATGATAAATCCCTACGTATACTTGATCGAATCAACACCCGGTAATTTGGTGGCAGTTGAATTAATCATTATTACATTACATCATCGTCTGAAATACTCCCATCCCCAATACGAATAATAAATGCTGGCACATTATCCAGAAAGTTTTGGCTGATGTACTATCTGTTGATAATTGATTCTGTGTGTGTTACAACAGAGTCCCACCATTCCGGAGTGCATTTTTCTAAGGATTTGTGCTACATGACCAACACATCGTTGTTTTCATATCCTTTTTTGCCTATATGAGCATCATAATATTGTTTTGCCTGTGCGCATATTAGTTCTATATGGTGGGAGTCGCAATACTTCATGGCCATGTTCGAGCAGATATTCGTCTAACACATATCTGTTAAGTCTAGCATATTGTTTGGCTAGGGCTAACAGTTCCGCCTTAAACTTATTACCTGTGGTTTATTGCTATCTTGTAGCCAATGTGTGATTTGTGCCTTCGTCCAAGAAGTTTTGGGCGGCTTTTCTAACAATACGCGGTAGTAAGGTGCATTATCCATAACTATAAGTGACGGCTCTTTTAAATTTGGGAAAAGTTTCTGCCCAACCCACTTCATAAATACATCGCCATTTATGTCACCATGTTAGTCTGATAGTTTTGAAGTTGTTGCATAAATAAGGAAAGCATTCCCCACAAAACCTGTACTCTGACCAGCATGCAATATAACGAAGCGCTTTCCCTAGCCGACAGCTATCCTTATTTTAACAATTTACCTCCCCTTTTAATAATAATAATAAATCTTTATTGTCCAACAGGAAACGTATCCTAATTACAAGACAATATAGTTAAAAAGAAAGTAAATTAATTATAAAACATACAAAAATATATAAGTAATCAATATACGAATGTGTAACAACTTGCTTAAATCTATACAAGTTTCGTTTTACTAAATATAGTGTATATAATAATTATAAGTAAGAATTATAATTGATTTAAGGCCGTCAGTAGAGTTTTCAGAGTATCATGAAATATATCACAGGAAGAAGAAATGCTATTAAAACATCTGGACACAATAAATGCAGTCCATTTAAAGGTAAAAGGGGACCTCCATTGCATTTTTCGTGGTTGAAGTAGTCCATTATTTTAATTATCATATCTCGGGCTACTTCAGTAAGCCTTTTTCCAGGCGTTTTGAGTTTATGGTTATATAAAACTAGATCTAATCACAAATAACTATTTCTACACTTACACTAAACTAAACTAATACACACTATGAAAAAACACAAAAAAACTCACGAAAAACTAAAACAAACAGAAATACTTCTAAACTTGAAAACTTGGAACGGATAGTGACGCTACTGACGTTTCTAGGAAGCGTTGTGTTGGGGTAGACATGCACTATATTGGCGTCTTTGTCTAATCCCTGGGTCTCCAAACTATCTTCTTCGAGGGCCACAAATACAATTCTACATAATAAAGTCGGCCAAGATCCGATTAATTTTATAAAATTATGAAAAATTTAAGGAACAATTGTTACAATATTTCAGAATATGACATTTACAAAAAAATTACAAACAATTGCGGCCCGGATTCATGCAAGTCGCGGGCCGGATTTGGCCCGCGGGCCGTAGTTTGGAGACCACTGGTCTAATCCATCGCCTCACGTTTCCGAGCGGTGAGCACTGTTATCGGTACTTGTATCAGGAGTCTCAAGACATACGTTTCTATTATTTACTACGATGATGCGCATATAATAGTGTAAAATGGTAGAATAACTGCTTGTCTTTGATACGATGATACGATGACGTGACTGCCAGCATTCGTGAAAAATACCTTAGGAACAAAATATGGTACTTTAAATCAACTGTATGCAAGGAACGAATTTACTTACTGCTTAGGAACAAAATATGGTACTTTAAATCAACTGTATGCAAGGAACGAATTTACTATATGTTAATAAACTTTTATAACAATTAATGAAGTTCCGGATATAGAAATAAGTTTAAGAGAATGTGCTCGCAAGAACTCAAATTTAGGTGGCCGAGGTTGTCAGTATCGTAACTGTGCGGGCGATTGCAACTCAAATCGCTGTAAATGTAGAAAGTCAAAATTACTTTGCAATTCCAAGTGCCACAAAAGCCTTTGCTGCAAAATTAATTAGTTTATGATTATTTTAAATTTAGGAATATAAAAAGACGTTATTTTATTTAAAGGCTGTTATTTTCTTGTTTATTTGTTGTTAATAGTATTTTACGTAACGAGAGTGGTATGCAGCATATTACATAAGAGCGGACATGTTGCGCACGAGCCGCGCAGCGGCGAGTGCAGTATTCCGCGAGTATGTAATTGCCATACCACTCGAGAAACGTACGATACTTTACCTACGCCCTAACAAAATAAACAATGAGCATGAAAGATCAACTTATTTATTGTAATCATTTTTAATAGTACCATGACAATGATGAAAACTAAATTACAACTTGATCAATATACAGGGAATAAAGCTGTACATTTTCCGACATTCGTTGTTTTTTTTTAAATAGTTCAATTTGAAGCTTTAAACGAGTGTTTTCCACTCCCAGACTAAGCATGAAGTAAAATTTCGAGTTTAGAAAAGCCCCGTGAAAATTTGTCGAGGGTCGCGCAGCGACCCGAGACAAATTTTCTGGGCTTTTCTAAACTCGAAATTTTACTTCATGCGCCACGCGTATACAACACTAAAATATTGAAAACTTTATGTATATTTGAACCTTATTTGGAATCAGTGTTTAAAACGCGTGGCGCATGAAGTAAAATTTCGAGTTTAGAAAAGCCCAGAAAATTTGTCTCGGGTCGCTGCGCGACCCTCGACAAATTTTCACGGGGCTTTTCTAAACTCGAAATTTTACTTCATGCTTAGTCTGGGAGTGGAAAATACTCGTTTAAAGCTTCAAATTGAACTCTTAAAAAAAAAACAACGAATAACTAAAGATATAAAGAAAATAAGCTGAATTTCTAATACGTATAGTTTAAAGAAAAACTCCCTGTACATCAAAAATCAAATTGTCATTTGGTTGTATGGTCGTACGGTAATCAATCAGCTGTTCAGCTGTTAGCACGTAATGTACTTGTCAAAGCTATTACGTGCATGTGTACGTAATGTTAATCATACTTGTCAAGATGACAGTGTGGTATGATGCGGTTACTAGATAGGGCGTAGGTAAAGTTATCAAAGTGAAAGTATAAAAATATTTTACGTTATTTAGTTTGTTAAGTGGTCGTTTATTTTGTTAATTATGCCAGAATACAACTAAATGATAATATAAAAGATGTTTTATTAAATTTACCTGGTTTCACTAAGAATTATTAATAATTACATTTTCCGACATTTGTTGTTTTTTAAAATAGTTCAATTTGAAGCTTTTAACGAGTGTTTTCCATTCCCAGACTAAGCATGAAGTAAAATTTTGAGTTTAGAAAAGCCCCGTGAAAATTTGTCGAGGGTCGCGCAGCGACCCGAGACAAATTTTCTGGGCTTTTCTAAACTCGAAATTTTACTTCATGCGCCACGCGTATAAAACACAGATTTCAAGTGACGTTCGAATATACATAAATTACACAATATTTTAGTGTTTTAAACGCGTGGCGCATGAAGTAAAATTTCGAGTTTAGAAAAGCCCAGAAAATTTGTCTCGGGTCGCTGCGCGACCCTCGACAAATTTTCACGGGGCTTTTCTAAACTCGAAATTTTACTTCATGCTTAGTCTGGGAGTGGAAAACACTCGTTTAAAGCTTCAAATTGAACTCTTAAAAAAAAAACAACGAATAACTAAAGATATAAAGAAAATAAGCTGAATTTCTAATACGTATAGTTTAAAGAAAAACTCCCTGAACATCAAAAAACAAAATGTCATTTGGTTGTATGGTCGTACGGTAATCAATCAGCTGTTCAGCTGTTAGCACGTAATGTACTTTTCAAAGCTATTACGTACATGTGTACGTAATGTTAATCATACTTGTCAAGATGACAGTGTGGTATGATGCGGTTACTAGATAGGGTGTAGGTAAAGTTATTAAAGTAAAGTATAAACATATTTTACGTTATTTAGTTTGTTAAGTTGTCGTTTATTTTGTTAAATATGCCAGAATACAACTAAATGATAATATAAAAGATGTTTTATTAATATATTTTCAACTTGTTTCTCATTGATCACTTGATAAAACATGATTAAATATTTTAAAAAAATTAAATTAAAAATAAAATCACTTGGTATGTTTCACTAATTATACGTCTTTATTCCGACTAGTTTCGGTTATCAGCCATTTTCAAGGAATACAAACATTCCTTGAAAATGGCTGATAGCCGAAACTAGTCGGAATAAAGACGTATAATTAGTGAAACATACCAAGTGATTTTATTTTTAATTTAATTTTTTTAAAATATGTTTTATTAAATTTACCTGGTTTCACTAAGAATTATTAATAATTACCAGTAAGTGTAATAATTTAAGTGTTATTAATCACATGTACCAAACGACTCGGTTCGTATTAATAATTGCTAAGAATTAATAATACAAACCGATTTCACTTAATATAATAATATTAGTAAACTATTGATGATTTTCAACTTTTTATTTTACTCACTACAATTGTTTCGCTACACTGTAGCTTCTTCAGGTGAAGAAATATAATATATATATTTCTTCACCTGAAGAAGCTACAGTGTAGCGAAACAATTGTAGTGAGTAAAATAAAAAGTTGAAAATCATCAATAGTTTACTATTATTATTATATTAAGTGATAATGGATTTTCAAAATATAAGTGCCTCAACAATCAACGAGAAACAAACCGATTTATTACATTTACCGTAACATATATTTGAACCTCACTTGTAATCAGTGTTTTTTTTTACGCGTGGCGCATGAAGTAAAATTTCGAGTTTAGAAAAGCAAAGAAAATTTCACCTTTCTTAGATACTTGTTAATTTTCTTAAAAGAAAAGCTAAATAACACATCACATTTATCCTAGACTCAAGTAAACACGGATTAAAATCCAATCATCGATAACAAATCCGAACAACATCAAAACAAACGCACGCTTATTATCACAATAAACGCGCATATCTATATCGAAGAAAAGGACGGCGAGTTTTCTTTCGTCTTCTCTCGCTCGCTCTGTATCGATCCCGAAACGGAGAGACGCCTAGTGTCTCATGTTTCCCTGGTCTTATTTTATAATATTTATTTATATATGTTGTGTATATTTATTAACAATATTATATTGTTGGTGTGTGATGTGATCAAAACATTCACACACAGACACACACACGTTCACCGGCTTGTTACAATTTACACGATATACATCTCCTCTGCTTCATGTTCTCCTCGTGAAAATACGCTTACAATGTAACCATTCCGAAAGCGTTTTGTAATTTTGATTTATGTTGTTTGTTTAAATTATAATTACATAATTAATAATAGTCTGGAATTAATTATGGAGAAACTAATGGCGGGTTTAATTAAAAAAAAATCCATATAATTTTTTTTTTTATTTATTTCCTTTGACTGTAGATCATATACAAAAAATATACAGTTACAATTTTGGAAGTGTCAAACAATCAAATAAAAAATTAAAGAGAGCAAACAAATTACATCAAAACATAATTATCATACATGTACATTTAAAAATTATAACATATCACTCAAAGTGTAATATAATTTATCAAGCAAAAATTCTTTTAATTTAATTTTAAATAATTGGGTGGATATTGCATTTTCAATATAATGTGGTAATTTATCGTATAGTTTTGGCCCGAGAACGTTTGGTGAACGTTTTTTTATATTTAGTCGGCAATTTTCAATGCTAAATGTATTACAATGCCTTGTGTTGTAATTATGTATTATTATTATTATTATTATTTATTTTATTATTTTATTTTTATTATTATTACATAACATGAGTACATATATTTTCAACAAATTAACATCCGTTCTATAATATATTTCTTTTATATTGAGCAGTGTTCTGCTCAACGTAATGAATATCCAGATGTAACAATAATAGTTCAAAGCACCTAAGTGAGTGAACACTTGTAGCGTATATCACTGTTTTTTGAGAATAAATGTTTATTTTTGCGAGTATACAACACTAGCTCATACATGACTAAAGAAGGAAATGGTAGTATTTTATAGTACTGAAAGTATGGCTTGCAAGATTGGTTTTGCCGAATGCCTGCCATCGATCTTATGATTCGCTTTTGTGCAATGAATACGGAATTCCAATGAACCGAAGTTCCCCATAAGCATACACCATATATAAGTCGTGAATTAGCATTAGCATAGTATACCTGTATCAATTGTTGTGTACTCAATACATTTCTGAGACATCTCATTTGAAACGAAGTTTTATTTAGATGTTTTATAATCGTATCACATTGATTTTTCCAGTCACAGCAATAATCCATTTCTATTCCAAGGAATTTTATTGCGTTTGACTTCTGTATATTTATGTCATTTAAAGTAATATTGATATTTGAGTTTATTGTTGATTGTTTTGTTTTATATCTTATACAAAATGTTTTGTTTGTATTTAGAAATAGATTATTGCTGGAAAACCAAAGTTTGTAGTGAACGTATGAAATCAATAGATTTGTTGCTCAGAGCTTCGTCATCAATATCACTCAGAATAGTTGACGTATCGTCTGCATAAATAAACATTTCAACAGGTATTGTGTTTACAATATCGTTGATATATAGGATGAATAAGATCGGCCCTAATATAGACCCTTGCGGTACCCCAATAATAACTAATGCAGTATTTGACATACAAATTCGACCGTTCTTAACAATCCGGACAGATTGTCTTCTATTCTTTAAGTACTGACTAAACCAACTCTGAGCAATGCCTCTAAACCCATAATTATTTAATTTATCGAGTAATATGTCAATATTTACACAGTCGAACGCCCGACTAAGATCAAAAAATAATCCAATCGGACACTCTCCATGGTCTAGATCAGTGGTGGGCCATTTGTAATAACCAGACAATCGTAGCGGGCCAAAGAATAATGCTTAATCGTAGGTAGGTAGTTTTTATGCGGGTCGTCACATTACGAAGTAAGAACGCGTTCAAACATTCTCACGACGGCACTCTTAAACGGGCCGGATTAAACCTTTCAGCGGGCCGGACTTGGCCCGCGGGCCGTAGTTTCCCCATCACTGGTCTAGATAGTTTATTACTTTATCAGAAAGCGCATGTATTGCAGTAATAGTGGATCGGCCGCTTAAAAATCCATGCTGACTATTGCTCAAGATATTATGTTTTTTTATGAATTTTAACATGCGGTCTAACATTGCAAGTTCAAATATTTTATGAAATACTGAAACTAATGAGACTGGCCTATAATTTTGAACATCGGAATGATCTCCTTTTTTATAAAATATATAATTATTCCAACGAATAATTAATTAAGTGACACAGTGGATTCGCTAAATAATATGCCGATTTTTTTATGACCCGGTCGGGGATTTCATCAAAACCTGGCGACCTATTACTTTTTAATTTATAAAGTAATATATTAATTAATTCATTTTCTGTAAATGGTTCTAGAAATATACTGTCAGCGATTATATCTGGCAGCGAAATTGTAGAATTAGTCGAATTTAAGGAACTTTGTAATTTTAAGGGTTCATTGATAAAATATTCGTAAAAAATTTCCGACAGTTCTGAATTTTCGAGGTAATTAACTTTGATTACACGTGCGCTTTAACAGTGGTTCTTTTACGACTGTTTCGTGTTATTTTACGTGTTCCGGAAACATCTTGTAAATTTATAAGTGTTTCGTGATTCTGATTAGGTTAAGATCCTGTAGCGGATCCAGAAAATCATTTTTTGGGGAGAGGTTGAAATTTATATTCCACTTTAGAATTTTACTTTTTATTTTATTTTGTAAATCTTTACATTTTTGTCAATTTATTTTCTTAGGTCTGCAGTTTTTTTACTTTCCCCCATATGTAAAACAAAGAGAAAGTATTGTTTGATTTTCAAATCAAAAATGTTTGTTGATATATCCAGTTTGAGGTCCCCCGAGTTGATTAAGACTATTTCTGAAAAATGACTGTAATTCTATCCTTCTGTCCTTTTGTAATTCTGGTACTCTGTCGCCACAATAAAGGCTAAACCGATTGAGCTTTTAAGATGACACTATAAACTTAAGATTTTTATTACAATAATAGTATCCGATCAACTTTTGGTGAAAATGCGGAAACCGGAAGTGGTAGTTTTCTGTCAGCAATTTTTTGGGAGTTTTCTTTAATATTGATTATACAGGGTGTCAATTTGAAAACAAGCCAGCCAGAATATCTTTGGAACCGTAACAGTTAGAAAATATTTTCCAAAACCGTTCCTAGTATATGGAGGGGGAACCATTTTGACCCACATTACAATCTTCTGCAACCAACCTCTTAGGCTGTAGCCACCCTTGCCCATTTTTCTTAAATGGCTTAACCCTACTTGTGATACATCATTACAAAGGTCTTTCAAAATGGTAATCAGTGGTACCAACTAAAATTTTTATTGTTACATAAAAAATGTAAAAAAAAATAATTATTAAATTATAGTATGCTCAAAATTATTTCCATTATTTTCGAGACAATAATAAAGTCTATTCTCAGTTAATACTAGAGTGTTTTGAAAAGTCCGTGCAAAGATGGCACCACCGGCGCGTATTGAGGTCATGTTTAGTTAGGTAGGCCGCACACCAAAGATGCATACAGCAAGCATAATGCATTTGCGTCGCCGCATTTGCTTCGAGGCATTTTACATTACAACAAATGCGGCGCGAACACGCACACTGAATAGCATGCAGCGCCACATTTGCAATCTTGTCAATTTATGACATTTGTGGCGTCATTTTCAGAACATGATTTTTTAATGTACCACTTAATGCTTAATCGAAAAAACACATCGCTATTGGGTACATCCATACAACTGTCGGTAATTTGAAAGTGGCCAAGGAATTGATGCACAGTAAAAATAACTTTTATTCTTTTTACCGAATGTCACGATAAACTTTTAAATTACTCTCAAGTCTGATAAAAACATTAAAGAAAGCATTTTCTCTGATGGCCATTTATTGATTCATTTAAGGTAAATAAACAGAATCAACATTATTACAAATTAAATCGCTATTCATTAGTTATGGTATGGATTTGCGTGTGGATTTTAGAAGATTCTTGGTATTTAGTTGATTCTATTAAATCCAATATTTATCTTTGGAGTTGCAGCTGTTTTCTAGCAATTATAGATTTCTTGTGAGATAATATTTGCAAAGGATATCTCGCAATGTTCAACTTATTTATCTTATTTGTTTTCAATATTTAATTTTAACTATATTATGTACATAATTCATAAATAAAGATGTTTAGTTAGTTATTCATTGTATAATTTAATATCTGTCGGGGAATTAGCTTGAGAAGTAGTTGTTTCAATGAATATTTAGAGACTTGTCTCAATGAGACAAACATTTTGCAGAAAGTCGATATTTATTTTAATTCGTTTTTATATTTTAAGTAAAAGTATTATTGTTTAATAATAAAATTCTGCTTATTAATATTAATCGTAAGACAGTGTTACAATGAATAGTTAAATTACACAATATTTTCAAAGTTGTAAGAGCCCTAACGTTCGTTTATTTGTATATAATTTATTTGAATTTTAGGATAATTGAACAATCTGTTGGATCTTATAACTACAATTTTTCAAACAAAAAACGTAATGGTTTTTATTTTTTACAGATTAAATTTAACTTCAGGGGTATCTCTTTTGTTCGAGTGTTCAATTGTTACCCTAACGAGTGTTTTTCACTCCCTGGTTAAGCATGAAGTAAAATTTCGTGTTTAGAAAAGCCTTAAAATTTGGTTTGGTGGCGTAGCGCGTAGCGCTACGCGACCAAACCAAATTTTCAGGCTTTTCTAAACACGAAATTTTACTTCATGCGCCACGCGTATAAAACACTCATTTAAAGTGAAGTGCGAAATATATTGCTTAGGTTTAATTTCCATGTTAATTAATTTTACAAGTGTTTATATGGAATATGTAAATTTAATTTAATTTTAAATGGCAAGTTGTTCGCAATTGCTTCATTAATTTGTATTTATATTATTGAAATGTGTTTTTTTGCAATTAGCATTCTAAATAAATATAAACACTTTTGAATAATATAAATACAAATAAATCAAGCAATTGCGAACTCAAGTCAAGGGGTTAAAAGCTTTGAGGAGGGTTCGCACATTTGCGCTAAGAGGTGCTTTACAATATTTTCTTAAACATTCAGAATCTCACTTCTGAACCCTTCTTTAGGGATGAAATATTAAAAACAAAATAGTTATAATTTAAGGAAATCTTAATGTCTGTCTCAATCAAATATTTTCTACTTTTACTGTTATTTCAGAAAAAAAATATTAAACCTCGGTAAGCTAGCGTATCGTGTCTTATTTTTTTTTTTTTTATACAATACCTATAAAAAATATTGGAGAACTAAACCAGTCACTCTGAAAGATTCATTTTCAAAAATAAGTGATTTATTTCATTTATTTATTTACTAACATAAACCTAATAGGATGTCACGCGTAAAACAGTTTTTCAAATTTTTTGAAAATTTAATATCGCCCCACATCTCAATGTATTATAAAAAATATTAAGATCGGCCCTGAGAGTGTTGACGAAAATCAGACATCCCAATAACCCCCTCCACAACCCCTCCAACAACCTCCTTTATCAAAAAACACAAGTGACTCCTATAGAAACTCGAATTATCCACCTAGCCCATAAATTTGCATCCAGACCCACTAATCATGACCCTATAAACCCTATAAACCACCTTTACCTACCCGTTTGTGTTTTAGGAGTCTTATGGTAAAATTAGGGAGGGGGTATTTGTAGAATGTTTTGATAATTTTTGGAGTATTTTGTTGAATGGAGTCGGATAGAGTTTTGTTGAATTATTCAATGGAGTTGGGATTTATATCGGGGTTACAGGATATGAATTGAGTAAGTGAAACTTTGTCTATGTCACAGTTTTTAAAGTCATAGATGAAGTCAGGGAAGGTGCGGGGAATAGGTTCTAAATACAAGGAATTTTTCTTTTGGGTATACATGTTACAATTTTTTAATGTAACTTTTCAGACATTCGTGGTCTTATTAAAAACTTTCAATTTAAAGACTCTAACGAGTGTTTCCAATCCCAGACTAAGCATGAAGTAAAATTTCGAGTTTAGAAAAGCCTGAAAATTTGGCTTGGGCGCGTAGCGCAGCGGAGCGACCAAGCCAAATCAGGCTTTTCTAAACTCGAAATTTTACTTCATGCGCCACGCTGCGCCACGCTGATTTAAAGTGAAGTTCAAAATATACTTCGACTTAATTTTGTTTAGTTCATTAATTTTACAAATGTTTATAAGGAATGTGTGAAAGTATACTTAAAAGAAAAAATGCCTGTTTGTGTTGTAAAGTTGCAAGTTGTAGCCTTCTCTGTTTTAAAACTCTTCGGCTCGTTTCGCAAACATCGTTCTCTTAAATAATAACTATCATTATATGCTCGTTGTGCAATATAGCATTTGTCGTAGCTCTGTAAGTTTTAAGAATATTTTGAAAATTGTGACTCTTGAATGTTATTGCTCTATCTTAGTACCGGGCTTTCATTAATTCCCGAACCCCACGTGACCAAAAATAATAGGCAACCAAATGTACAAGGTGGTATGGCTCACACAAAAATTCCCTAGATTTAAAAATATTTATTCGCCGGCGTATTTTTATGACGACTGAAAATATTATATTTAAAATGATTAAAAAATAGGCTCATCTTCAAAAATGTAACTAATTTTTATTAATTTTCGCAGTATTTGCTTATCCTAGCAAATTGACTCTGCAAAATAAATAGAAATAAAACTCAATGTTTCAGAATAATTAAACAATTTTTGCTTACCTGAAAATTCCGGGCGAATCTTGTAAGATCTCAAACGTTGGTTTAACGATGCACCGCGCATAAACGTTTATGTCAAATTTGACTTTAGTAACGTTTGGTTACTTTTTTCAAAGCCTCCAACGTACAAATACAATAATTTACGCGGCAATTTTAAATTTAGTCACGTGGGGTTCGGGAATTAATGAAAGCCCGGTATAAATAATGCATCGTGACAATTTATTTGACAAATTATGATTTATCTGTCAATTGATAATCATTTATCAACATCTCAAAATTTGATGTTTAAAATACCCTACTGTTAAAACAGGACTGCAACTAAATACACCCTAAGTTTGGTCATATTAGAAAAAACAGAGTGTATACTTAAAATAACAATTCCTTGTATGAACGTTTTTATAATTTATTAAATTATAGGTACCAAGATTTTTAAGTCGCCATGAAAATAATTACATTTTGAATAATGATCCTGTCACACTTATCAAGTAAATTTCTTGAATTAATTTCTCATCTGGCACTTGGTGAAACATATTACACTATGTAAAGTTAATTAAAGGAAAGGCACTTGGTATTGTTTCACAATTAAATCTTTATTCCGACTAGTTTCGGTTTGTTAGACCATTTTCAAAGGAATTCCTTTGAAAATGGTCTAACAAACCGAAACTAGTCGGAATAAAGATTTAATTGTGAAACAATACCAAGTGCCTTTCCTTTAATTAACTTTACATAGTATCAAGTAAATACTTCCTTGTAAACAAGTAGTAAGTATATCACATGTGCGTGTCTAAACGGCGTTGGAATAGTATTGATTTATACACCCTCCACCACTTCTGCTATCTTGATACATATATGTTATATAATAATATATATAATGTAATACACACATATGTGTATGCATATTTCCGCAGAAAACACAATAAAACATACTTACATGCTCTAATCAGAACTATGTAATAACCCGAATATGTGCACTGCACACACACATATTATATTCGGTGAGCATCCAGAAATCTTTCTGTCGCTTCCTACTTTCCTGGTACGATCACACATGCTCATGTATGTGTGTTGGCTGGTTATTATTATTGCAAGAGATTATTTGTGAATTAATATACATCCAATTAATTTTGAAGCAATTAGTATAGTAATTGCTTCCTTGTGAAACAAACTGATATATGGGATTAATTTTCTGGGAGGTAATGAAGTGTTGTGTTTAAGATTTTACTGGATCCTTAAGATCTTTTAGTGGATGGCTATAGTGTAAGATGTTGCTACCAGTTAATAATAAATATTTTATTATAGCAATTACTTTTAGTCCGATACCTGGAAAAGGTGTAAGAAATCGAGAAATAAAGAGATTTGATTTAAGAAAAAAACCTTGTAATGTTTAATATTTGAATACTACCAAAAGAAATACAATTAAATATCAGTTTAATGTTGACATTGTACATTAATTAATACAGTGAATTTTTCTTTTAAATTTAATAAGATGGCCGCCGAGTCAAGTGTTTTGAATTCGAGCTCGCTTAAAGTGTGTCGACACTGTAGACAAATGCCTAAAAATGGGTACCTGTGTGTTTCGTGTGCATCACTGATCCACCCGGGATGTGCTAAACATTTGAAAGGTGCAATTATTATAAACGACAATGAAATAAACTGCTGCTATGTCGGGAAGACGGACAACACTGACAATGACCCCAATGTAGAGGCAAGGGATCTATTTAAAATGGAAATTAAATACCTGAAAGAACTACTGTCACAAAGAGACATAATTATTGCAAACCAACAGGATGTCATAACATCATTAAAGCAACAAATTTATTTAATAAACAATGTGCACCGATTAAAAAGCGCAGCTTCACCTAGTGAAACTGCAAACGAAACTGATGAAAATATTCCACTACCAGTGGACAAACAAGGTCAAATAGGTGATATTACAAAAAAAGGAAACACACAAAATAAGGCGATTAATCCCAATACAATAAATGAGTCACTGAATAAAATTAAACACTCAGAAACTCCATCTTAAATAAAAAATAAATCAACCAGTGCTCCGGAGACAAATTTTGAAACAAAATATGATGACAGAAAATGGGTATGGGGACACTTTTTCCACTCCACTTTCTCCAATCCGAATATTCCACTCCTTTTTTTCCACCAATCATATTATCCACTAATGTATTATTCCACCAATCATTTTATCCATTAATATATTATTCCACTATAAATTTATTATTTCACTTCTTTTTAGACATTTTATTTTACAAGGATTTACACGGATTAAAATTGAATGTTGTGCCCTACTGCGCGGAGGTACTCTGCTATCTCATCAGCTTCCTTTCGTACTTCGTAGTCCCTAACTATATTACATATCCTCTCTTCTGTCTTTACTCGCGCCAAATTTTCCGACCTTTTAATTTTACGCCCCAAATCCAGTTCGCGAAACATTGTTTCGGTGCCGCCCTGTTCTTTCTGTATCTCCAGGAGAAACGCATAGAGACTGGGATGGTCTTTGCCGACTACAACTGCAAATCTGTGATGCCATCCTTCTGACATGTTATTTGTTCGTGATGAGTTAGTCATCACAGCCTCATACACGTTCCAGAGCGCTGGAGGATACCTCGGCTGCGTGGCACGACGTCTCCCCCAGGCCGGTTTGCCTCTTACATAATTATTTTCGAAGTAATCGATGATTTCAGAAAATTCTTCTGGTGCCGATTCTGAAAATATGTCGAACGCCTCCCCAATATCCTCATCTGGAACGAAACTAGTCGCACACATCATCTGCGCTGCCTCTTTGATCGATCGGTCATCAGGATTGTTGTAAGCCTGTTGCAATCCTTCTGCTTGTATGCGACGGAATATTGACTGTTTCAGGTGGAACAAAATTAATGGAAAAAAGAATGAATGGAAAAACCATTCAGTGGAAAAAAGAACAAGTGGATAAAAAACTCAGTGGAAAAAATGGATTGGAAAAAGTGGGGTGGAATCCAGAAAATGGACTACAATTGTGAAACACGGCAGAAAAAGCGGCAAAATAGGAGCTGCTGATAACACAAACAATATTTTAAAAACCGCACCAAAGAAAGGATTTATTTATGTATCGCGTCTCCACCCGTCGACGAAAGAAGAGGATATGCTGAATTACTTAAAGCCAAAGTTTCCAGAGACAGCGTGCGAAAAAATTGCGTCTAAGAACCCGAAATATTATTCATCGTTTAAAACAGTGGTGGGGAAACTTTTTTTAAGACGGGCCATTTGTAATAACCAGACAATCGTAGCGGGCCAAAAATAATGCTTAATCGTAGGTAGGTAGTTTTTATGCGGGTCGTCACATTACGAAGTAAGAACGCGTTCAAACATTCTCACGATGGCACTCTTAAACGGGCCGGATTAAACCTTTCCGCGGGCCGTAGTTTCCCCATCACTGGTTTAAAATAACAATCGACCTCCACAACTTTACTGTTAATGTTAATTAACAAATAATGACCGTATTTTTCAGGCAAAACAAGAACTACAACAACTAGTTTCCAGAATGGACACCGAGCAGCAACAAAACAAAACATCTTCATGGAAGCAACTCCTCCAACCCCAAATCCTCAAACCCTTCATAATAATCAACGTGTTCAACCTGCTGCAAATCTTCTCCGGCACATATCTGGTGGTCTTCTACGCGGTGGACATCCTCTCCAACATCGGCGACACCAACATCGACCACTTCCTCGCGGCAGTCCTAACAGCCTGCATCAGATTCCTCTTTACCGTAATCGCCAGCGTTTTATTAGCGATGATAGGAAGAAGGGTCCTGGCGATGACATCCGGAATCGGCAGCGCGATATCCTCCCTCTGTTTAGGCTACTTCCTCTATCTACAAACAAACTGCTCCAACAACGGTTATTTCGCTGCGCTCTGCATCCTTATCTACGTCGCGATGAACACGATCGGCTTCATGATTCTACCGGGGGTTTTAATAGGCGAGCTTTACCCGGCGAAAATCCGCGGCTTCGCCGGCGGTCTGACTTTCACGATATTCAACCTGGTGCTGTTCGGCGTTGCGAAATTGTTCCCCTTCATTACCGGTTTAATTGGGGTGCACGGGATTTTCTTTTTATTCGGGGCGAGTTCGCTCGTCGCCAGCGTGTTTCTCTATTTAATGATGCCGGAAACTAAGGGTAGTACTTTGGGGGAAATCGAGGATTACTTTTTACAGGGTAATATAATGTGGGTCGGCAGGGAGGAGAAATGCTGCGGAAAATTCAAGACTGCCGTTCAATCGACTTCTGTTTAAGTTGCGTGTCGATTTATTTATGATTAGGCTAGTGTTCTTTTTATTACGAGTGTGATATTATTTATATAGTATAAGTATTTAATTAGGCTTAGATGTTTTTTATGATGAGATAGATAAAGATTGCTCCTGGTGGTATTTCTTGTTAAAATTTGTATATTTATTTATTTAAATTAATAAATAATCAATTAAATTGTATTGACTATTGATTTTTATAAGAGAATTTTTCAGAATGTACCATTTTTATTTGCAGAAGACATAGTAAGTAGCTAAGCTGGGTACAGAGGCGTAGGAAGAGGGTGACAAAATTGCAAAATGTATTTATACTAATACGAGTTTTATAACTTCGTCTGAGAGTTGAGTTAATAACTCAACGAAATATTTATTGAAACTTTTGAGTCATTCTGAATCGAACTTAATTTTTCGTTTCACTTTTTCAATTAAACAAAAATATTATACCATAGACTAGCGTTTCTCAATGGGGTCGGTACCGATCCCCTGAGGCTCGAAAAGTTTGACAGGGGGTCGATAATTGACAAGGGTCGATTGAGGGTCGATGATGGTCAAGGGGTCGATTGTGAATCAATGATCGTCAAGGGGTCAACAACCAAATATAATATATAACAATATAAAAACCGACATTATCGAAACTAATAAATGCAACTCAAATATTATTACATACAGAGAGTTTTATGTAACACCGAACATTTTCACAAAGAGAATTTTTCTTTTAAGTATACATATGCATACGTCGTACATTTTCCGTCGCTCGGTTTACTAAAAGAATTTAATTTGAAGCTTTAAACGAGTGTTTTCCACTCCCAGGCTAAGCATGAAGTAAAATTTCGAGTTTAGAAAAGCCCCGTGAAAATTTGTCGAGGGTCGCGCAGCGACCCGAGACAAATTTTCTGGGCTTTTCTAAACTCGAAATTTTACTTCATGCGCCACGCGTATAAAACACTAATTCAAGTGAAGTTCAAAATATATTCCTTATAAATAATTTATCACTTTGTTTATGAAACAAAATTATGTTTTCCAGTACTTTTTTTGGCAATGCAAAGCATTTTGTCTAATAGCCCTTAGACACAACGCATTTTGTCTTGAAAATGTGAGAAATGACAGACGAATGGAATTTTATTCTGCTATTGTCTAAAAACATTGAACAATGCGCATTTTGTCTAGACAAAACGGGTTTTGTCCGCATTTCGTGTTTTTTTCGCAACATATACATTGACATACTACAATTTACTTAGTCTTAGGAGGGGCTTCAGCCCGCGATCCACCCCCTGGGTGCGCGCCTGACATCATTTATGGCACGATGTACCAAAAAGTCTGTTTGTTACATGCACTTTTTACACTTTTTGCACTGAATCTGTTCGTTACAGAAACTAAACACCTGCAGTTGAAATGTGAAGTTACACTAACTTGAACAGTGACGTTACAAACTTGAACTCAGTTGCGATACAAACGAACAAACCAAAAGAATATCATATTCGTGGGCATGGCACTGACTCTTTGCATTACCCTGTATAATTCAATTTCAACAGGTTCTTAATATAGACAACCCAGTATGCACGTTTATATGAACTTGAAAACTAAATAAAGCATACATTCAAATTACATATGTATTGATAGATATTGTTTAATTTAAACATTTATTTTTATTTGTATTAACAAACTATCGTATTATTAACTAAATTTTAAATTTTAACAATCGGTCTACAAATTTCATCTCTAAAAGTTGCCGTTCCGTAATTTGCTAAACGTCAGAACGGCTGCGTCGATGTCGGTTGTTGTGACGTGTCGGCGAAAATAATAAAATCTCACTTTTCTGCACAGAATATTACCAATAATTTCTCGAAATTAAGGTAAAATGAGTTCCTTCAAGAAGGACAAAAAGGAAGAGGACGATGGTGAGTTGTTATGCGAATCAATCGATTACTAGTGGGTGTAAATTTAACCTGCAATTTACATGTTTTTCTGGATCATGTGCAGGCAGTTCCATGTTCGCTTCAATTGAGAAGACCACCGTGCTGCAGGAATGCAGGACTTTTAACGAGACACCCGTCAATCCCAAAAAATGCACCCGGATAATGACCATGATTTTGTATCTCTTGAACCAGGTATGTACGATAAAGAACAATCGCTAAAATTTAGTAAAGTTATAGTGTTTTCTGCTTACTACCCCATCGCACACTAGTGCTACACTTTCCGAGGTCTTGCAATTTCTGGTTGTGAATTTTTTCACTACACACTATCGAAATCTAGTTCTGCTTGCATAAATAAGCCCTCTAGAACCGACTGAGGGAAAAAACCAATTTTTGACATTTGTTCATGTTATGAAATAACAACTTTCTGCTGTATTATTTAATACAATTATTTAATTCATCTAAAAATATGTTTATTAAGTGTCTGTTCGTTACATACACTAGTGCAGCACTTTTTACACTGCATCTGTTCTTTACATGAACCTGGACATCTGCAATTGTAACTGTAAAGTTGCACTAACATCACAAACTTGAACTCAGTTCAATTTAGTTCAGTACAAACAAACGAACCTATTGACATTTAATTTAAAAACCTCACCTGCTTTAATCCCAGCCCATATCTAACAAGCCAGATTGTTAGATGCAATTTAGTTTGTTAGAATGGAACGTGTGTGAAGTAGAAGGTTAGATTATGTTAAATTTCTGATATATTATTTAATACAATTATAATAATAATAATCTTTATTTAGCATCTTTGCTATATAATAACATAGAAAAATATATGTATATCTATATATATATATAAAATCGTTCCGATTATTCAATATTACATTTTTCCACTAATATATGTATTATACAGGGTGAGCAATTAAGTGCGACTGAAGCTACGGAAGCATTCTTCGCGATGACAAAGCTCTTCCAATCGCACGACGTCATTCTCAGACGTATGGTCTATCTGGGCATCAAAGAGCTCAGCTCGATCGCCGACGATGTCATCATCGTCACCTCAAGTCTGACCAAAGACATGACCGGCAAAGAGGATTTATACAGGGCGGCCGCAATCAGGGCCCTCTGCAGCATCACTGATGCCACCATGCTGCAAGCCATCGAGCGCTACATGAAACAGGCGATCGTGGACCGCAATTCGGCGGTGAGCAGCGCCGCCCTCGTCAGCTCGTTGCACATGACCAAAATGGCCAACGACGTCGTCAAGAGATTCGTCAACGAAGCACAAGAGGCTATCAATAGCGACAAGTAAGACAATTATGATTTTAATAATATAATTTTACATACACCTTCTTATCAACTTAATTTACTTAGCATAATGGTACAATATCACGCCTTTGGAGTTTTGTACCACATCCGTAAATCCGATAAGTTGGCCGTAAACAAATTAGTCACAAAGTGTATGAAAAACCCGTTAAAATCACCGTACGCCGTTTGCATGTTGGTGAGTAATTTGAAATTAATCGCTCGCAACAAAAATGTACGTATCTTTCATAAATTCAGATCCGTATGATGGCGAAATTGTTGGAAGAAGACGAGGCGGGCAGCGATCATCACTTCTTCATGTTCATCGAGAGCGCACTCAGGCACAAATCCGAAATGGTCATTTACGAGGCGGCCCACGCCATCGTCAACATGAAACGCACCACGAGCAGGGAGCTGGCCCCCGCCATAAGCGTCCTTCAGTTGTTCTGCAGCTCGCCAAAACCGACGTTGAGATTCGCGGCAGTCCGTACGCTCAACCAAGTGGCAATTTCCCACTTGTCTGCGGTGACTGCTTGCAACATGGATTTGGAGAATTTGATTACTGACTCGAACAGGTCGATTGCCACACTTGCGATTACTACTCTCTTAAAAACAGGTGAGGTTAAGTTAGCTTGTGTGTATATGCAGTGTGTCCCAATTAAGTAATCGATGCATGGGTATCTTCTAAACGGTAAGAGATAGAGAATCGGTTAAATGGGAGAAAATATGCAGAACACTGAGAAATATCTATAGTCTATTTTTTTTTTAATATGACCAATGAAATTTTACATTTCGAAAAATTTATTATTGTGATGCAGGTTCTGTATTTTAGGTGAGGACAAGATTAATTACATGTTATGTTGTAAACCAACTTTTAATTTGTAAGTTATGTGAAGGAAAATCTGACAGTAATATGGCAATTCAATTAACTCAAAATAGATAATTCATTGAACAAAGATTAAGATTACAAGTGTACCCATCACTGCCTCAAATGATTTGTGTCTACTACCAATTTAATAAAGTCTCTCTGAGGATCAAGTAAATGCTTCTTGTCCAGAAAGTGATTAATTGATTTTGTTCCATTGTGTTATTCTTAGATGTTTGATAAAGATATAGTTGTAGGTGACAATATAATAATAATAATCTTTAGCATCTTTGCTATATAATAACATAGAAAAATATATGTATATCTATATATATATAAATATATATACTATTAAATGTTGCCCCCTGTTTCAGGATTAATATATCACTCTCACTTTCAAGTAATGACTTATTACTATAGCTTGATAATTTACTACTTTATTAGTAAATTAGACTTTATTAGAATTAGATTCTCTATCCGATTCTTCACCTAATAAAATAATAACAGGTGGTATGTTATCTACACTAATCGTGCTCATAAGTTTAGCTCAATCTTTTATTAATGTGTTGCAGTGATGGATATTTTTCTTCCAAATTTCTGCTGAACACACAGCAAGAGATTCTTTCCATACGTCTTGAACATTCGTTTTTGAGCAAGGTCTTGAATTTACATTTATATTGTAAAAGTTTACGTTTACGTTTATATTGTTGCCAATTCAATGGGGTTATATTGACAGTGGTAAGGAGGCAATCTAAGAACTTCATGTGCATGTCTGTTCAGTAGAGTGTCCATCATATATTTGTCTTGTTGAAATGATTCAATAAGATTATAGAGTTGTTTTTTTGTCATTGTTTTGTCAAAAGTTATATCATGGAGAGTCACTCCTGCATTTTCTTCGTCTTCGAAGCAAATATTGGTGGCTTATCCAAGACCATAGAATGGTAGAGAGCATTATCCATTATCACCAAACATTTTTCATTGAATTGATTCAAAGCAGGAAATAGCTGACTCTCTGTCCATTTAAAAAATACTTGTCCGTTCATAGTCTTGTGGTAGTCTCTGTCATTTTTGCTCAAAGCCATAGCCAGGGGGGCATTTGGGGATTCAAAAATTTAATTCTTAATATTTAATTGCAATTTTTCTCTTATTGATCATTTGGTATTTATAGCCCATATTTATCAAAATTTTGTATAAATCCAAGATCCTGCAAATCAAGTTGTTGTTTTGCATAATTTAGTAAATCATTCAAATTAAAATATTTGTTCCTTGAATTATAATCCCAAATTTGCTTTTGTAAATCTTTTATAAATTAGTAGCTCCAAATTTCCTCATTTCTCTTATTATTTCCTCGTTTTGTAGTTGATAATTTTCGCATCCAGTCTTTAAGATTTCATGTACTTCACTTTTAGAAACCTAATAAACAATTCATCTTTGTGTAATAGCCACTAATTAATAACGGGTATTTGCGTGCTTACTGAAAAAAATTCTGTCACCGTTTTTACAATATCCGTCTTCTTTATTACATTCACATGTTCAAATTTTAAATAAGTTCTAAATATGTGTTGTTTAGTTGCAACTTGTAACATTTTCTTTTTTAATACTTTGCATCGTGACAGTTTATTTCACAAATTATGATTTATTTGTCACATTGATAATCACTTACCAATATCTCAAAGTTTGAAGGTTTGGTCCTATCACACTTTAACTTTGCCTGTGAGGTATTTTCTCCATTCTTGCGGAAATCGGATATGGATAGTATTCAAAGAATGCAGAACAACTGTATACGATACATATTTGGTCTCAGAAAATTTGATAGGGTCAGTCATAAAATAAAGGATTTGAACTGGCTCAATATGTGTAATCGTTTCAGACTTGCAACACTAGTACTTTACCAAAAAATTATTTGTAACAAAATGCCAAAATCTCTATACACAAGAATTCATTTCAGACGATCAATGCACAGTGTAAATATACGAAGCAAAAATAATATTAGTATCCCAAAGCATAGAACTCAGTTTTATAAGAAATGCTTTTCATATAATATTACGTCAATGAACTCAATACCAGAAAGTTCTGAACGAAACATAAAACAATTTAAAAAACTTTTGTTTAGTAAGTTTAGCCAGTCCAGACAGTGAAGGTCAGAATTAGAATTAAAATTAAAATAAAAATTAAATTAAGATAATAGAACATGTACTGGTTTTGTATTTGTATTTGTATTTGATTTGTGTTGTGCTAGTTTTTAGTTAGGTTTGTGTATTAAAATTAATATTTGAAGGTTGAGTGGAAGAGCAGCAATGTCTATGACATATATGCTGAACTCCGCCTTTTTTCCTTTATACATATTTGTAAGTAATAATATCTATTGTTTATTTTTTATAGTGATTCATGTATATATTGAGGAAAATAAAGACTTTAAAAAAAAAAAAAAAAAATACCCTGTAGTTAAAGCAGGACTGTAACTGTTCGCAGTAAATACACCCTAAGTTTAGTCATAATAAAAAAAAACAGTATATGTCCGGTGTAAAATCAACACATAATATAACATTCAGAGTACACTGCGAAAACACCGATTTTGGCGTTTTTGTTATTTTCCTTTATTACTTGGTTATTATTGATGATAGAAGGATGGTTTTTTGACATTATTAAGACACTTTTTTTGCATTTTAATATTATGTGGTTAGTTTTAACATGAAGTGAATATTTTTGAAGATACACTTCGTTCCGCTCGGCAAATCCAAATTTTTAGGTTTCCTTAAACTCGAAATTTTACCTTAACCAAGGAGTGGAAAACCCTTGTTAGAAAACTATTAAAACCTTTAATGACAACACCAAATTTAAAAAAAAAAAGAACAAGATAATTAACGAAACTCATAAAGATTATGAAAATAGCTACAGTTTAAGTTTGTTTCTCATTTTCTTCAAGAAATCAGTATTTTCAGGAGTATTTTCCACTCCTGGATTAAGCATGAATTAAAATTCCGAGTTTAGATAAGCCTGAAAATGTCACTTCATGCGCCACCCATATAAAACACTGATTTGAAGTGACGTTTAAAATATATTATTAAGGCTGGGAATTTTTCAATTTAAAATTGAACTATTTTTTCAAAAATATATTAAAATATTTGAATATTTACATTTTTTTAGAATATTTAAATATGTGAACAATTTTGTGATTTAAGTATTCATATTTGAATATTCGACTATTTGAATTATTCATATTCGAATGTTAGTCTTAATAATATCCCAACTTTTTTTATACCAGTTTTATTATAACAAAAATATAATGATAAATTACAATAAAAGTAGTTAAGTGTTTTCATCTCTTTATAAAATCGTCTGCTTACATTTAAAATGAGAATTAATTAAACATAAAAAATCTGTAATGCTGTTGATACAAATTGTGTTTGTTTTGTCAAGCTTTGATTAATCATAACTGTATTATTTAATCAGGTGCTGAATCCTCCGTCGAGCGTTTGATGAAACAAATCGCCACGTTCGTCTCGGAAATCAGCGATGAGTTTAAAGTGGTCGTCGTGCAGGCCATCCGAGCTCTATCGCTGAAATTCCCCCGTAAACACAGCGTGCTGATGAGTTTCCTTTCGGCCATGTTGAGAGACGAGGGTGGTCTCGAATACAAGGCCTCCATCGCTGACAGTATTATAACGATCATCGAGGATAACCCCGAGGCGAAGGAAATCGGCCTGGCCCATCTGTGCGAGTTCATCGAGGACTGTGAGCACACTTCATTGGCCGTCAGAATTCTGCACTTGCTCGGAAAGGAAGGCCCTCGAACTAAACAACCTTCTAGGTAAGTGTATTTGAAATACTTTGAGACCTGAAGCAATCGCCCCCTCTTACCCCCGCATTTGATAGCAACTGTATGTATGCAGGCCTGCTTTCAGATTTATGCACAGTAGCATATGCGTAACGCTTACACCAGCAGTCCTAACAATGTTAATGTGACCCGACCGGGTGGAGCACCTGATTCTGCTTAAGCAAACTATTAATGATTTCGATAGCTAACGCCATCTAATGCTTCATAGTGGCATCGTCAGTGACACGAATGCACAAAGTGTCACTGTTTCGTCCACGAGCGAGCAGAACTCTGTTTGTGAAACCAGAAAACAAATATCAAAACGTGTCTGTGGGTACCTGGTGCCGGAATACTGAACACAAATTCAATTCTGCTTAAGCAAGCCAAGAAACTCCTGAATTCAAATTTCACTTAGCCCATAATACACTTTTTTTTTATAAAAACATTGTTCATTCAATTGCGGTAAACAGTGAAGCAACTTTAAATGTTTATTAGACATCAATATATTTTTTTTTTACTGAAAAAATATATTCATGTCTAATAAACATTTAAAGTTACTTCACCGTTAACAGTAATTATAATAATAATAATAATATAATTTATTTCCATTTGTAAATTACATACAGTTGTTCATCACTAAACAATACATGCATTCAAAAGGAAAACGTCATAATCCAGCTGAAGGGTGTAAACTAAAATGTACCTATTTGAATATAAACAATAATTAGACATAGACAATTTCTTTAAACAAAAAATTCTTCAATTGTGTATAAACTTTTTTCAAGCAATAATTTTTTAAGTTTTCGTTTGAAAATTATAAGAGATGCACTGTCTTTAATTTCATGAGGCAAACAGTTATAGATTTTGGAACCGTTATAAATGATCCCCTTTTTAAATAGGGTGGTTTTATGAGCTGGTGGTTGAAGGTGATTTTTATATCTGGTAGGGTAGTTGTGTTGCGCTGATGGAAATAGATGAGTGTTTTGTGGAACAAATAAGGCTACTTCATATATATACGTTGAAGCTAATGTTAAAATACCGCAATCTTTGAAACCTTGGCGACAAGAGTCCATAGGCTTTATAGAACTTAGTGCTCTGACGACACGTTTTTGAATCACGAACAGACGTTGAAATAACAGTTTTTTACAGCGTCCATATTGCATTATCCCATAGCGCATATGGGAATGAAAATAGGCATAATATGCGGTCAATGTAATGTGTTTTGAGCACTTTTTATTTATCGATTTAATTAGAAAGCATATTCTACTCAGTTTCACTGCTAAAGTTTCATTATGCTGTTCCCAGCTTAGTTTGAAGTCGATAGTAAGTCCTAATAAGTTCATCATAGTTGATATTAGTGTATCTTGGCCATCCAATAGGAAATTTGTTGGTACCTCCAAATTGGATCTCCCGTTTCTAAATAAGACACAGCATGTCTTATCTGAATTTAGAGTTAGTTTGTTTTTTTGGCACCATGTCTTTATTTGCAAGTAAGTGTATTGCGTTTCAACTATGACTTGATCGACTCTTTGACCACTGATAATAGCGGTCGTATCATCAGCATACACGACCATACCACTTGACCGCATATTATGCCTACAACTCACAATATCGTTTATGAAGATATTAAATAAAATTGGCCCTAAAATGGAGCCCTGAGGGACCCCCATTTCAACGGGGAGTGGCGTTAAAGTCCCATTGCCGTATGATACTGATTGTACTCTTTCACTAAGATATGATTTTAATAATTGAAGACATACACCTCTAATACCATATCTTTCTAATTTTAATAAAAGTATACTATGACTAACCGTATCGAATGCTCTAGTCAGATCTATAGCCAAGCCCATTGCGCATTCACGCTCATCAATGGTTTTTCTGATATTACTAAGAGCTGCAGTTAAAGCGGTGTCTGTATTTTTTTGTTTTTGAAAACCATGTTGCATATCTGTTATATTATTTTTAACACAAAAGTCATGAACAATGTTTTTTGTAAAAAAAATGTATTATAGGTTAAATGAAATTTAAACTTGTGAGTTTCTAGGCGAGCTTTAGCTGAATTAGGCGCCCAGTCGGGCACAATCCGGTCAAATTAATAATATGAGGACCACTGGTTGTGCTGTTTCGCATATGCCACTGCGCAACAGGCCCGTATACTACATTTTCGCCGCCACTGCTAATTCACTCTCTGGAGAGTGGGTGCATTCATCAGAAAAATATACTCTCAGCTTTACGCTTTATTTTGGTATCTAATAAACTCTCCTCTGGCCTTTTTATTTTGTACGCTTGCAAAAATGACGAACGTGTTTGCTGTTGACATCAGAAAATCCCCAACTGTTGGCATAAAACTCCCAACAGTTTTATCTGATGAATGCGCCCAATTTGTAATAAAATAAAACCAGAAGAATTTTGAAGTTACCTAAATCATAGATAATTTTCTATTATTTTGTTAGTCTTTTTTTGTTGCCAACACAATTTTTAACGGCAAAGAAATTTTGACCGTTCGCGGTTGTGATATTAATAGCCATTTACGGCTATATAGTTTTTGCCGAGTAAAATTATGTTGGTAGCAAAAAGCGGGCTTACAAAATCAAGTATTTACTCTATCAAATTATCTATGATTTACATAACCTCAATATTCTGTAAGTTTATTTACGGCTATATAGTTTTTGCCGAGTAAAATTATGTTGGTAGCAAAAAGCGGGCTTACAAAATCAAGTATTTACTCTATCAAATTATCTATGATTTACATAACCTCAATATTCTGTAAGTTTATTTACGGCTATATAGTTTTTGCCGAGTAAAATTATGTTGGTAGCAAAAAGCGGGCTTACAAAATCAAGTATTTACTCTATCAAATTATCTATGATTTACATAACCTCAATATTCTGTAAGTTTATTTACGGCTATATAGTTTTTGCCGAGTAAAATTATGTTGGTAGCAAAAAGCGGGCTTACAAAATCAAGTATTTACTCTATCAAATTATCTATGATTTACATAACCTCAATATTCTGTAAGTTTATTTACGGCTATATAGTTTTTGCCGAGTAAAATTATGTTGGTAGCAAAAAGCGGGCTTACAAAATCAAGTATTTACTCTATCAAATTATCTATGATTTACATAACCTCAATATTCTGTAAGTTTATTTACGGCTATATAGTTTTTGCCGAGTAAAATTATGTTGGTAGCAAAAAGCGGGCTTACAAAATCAAGTATTTACTCTATCAAATTATCTATGATTTACATAACCTCAATATTCTGTAAGTTTAATTTAGAACTACATTCTGTTATGATAATATTCTCTAGAAAGTTAATTGGCAGGTTTAAGATACTTCAACTGCTCGTTACTTGATCTTTTTCCATCACTAGTTTAGATATAATAGTTACTGTTTCTACTTATGCACCAAACACATTGAACTGTTTCATCTCTAAACTCGAGTTCAAAGTGACATTAGAACAATAGAAACTGTCATTATGTACTCAAGCTCAGCTGAACTCTCGTTCAATGTTTTTGGTGCAACTGGACCTTAGTTGTGATTAACGCTAGCCACTTATTAAAACAAGACGTCTGATACGATTAAATATAAACCTAACGCAGCGTAAAATGTAATATCTATTTTTTAAATTCTCAAAATAAATATTTTAATAATCTTCGAAAATTATCCTCAATTCTCAAAAATATTAGAATAATAAACACATATCATATATTTATTTTTCGGTACTCATTATGTAAACTAAAATAACATTTATGTATCATATATTGCACAAAATTTCTAAGTACTTCATGCCAGCACGCTACAAGTGTTCACTCACTTAGGTGCTTTGAACTATTATTGTTACATCTGGATATTCATTACGTTGAGCAGAACACTGCTCAATATAAAAGAAATATATTATAGAACGGATGTTAATTTGTTGAAAATATATGTACTCATGTTATGTAATAATAATAATAATAATAAATAATAATAGAAGGTAATATTCTTTATTTAGCATCTTTACTATACAATAACATTGAAATATATCAGAGCTGGGACAAATCCTCGTAAAAAGGATTTGAATTACGAATCCGAATCACCTAATATGATTTGAATCACGAGATAAATATGATTCGAATCGAAGATTCGAATCCTGTTTTTTCGAATCACGAATACAAATCCTTTAAGAATAAATTTTATTTTATTATTTTTTTGCAACCATTAATATATATATATATATATTTATCGTTACCAGTTGTTTTAAGAAAAATATTCAAAACCTAATTATTTATTATTACTACTGAACATCGTTGATAACAGACTATATATATATCTGACTCCCTGTTACTCTAGTTAAAGATGTGTTTGTGTGTTTCTGAACTCCACTTTAAATCAGTGTTTTGTACGCGTAGCGCATGAAGTAAAATTTCGAGTTTAGAAAAGCCCGAAAATTTGTCTCGGGTCGCTGCGCGACCCTCGTCAAATTTTCACAGGGCTTTTCTAAACTCGAAATTTTACTTCATGCTTAGCCTGGGAGTGGAAACACTCGTTCAAAACTTCAAATTGAACTCTATTATAAAATCGACTAATGCCTGAAATTTACGTAAATAAAAAAATCACTGAGTATCATTAAAACCGGGAAAGTCAGAGAAAAGTCATAGAATTATATTCAAATTGACCAAAACACTAACAAAAAAGCCATATGATATTATTAAATTTGTCAAAATCAGCAGGAAAATTACAAAACACGTAAAAAATTATAACATTAACTTAAATATTGGTAAGAACAATCAAAACTATTAAACAGAATGGGGGTTTCCCACAGAAGAAAGTTATATTAAAAGGTAGCTACCATGTCAGTTTTACTTTAAACAATATTAAACAAAATTTTGAAAACTAGATTATTATCTTCAAAAACATTTTCAATCATTTAATGTTCTTATCAAAGCATTCACTTTGAAGTTTCGAACGAGCGTTTCCACTCCCAAACTAAGCATGAAGTAAAATTTCGAGTTTAGAAAAGCCCCGTGAAAATTTGCCGAGGGTCGCGCAGCGACCCGAGACAAATTTTCTGGGCTTTTCTAAACTCGAAATTTTACGTCATGCGCCACGCGCATATAACAGTGATTTAACGAGAAATTTAAAAACACACAAAAAAACATTTTTCATGTTATTTCTCACAATTAATTCGAATTATTTTTGATGATTCAAATCCTTTTGTAAGTATTTGATCCTTTTACAAGGATTCGAATCCTTTTATAAGGATTCGAATCACCTACATTTAGACTCGAATACGAATCCTCTTAAAAAAATGTAACTAATCCAGTTGAACTAAAGTATTCGAATGCCTCTTTTGAATCCTCTAAAAGGATTTGAATCCTGAATGATTCGAATCCTGCCCAGCTCTGAAATATATACAGGGTGTCAATTTGAAAACAAGCCAGCCAGAATATCTTTGGAACCGTAACAGTTAGAGAAAATTTTTCAAAACCGTTTCTGGGATATAGAGGGGGAACCATTTTGACCCACATAACAATCTTCTACAACCAACCCCTTAGGCTGTAGCCATCCTTTTAAATGGCATGACCCCATTTGTGATATATCATTAGAAAGGTCTTTCAAAATTTCCAACTAAAATTTTTATTGTTACATAAAAAATAGAAAAAAAATTTAAATCAATGTATTTGATTTTAAAATTGTTGTCAAATTAGGTATTATAACAATTTATTTTTACAAATTACAAATGAAAAAGCACAGATAAAGACAATAATACCCAATATTTATCAGAGTTATCTATTGTTTTATTAAAATATGGACAACTCTAAAAAAAATATTAAAATAATAACAAAACTTGGTTCAATGGAATACATTTATTAACTGAATAATTATTTATTTATTATTTATTATTGTCTCAAAAATAATGGAAATCATTTGGAGCATACTATAATTTAATAATTCATTTTTTTTTAGACTTTGTATGTAACAATAAAAATGTTAGTACCACTGATTAGCATTTTATTTATTTATTTATTATCCAACAGTTTACAATAAACTTATTACAGGATAACATGTTAACAGTAACATAAGCAAATTCGAGTGCGCTGTGATTTAAAATTATATTATAATTCTAAATAATAATAATAACATTATGAATTTTACTAGAAAGACAAAAAAAAAATATTATTTAATACAAACATATATACTATCCAACCGAGTTTAAATATTTAAGTAACGTCTGGAGATCTACATGGAATATATCAATTTTATCAGCTATTCTGTTCACAGTGTTACACATACACATTTTGAAAGACCTTTGTAATGATATATCACAAGTGGGGTCATGCTATTAAAAAAAATGGGCAAGGGTGGCTAGCCTAAGGGGTTGGTTGCAGAAGATTGTTATGTGGATCAAAATGGTTCCCCCTCCATATCCTAAGAATGGTTTTGGAAAATTTTCTCTAACTGTTACGGCTTTTTATTGAATAGAACTGTACTACAGTATGCAATGTATCTTTTCGTAGATATATCAGGTTCATCTACAATCGCGTTATCTTGGAAAATGCCGTGGTGCGAGCGGCAGCGATATCGGCACTTGCCCAGTTCGGTGCGACCTGCCCGGATCTTCTCGAAAACGTGTTGGTACTGCTTACGAGGTGCCAAATGGATTCGGACGACGAAGTCAGAGATAGGGCCACTTACTACAGCAACATCTTGAGCTACTTAGATCCGAGTTTGTACAACAATTACATCATCGATAGTCCACAGGTAAAACTACAAAAAAAATATAACTTGATGATTGTGATATACGTACAGTCAATTTTGATAAATGATATGAAAACACTCTGAAGAGTGTCTTTTAATTTTGATGTTTCATATAAATACTGATTTCTATTTTGATAGTTGATACTACACTCTGCTTCGTCTATTTTGATAAGTTATATAAAAACATTTGCCTTTAGTAATTGTATTAGAGGTATAAATTGTTTATAACTATACAAAATTTACAAAATAATTGCAGAGTCAACAAATGTTAAAACCTCTAGCATAAATTCCTATAATGTCACTGACAACAATGGTACAGCATTTGTTAACAATAAAGAAATGGCAAATCACTGCAACAATTATTTCACAACCATTGGGTCCAATATGCTTAAAGAAATTCCAACGATACGAAATCCTGACGCAATTAAGAGGAGAAACCCGCTAACAATGTTCCTTGACCCAGTGTCCGAGACTGAATTAATTGAGCTAATCTCCACATTAAAAAATAATAGTTCCCCTGGTCCTGACGGGATAACATCAGCCACTATAAAAAATAATCACTTGCATATCTTGAAGCCTTTGAAACACATTATTAACTTGATATTTCAAAATGGGATTGTTCCCATACAATTTAAATCGTCTATTATCACACCAATTTTTAAATCAGGGGATAAGACAAAAATATGCAACTACAGACCAATTAGCGTGATTAATAATTTTGGAAAAATTTTTGAAAAATGTATAAAGAACCGAATGGTAAACTTTTTAGACAAACACAACATTATACACACCCAGCAATACGGGTTTCAGTGTGGAAAATCCACAACTGATGCTATATGCGCTGTCATTGAGCATGTTACAGAGAATCTAAACTTGAATAAAAAATGTATTGGGGTCTTCCTGGACCTAGCTAAGGCTTTTGACACAGTTAGTCACAAAAAACTCTTTAACATACTTGAAAGCATTGGTATTCGCGGTATCGTATTGAGCCTACTTAAAAGCTACTTAACTAATCGTGAACAAAGAGTGAAAGTCAACAATACCATAAGTGACCGACTCCTTGTTGAAATAGGGGTACCGCAAGGAACAGTTCTAGGCCCAATACATTTGTAATTTACATTAATTCCTTATTAGCCATAGACACATCTGCCAAAATTGTATCCTATGCTGATGACACAGTAGTTCTCGTTGATGGAAAGTCATGGGATGAAACAAAAGCAAAAGTACAAAGAGAAATGAAAAAAATTAAATATTGGCTAGATACTTATCAACTTTCTCTAAATATAGTCAAAACTCAGTATGTAGCATTCTCAATGACAAAGGCAAATAGACCCAATTTCACATCTATAGCAATTGATGGCATGTGTGTCGAGATCGGGGAGAGCAGGGCGGTTAAGTACCTGGGCATTATAATAGATCAACATTTAAAATGGAATAACCAAACTGACCACATAACAAATAAAATTAGAAAACTAATTTATAAATTCTATCAATTACGTGAATTCCTATCAAGAAAATTATTAATTATAGTCTATAAAAGTCTTGTTGAATCATTAATCCGCTATGGTATACTGGTATGGGGCGGAACGTACAAGAATCACTTACAAAAACTAACTATAATTCAAAAGTACATCCTTAAGATTATTTTTAAACAAAAGAGACGCTACCCATCCCATCTATTATATTCTGTGAATGTACCCAATATTAGATGCCTGTACTTCCACAGTCTCTGTACATATGCTTATAAACATCGTAATGCCTTAAACTACATGAGATCAAACCATGACACACGAAGTAAGACTAGACTCTATATCCCTAATTGCAAATCAGCCTTTAGCCTCAGATCATTCACCTACACAATCCCCAAAACCTATACTCTCCTTCCCCAACATATCAACCAAAATAACAAAAAAAAATTCTCACAACTTTCAAAATCTTATATCTTCGAAAATTATCCTCAATTCTCAAAAATATTAGAATAATAAACACATATCATATATTTATTTTTCCGTACTCATTAAGTAAACTAAAACAACATTTATGTATCATATATTGCACAAAATTTCTAAGAACTTCATGTCAGCACGCTACAAGTGTTCACTCACTTAGGTGCTTTGAACTATTATTGTTACATCTGGATATTCATTACGTTGAGCAGAACACTGCTCAATATAAAAGAAATATATTATAGAACGGATGTTAATTTGTTGAAAATATATGTACTCATGTTATGTAATAATAATAATAATAAATAAAAAATAAATAAAAAAAAAAATAGCAAAATTACAGTTATCCCGAATCGACCGCATACCTAAAAATACTTTTAGCAAATTGACTTTCGTTTGTCAACTTTTCAGGTCTCGATTCCATCTTTGGAAAGATCGTTAAAAGAATACTGCAACGGCGACACCGACACGCCGTTCGACATAAAAACCGTACCTCTCGCTGTCGTCCCCACCACGGAAGAACTCACCAAGGCCAGCCAGAAATCCGAAGGCATGCTCACCACGACGGGTCCCGCCAAAATGATCCCCGTCTCCCGTGAGGAGAACTACTCCCTGAAACTGAGCGGTATACCAGGTATCGAGGTGGTCGGCCCGCTCTTCCGCAGCTCGGACGTCGTCGAGCTCACCGAGTCGGAGACAGAGTACGTCGTCAGGTGCATCCGCCACTCCTACGCCAACTACCTGGTGTTGCAGTTTGACTGCCTGAACACGCTCGGCGACCAGCTGCTGGAGAACGTGCGGGTGCAACTTGATCCGAGCGAGGGGTACAAGATCGTCTTGGAGATACCCTGCGAGAAATTGCCTTACAATGAGACAGGCACGAGTTACGTGCTGTTGCAGTATCCGGAGGATCTTTCAGCAAGCATCGGGACGTTCGGTGCCGTACTCAAATTTATCGTGAAGGATTGCGATCCCGCTACTGGACTGCCAGATACAGATGAAGGTAAATAAATCAATAATGATCAATAAATGACACAATTAGAAACAAACACATATCATTCGGTAATACTTGTTTTGAACTCTATGTGTGTTTTCAAACGAATTTAAGGTTATGATGACGAGTACATGTTAGAAGATATCGAGGTATCGTTGGGCGACCAGATACAGCGGGTCAACAAGGTGAACTGGAACGCCGCCTGGGAGGACACGAGCAACGAATTCATCGAAATGGAGGACACGTATTCTCTGTCATCCATGTCGAGTCTGGATGAGGCCGTCAAGAATATCATTCAGTTTTTGGGCCTGCAGCCCGCCGAGAGGACGGACAAAGTGCCGGAGGGGAAGACCACTCACACACTCTTGTTGGCCGGTAAGTGTATTCTGTCACAATTGGAACCACAAAATAAATCTTTTGGTCGATATAAAATAACTGTTCATTTTTGATATTTTAGGTGTATTCCGAGGGGGATACGACATCTTGGTAAGGGCTAAGTTAGCTCTCGCCGACGGTGTTACGATGCAGCTGACGGTCCGTTCGACGAACGCTGAAGTGGCTGAATTAGTTACATCGGCAGTCGGTTAAGCATTAGATATAATTCCAATGTATTATAAATTTTAATGATATTGATCAGTCTTATTTATCTGCATCAATTATTAAGTGTAAACATTTTAAATAATATATTAATAATTTTTGTTTATAATTCTATAATTATTTTTCGTTTGCCACACCAGTGATGGCGGACCTTTTGAGTTCAGCATGTCAAAGTTCATAAAAACATTTTTTTGTTCTTTGGCAGTGTTGCCATATTTGAAGAAATGTCTTCAATATAAATAATTTTAGCCATAAATAATGACCAATGAAAAAAAGAAGAATATTTTTACATTTTGTATTATTTGCAAGTGTTTTTAAAACTTTACACTATACTCCATTCATTTTAAGATTGATGTAACTAGAAGCCTGGTTTATACGGCTAAAATGGTGGTGAAATTTTTGGGTGCATAATTTAAAATTTGGGGGAAACGCATTTTGACCTGAAATCGGTTAGACGAAAATTCATTTTTGAAGCATAAGTATCCAAATAAAGCTGTTAAGTAACAGTTTTTATAGTTAATTGTTTCTTTGAATGTTATATTTTTCAGTGTTAATAAAGAACTTTATTAATTTTAAAGTTACATAACTAATTATAAAATGATTCATTAATAATTTAGAAACAATGTTTTCTTTGCTCTAGAAATAATAATAAATTATTTCGTATGATCTTATTTTATCTATATTTACAGTGAAGAGTTTGACAACCTTAAAATTTAAAAAATGTACTAACTTCAAAATTCGGTTATTTTACTGTATAATGAAAGTTAACACACTTAGGCCGAGTGCAGAAGAAGCAACGCAATTTTCTATATAGAATGTATGCGAAAACTGCGTCCTGTGACTCACGGCTCAATTTGTGTTATCATATTTAATTATATGCGTTATAGAAAACTGCGTGTCTCAACTCACAGACCCACAGACGTACTTATTATTATGTTAACCCTTTCTCTTGAAAAAGGAGTAGACAAATGTCGTATGGATTTTTCTTCACATTCGGTCATCTTTGAATAAGTATCACGACGCACTTTCTTCTGCGGCCATGTTTCAACTTCGTTTGATTCCATTTTAGCCATCATTTTGAACATGAAATTGATATTCCCTCATCAGCAGCTGCAAGATTTTTAGTTTCGCTTTTCAATTTTCCCACATACTTGTACTTTTAATAAATACTGAGGGCCAATAGCTTCTACCCATCTTCAGTTATTGTCCCTTGTTGATTTTTAGAAGAAGAAACAGTCATTACTTTTTCGTTATCAGACATAATAACCAAACATTTTAAAACACAGTGACAACTGTGACAATTCATTTTTGCCTATTATTGAGAGTGAGGGGAATAGAACAAATTGTCTATTTATCGGCTTTGTGAGCTTTCTTCGAATTTAGGCCATTCAGCGATCAAGGTCAAATAAGCCCTATGTTTCTCTAACATTAATCTTAACGTGAATGAAGTATAAATCAATGTTGAATACATAAAGTAAATATTTCAAGTTTAGAAAAGCCTGAAAATTTGGATTTGCCTGGCAAATGGAAATTTTCAGGCTTCTTTAAATTTGAAATATTTACTTCATGCTTAATCAAGGAGTGGAAAACACTTATTCCAATATTATTGTACACTTAAATAAATATGAAGGTATGAAATCAAACTAAATAATTCTTTAATTTTTTTTTTAATTTAATATAATATTAATTTTTAATTGATTTCAATTTATTTATTTAGCAGAAGACATGTACAGTTTTTACACGTATTGCATTTGTCATACAGATAAGAAACAATAACATATAGCATATAAACGATTACATAATGAGTTTAATTAAGAATAAAGACACGTTAAATATCAGATGAGTAGTTAAACATCATCCTGCAGAAATTCCGTGACTGAATAATATGCTTTCTCGAAAAGCAGTTCCTTTAGTTTGCGCTTAAATGGCTTCATATTTTTTATTATATTGGGCAATTTGTTATGCAAAGTGAGACACCTATAATATGGGCTTTGCTTATACAGTGTTGTGTTATGTAGAGGTATTGATATATTATCTAGCGAATGATGTATTGAATCGTCTGTTTGTAGAAAATTTACTTTTATGCTGATGCACATACAGACAGCAGCAGTATATATATAACGAATAAAATGTTAGGATTTTCAAGTTTTTAAAACAACAGTGTCTTTTAGAACGAGAAAAAGTTATCCTCCTTATAAGTTGCTTTTGCAATCTGTTTCAGAAGAACCCCCCCCCCAGATAATTAACTCGTACCTCATATATCTATTAACATAAGCATAGTAGAATGTTAACAAACCTTGCCTATTAACCGCGCCCCTTATTGATAAAACCGCATAGCTTGCTGACCTGAGTTTACTACTTATTTTGTTTATGTGCTCACTCCATTTAAGTGTTGGTGTTAAGAGGACACCTAAGAAATGTTCATTTTCCAATGCTTTTATTTCAATATCATTAATAGTTAAGTTTGAAATTTGTTCGTAATTATGACTTCTTGGGTCTCTAAACTGAATGAAACCTGACTTGTCAAAATTTAAAGAAAATTAACAATCAACAGATGTTTAAGACAAAATATGTTTGCAGAAAAACGATAAATTCGTTTTTGTATTTATAACTTTGTTTATAGATAATAAAACATCTCAACACGATTTTTTTAATAAATTAAAGTTGGTATGTTGAAGTGAAATTTAAGAAAATTAGATCAATATATGAATTGAAAAAGTGTGCAAAATTACCACAGTATTGAATCAATTGTAGCATTCTTCAAAGAAATGTTAAATATCTCAACTGAGAGTTTTTCTTATATTTATGTATCCTGGTGATAAAGTTGTAAATTTTCAAATATTCATTGTTTTTACACAATCGTTCAATTCGAAGCTTCTAAAGAGTGTTGCCAACTTCTGTTTTTCGTGGTCATAAGAAAAAAAAATTTAAACATTTTAATTTTCACATTTTTTTTAAATCCATTTAACGAAAATCAAGCTAAATTGGCAATAAATTATATTCTATTCTATTCTATTTAAAGAGAGTGGCTCATTTAATGGTCTTCCACTGTGACCACAAGGGTCTATTGTGGCTCACAATTAAAACCAGTTGTATGTCCTTACAGCTCACCTTCCAAGTCCATCTTGATGAATCCATGGATCTTGTCAGGTGTGATCTTTTGCAGGTCCTTCAGGCTTAGTTTTAGCATGCCAAATACTAAGGTACTAAGTCGATTTCCAGATGAGCAGACACATAAGACATGCTCTGCCGTTTCTTCCCCCTCTGGGCAAAGGCGACACTCCGTGATGTCGCTCAGTCCTAGTTTGTTAAGGTGATGCCTCAGGCGGCTATATCTAGTGAAGAGAGCAGTTAGTGTATTTCCAGATGAGCAGACACATAAGACATGCTCTGCCGTTTCTTCCCCCTCTAGGCAAAGGCGACACTCCGTGATGTCGCTCAGTCCTGGTTTGTTAAGGTGATGCCTCAGGCGGCTATATCCAGTGAAGAGAGCAGTTAGTGTATTTACATCCGATCTGCTCAGCTTCAGCCACGACTCTGTTCTGGAGGAGTATGGTCCACTTATCACTGCTCTGAAATGTTTCATCCCAGGGCAGCGACGCCAGAAGTCCTGTACTTCGTGTCGCATCCATCCCTTAATACGGTCTTTGGCTATCGACCTGCGTATCCCAGTACATGTTCTGGGGCCGATGAAAGCGGTGCGTGCCCCCTCTCTAGCTAGGGAATTGGCTAATTCGTTTCCCTTTACGTCGGAGTGGCAGGACACCACATCAGACTGACCCTGTTTACCTGTGCCACCTGGTGATTGTTTACAGTTCTTTACAGCCAAGGAGGAACATCTAGTTGATCCCAGAGCCGCCTGGCTGTCCGAACATATTTTAATTGTCCTGCCCGCCCATCCCCTCAGAAGAATTTCCATAGCATATATTTCAGCCTGTAGTATGGCAGCATGCTTGCCAAGGCTGTCAGAGTTCAGTCCTTGGTTTGCATCCGATGACTGCAGCTCCTTTGTCAATGGACAGTTTTGAGCCGTCTGTGCTCGGGCAGTTTTGCATCTCTCCCATTTGTTTCTGTTTGGGAACAGAACATTATATGACTGATCTTTGAAGTAGTCTGTGACCGCATAGTCAGTCCTCATACTCAGAGGGTCATCCGCCTCTATGGCAGGTGACTACCCATTTGGTATGAGGACTATCACCTTCAGGTCCAATAAGGCCGCAAGGTGATATTCTGTTAGAGATGGGATGAACTGCTACTTTTGAATCACGTTGCTACTTATGATTTTAAACTGTGACTGATTATGGTTCGTAATCACAATTACACAGCAAGTTAGAATTTCCTTATTGTTTAAATTTCAAGTAAGAAACACAATTTTTCACATTTAAGAAATATTTTCTCATGTGAGAGGGAAAACAATAATTCCAATGATATTTTTAAACATAATAATTCACAATGATGAATAACACGATTTACAAAGTTTATTTAGAAATGAAAAATAATAATTTTATTATTAAAAAAACTAAAATTTAAAAATATTAGCATTTGCATCATCTGTTCAGACAAACGATTCTTCCGTTGCGTAATGATTAAATAAATCCTGTTTTCTCTCCGGCCTGCTAGAGGTAAGATCTAAAATTTCAAGTAATGACATTTAACCTATGTTTTGTGAGTTAAAGTGTAGTAAAATGTATTGGTCGCGTTCAGGGAACTGTAGCGTTGCAGCGCTTTACGAAAGCGGTGTTGCTGAACGGTACCGCTTTATGTGTAGCGCTGCAGCGCTTTATCAAGCGGTAAAGCATATATTTTTTCCGCTTCATCGCTTTTCAAGCCGTGCAGCTGTAAACAACACCATTAATGTGCAAATATTCGCAATAAAGGAAATAATACAGTAACAAATAATTTACAATAGGAGAAATAAGAAAGAAAAATAGCGAATAAAAGAACCATTTTTTTTTTTAACTTGCACATTATTCGTCCTGAACATAATTTAAAAGCCTCTAGAACTGGCTAGGTATTTATTATCTCGTTCGGTACCAGATGGGTTGTGTATCTTATGAATTTGTTGAAGTAGTATCCTTGGCAATCTGTAGAAATTACAACACTTAATTAGAGTCAAAGTAACGATTTTAAATAGAGAGTTACTGCGCTAACTTGAGTGACAGCTTAGCCAGTTTGTTATAGTTTCAAACGTGTAATATTCTTCATTCAATGTTTCAAAGATAATTGGCATATTGCTATAGTTAAACAAAATATTGTTAAACAAGACCAATTATTTGAAAACAGCGTTATATGGAGCAGATTTAAACAATTGCATCTTTTATAGAATAAAATATAAAACAAAGCACTTTCATCCAACCAGAAAATTTCGGATCCAACTAGACATTTTTGAATCCGCTGAAGTTCGCATACGATGTAGCGGTCGCCTAATCATAGATTAAATTAGATTGATAACTCCTAGGGGGCTCCACGTATCATGATTTTAGTTAACCGACCCACTGGATGGGGCAGCGCTGCTATCGCAAAGGACGTCAACAGAAGCGGGAAGCGGGCGGGCTTCTTGCTAAGCGGGGCGCGCGGTGCAGGGGGTCATAACATTGAATATTTGCGGTGCGGGGAACATCGCACGAAATTAAATTACCGTGTGATGCGAAAACTAACAAAGACATAATGAACATGTTTAATGTATATTATAAAATGTATTACAAATATATTTCGCTATATGTCAAAACCTTATCACAGTTTGTCAATTACATTTCACTTCTCAACAAAATGGCTGCAGTTCGTCAAAAAATGCATCTTAGAAATGAGATAAGAGGACTCATTACCCGCAAAATGGATGCTGGCGTAAGTAGTGTTACATACAGTGAATTTTTCTTTAAGGTAAACATGCACAAGCTGTAAATGTTCCGACATTCGTTGTTTTTCAAAAGAGTTCAATTTAAAACCTTAAACGAGTGTTTTCCACTCCCAGACTAAGCATGAAGTAAAATTTCGAGTTTAGAAAAGCCCCGTGAAAATTTGTCGAGGGTCGCGCAGCGACCCGAGACAAATTTTCTGGGCTTTTCTAAACTCGAAATTTTACTTCATGCGCCACGCGTATAAGCCGCTGATTTCAATTGAAGTTCATGTTAACTTGTTAACAATATTTTAATGTTTTCAGAGTTTAAGGGTACTGGGTACTTAGGTTTCTCTGTTCAGTGGGTATAGACGAGTTTCGAGATTTATCTCTCATCAGTAAGAGTTCAACTGAGAGCTTTAAACGAGTGTTTTCCACTCCCAGACTAAGCATGAAGTAAAATTTCGAGTTTAGAAAAGCCCCGTGAAAATTTGTCGAGGGTCGCGCAGCGACCCGAGACAAATTTTCTGGGCTTTTCTAAACTCGAAATTTTACTTTATGCGCCACGCGTATAAAACACTAAAATATTCTGAAATTTATGTATATTCGAATTTCACTTGAATCTTTGTTTTATACGCGTGGCGCATGAAGTAAAATTTCGAGTTTAGAAAAGCCCAGAAAATTTGTCTCGGGTCGCTGCGCGACCCTCGACAAATTTTCACGGGGCTTTTCTAAACTCGAAATTTTACTTCATGCTTAGTCTGGGAGTGGAAAACACTCGTTTAAAGCTCTCAGTTGAACTCTTTACTGATGAGAGATAAATCTCGAAACTCGTCTATACCCACTGAACAGAGAAACCTAAGTACCCAGTAACCTTAAACTCTGAAAACATTAAAATATTGTTAACAAGTTAACATGAACTTCAATTGAAATCAGCGGCTTATACGCGTGGCGCATGAAGTAAAATTTCGAGTTTAGAAAAGCCCAGAAAATTTGTCTCGGGTCGCTGCGCGACCCTCGACAAATTTTCACGGGGCTTTTCTAAACTCGAAATTTTACTTCATGCTTAGTCTGGGAGTGGAAAACACTCATTTGAAGCTTCAAATTAAACTTAAAAAAAAACAAGGAATACGTATACTTAAAAGAAAACTCCCTGTATGTATAAATACAAATAAAATATTTCCAGAAGAAAGTTATACTTGTTACTGCAAAAATGTTCAGCAAAAATATTGAAGGGAAAAGTATTTTGTATATAGTAAAACTTATTTCGTAAATCGGGAAATCTAGATGGAATTTCAGAATTACTGGATCCAACAGCAACGGAAACATTCTCCATGGAAGTGTGCTCTTAGCCCGGTGTGATGAAAACCTCCACATCCGTGGCTGTTTTATGCTAAGTACTTGAAGATCATTCACAAATTCTAGGAAGGAATAAAGAGAAATAATGTAGACACCCTGGTTTTAAATGTGTTTGACTGCAGACTTCATTAAAAGAATACACAATAGCTTAAAAACTTGAAATATATAAACTTACGGTTTTAATTATTTATGTTAACGCCTATCCCTAAAGATTCAGAATTGCTTAATCCAACAACAATGGGGATATACTCCATGAAAAAATGCTGGGATGTTCTCCAGAACGGAATACTAAGATTTTTTAGAGTTTGCCAGCGGAACTGGAAGTAAGTGTGTGTGGAACGCAGAAATGTTAAGATAAAGTTCTTGCGACGACTTACCGTTTAGCGGCAAATTGTATTGGTATTTTCGGGTAAATAAGTATATTACAGGTATAAATTGTACACATGATGAAATTATTTTCAAAATTATGACGTAAATAATCAAAATTATAGTATTACCTTAATTTATACAGCCAAAATCACGATATTTATTTTACACTATGACGTGTACTGACGTTTATTTGAAATTTTTGTAATTTATGTATCAAATTTGATCCATTAAAAAATTACATGATATAAAAAAATAGAAGCCGCTACCTTTACGCGGAAACGAAAATATTATGATTAATTATTATTAGCTAATGTGTAGAACACGGCACATCCACATTAAGATCCGCGAACCTGCATGCTCAGTAGCGCCTACTCTACTGATTCTCAACAGGTTATTTGTATAGGTAGAGTAAAAAAGAGGTTGAATAGAATCGATGACCTTTATAGAATCAATAATAATGTTTTTAATCAAAGAAATTAATAGAATTGTTAAAATTTCAATAGAAAACACACACATGGACACAAATAACCTATTGAGGACTACTGGAGTGGGCGCTATTGCACATGCGGGAACCAGTCAAAATAGAGTATGTGCCGTGTTCTACACATTTACCAAAAATGTTTGTTATATTCTGACCAGTACTTAATACTTAAGATTGGTGGTCCGACCGAACAGGCCAGCTTTTTAAAGAATTTTAAGAGTAGACTCGGCCCGGTTCTGACCCGCTTCGTCCAGCATGGTTATTACTCAGGCCCAATACTAAAAATGTTTGGCTATAGCCAAGATTTGAAACTGCACGCGAACTTTTAAATCCTAGCTGTAGCTAAACATATTCCGTTTAAAAAAAATTATTAAATTTAATTGGTTTAAAAAAATGTTATAATCTCAGTCATTGGAAAAACATTTTAGTAAGCGGATCTTTTTTTAAATTTTAATACACTTTGCGCCATCTATTTTATTATATCAAAAGCTAACATACTAATAATCTAAACATTAATAATAATCAATCTAGAATTATATATCCATTAGTTTAAATAAACGTCAGTAGACGTCAGATTTAGTGTGAAATTAATATTGTGATTTTGGCTGTATAAATGAAGATAATATTACAATTTGGATTAATTATGTCATAATTTTGTAAATAATTTCATTATGTGTACAATTTATACCTGTAATATACTTATTCACCCAAAAATACGAAAGTATATAACCTCAAAATCGGAACTTAAAATACAATTTACGGCTAAATGGTAAGTCTGCGCAAGAAATTTATACTAACATTTGTGTATCCCACATATGTTTACACCCGGCTTAATCTAAAACAATTCAAAAATCGGAGTATTTCGATCTGGAGAGCAACCATACAATAGGTTGAAATTTAAAAATATTATATATACTTACGGTTGTAATTATTTATATTTATTAACGCTCATCTCGAGACGGTTTCGTCTTATCGGCATTTTTGTGCCTTCAGATCTGACAGCTGTTAATTGAAAACGAGCCCACGTTAGAAATTGCAGGAAATTTGAAATTCCGACATATACGCCCTCCCATCGAGTGGGTCGGTCAACTATATATGTGAACTTACAGATTCATCTCCGGTCGGCGGGGTCTGCGCCTAATTTTAAGAATACCGAGCGCACGAACCATGCGAGGCGACAGCGCGTTCGGATCGGTTGTATACGTTCACATCGCACGATCTCAGGGATACCAACCCTGATTATAGTTCATAGATATCCTTAGAATTTCATAGATAACTAGCTTATCCTCTAACCTTGATTTCGAGACGACAAGGGAATTGCGTTGCGCGATGCGGCACGCCTTTGTTTGTCTTATATCGGGACTTTACCCGCTTCATTCAGCGATAAAAGCAAACGTAGCTACAAGTAACATTTTCCATACTCACTGTTTTTGCGATTCTCATCTTGTTCGGTCGTGCTGTATGAGTAAGTTTTTTAAAACACTACTTGAATTTTGTTGTATTGATACCGGTTTATATTTTGGTGTTAATTTTTATCAGAAATCCTAAATGAAGAGATTGCGTATTTATAACAAATACTCATAGATTGTTCTAATCGTAGTATAGTGAAAAATGAGATACTGAGAACTACTTCGATTTATATAGGTATATAATATATAGGTACATTATCAAATTGCTTTTCAGATTGTACATTAATTTTTGTAAAATATTAATGTAATCAATTTTACTGAGGGTTTCGCATCAAAACTGGGCGTTGCATCATATTTCTGTTTCATGTCGATTTGACAGATTAATGTTTAATTGTGTTATAAACGTGAGTTGATGAAAGAGTGTTTATGATTTGACTAAACAGAGCATTTAAAATCCATGTGAATACTAAAAATAGACCGCTTATGCAAAATTTGAATGAATAGGAATTCCTGCAAATTTACTAAACACTGGAATTATCAACAGTAATTGCACAAGTGCTTTGGAAATTATCGGTAACAAGAGTGCTACTCTGTAAATGTCTTCGTTTCTTTTGAATAGATTCCTTTTTTATTGTAATATTTTTGTTGGGATATAGTCTGATAAATTGCTCTCGTGCATTGGAAATTATCGCAAGTTTGCACTCTTTCGACAAGCACAGTCGTATTGCTATAGGTTGTTGCCTATAGTCTGGGATATAGCCTATAGCAATACGACTGTGCTTGTCGAAAGAGTGCAAACTTGCGATAATTTCCAATGCACGAGAGCAATTTATCAGACTATATCCCAACAAAAATATTACAATAAAAAAGGAATCTATTCAAAAGAAACAAAGACATTTACAGAGTAGCACTCTTTCGACAAACAAAGTCGTATTGCTTGGCAACAGTCCCGAGCCCGTAGGGCGAGGGGCTGTTGCCTATAGCAATACGACTGTGTTTGTCGAAAGAGTGCAAACTTGCGATAATTTCCAATGCACGAGAGCAATTTATCAGACTATATCCTGTTGTGGTCCTCGGGAGATTTGTATAAACAATTCACACTTTAACTTGATTTTATTAAAATTCGATGTTTACAGTTCGGATACAAGAACGATATTGAATTCTGGGCACAAAGATAACGGTATTTATATGCGTACATTATCACAAATAGATTAACCCTTGGATGAGTGGTGTCAATGAATATTAAGAAAAGAGCATTTTCGTGTAAGGGAAGTAATAAAATAGAATAATCTCCGACAGCCCAATCATCCAAGTTCACAAAGGTTAAAGACATAAAAATAATCACAAATTAATAAATATCAATTAAGGGTTGGTTATCAAAGGATAAGGTGTTCGAGCGCATTATCTTAATAGCACCCGACCACCTTATCTACAAAACACGATTTATTAGCTGGGTAAGTAAAGTGTGAAGATACTAAGAATAAACGATAGGAAACAATATAAAATAAGAAATAAATGTATGATTAAAATTAAGAATTAATTAAGAATATGTAATAATAATTAATTAGTGTGAATACACAACAATCCCAACAAAAATATTACAATAAAAAAGGAATCTATTCAAAAGAAACGAAGACATTTATCGAGTATAATAATTATTAATTGTACAATTATTGTATACTATATTTTGCTTATCAGGTTCATTATGTTGTTCATTTCTTGTCACTAGAGTATTGGAGTTTTTTATTCTGAGGTTGTTAATAATCTTAGTATGATGGTCAGAATTTAATTGCAAATACGGTTTAAGTGATTGCGAACTAGAATGGCCCGGTGATTTTAACAACCTCTTGGTCACTACTTCCCTGTTCCTTTAATTGAGTCACAGCTGTTGCTCTACTAGAGTGATTGCTAATTTTAATCATTTTGGTGTTTAAACCGATTTTCTGAGCCGCTTGTTTAACCCACTTCCCAATTTCGTTGCGGCCAATGGGCATATTTTTATACCAGCTTTTTCCCGATGGCCAACTCTTGTTTACAGTTAAAAACAGACGATCTGTTTTAATGTTGTCGCCACGTTTTGACAATAATTTCTTAAGTAATCGTACCGGACACACATCTTCATTACTCTTGTTTGGTGTGAGCCATTTGTTTTCGGCTAAGCGTTGTCCTCCACCCTGAGAGGTTTTGGAAAGTATGGTATTGTAAATTATTCTTCCAGTCCATTCTGCAGAATTATTTAATTCATCCTTGAAGTGCTGAATTAATGTTGATGTCCCTTCGCCTCCTCTCCACGCGAGTTCAACCGACGCTATGTGAAAGAATTTTCTTTGCAACCCATCGGGACTGTCCTCGTTAAATTGAAGAACTATCGCTTGAAATTCTTCTGATGATAACGGTGCAGAACTCATGCTTCTCTTCTCAGGAAACCGCTGCAATTCTTTGCGTTTGGCATCGCGGGCGCTTCGTGCCGGTTTGAATATTAAGTCTTTAAATGGATCAAACAATATTTGAAACTCACTGAAGTACTTCTCTTGCACTGACTTAGCAGTGGTATTCCATAGCGTCTTGACTTAATAGTTCGTGCCGTCCCTCTTTCTCATATTGTATGCCCAGTTTTCCAATATTTTAGAAATGTCTTCCAAAGTGCAAGTCACATTTAACGTAATATTTTTCTACACGCAAAACTCCATAAACTGTTTCCATATATATTTTTGCGATGATAATGTATTTATAGGCTGGGCGTTTCTTACTTTTTTGTGAATTGCTTCTAGAGGTGTACTTCCGAACCGTGTGTTCGCGATCATTTTTATAGCGTTCACAAAAACTGAAGTGTATAATTTTTATTTGACAGTAGTTTGACGTTCAGTTAATTTACAAAAATTGAATAATGAATTGGGATAACCAATCACGTGCCGAAACATAATACGAGTAGAGAACCAATCACAGTGCCGAAATCGAACTCTACATGAATTTGTTATCACGGCAACAACGACTTCTAGAAGCTGATTGGTTCTAATTCATTCGTGTTTCGGCTCGCCATCTTTGGTGGGATATAGTCAGGATAAGTATACTTAAAGTTAACATCTTTAAAAAAAAAAAAAAAATAGAAACCTGAAAAATGACCCCGATATATCCGAATCACGGTATCTCGAGGCCCGGTATAGCGAGGTTCTACTGTATTTCGAGTTTAGAAAAGTTTAAAAATTTGGATTTGCTGGGTGGAGCGAAGCTAGCCCGGCAAATCCAATTTCTCATTTATATCAATGACTTGCCAAGTTCAGATAATACTATTATATTAAGTAATACCCCCTCAGCCACTACAACAAGCGCATTACACAAGGAAACACTATCAACGGCCTCCTCTTGGTTCGATACCAATAAGCGAAATATTTACTTCATGCACCAGGCGTATTTAACACTGATTTAATGTTAAGTTTAAAAACACTTCATTTTAACAATAACACAACATTCTTGAAAATGTTATAATCTTATTTTCATCATTGGTCATTATTAATGGTTAAAATTCTTTATATCGAAGAAATTTATTCAAATATGGCAACATTTTTGTGTAAGTATCTAAATTATGTTTTTCCACTTGTGTAAATATACATTTATTTACACAAGTGGAAAAATATAATAATATAACTACAAAAAAGAGTACTTAATTTGATAAGATAGGATGTTATTAATGTATTGTAATATGAGTAATCTCATATTGCATCATTTTAATTTTAAGGTTATAAATATTAATTACCTAACTTTGTAATTGCTTTAATAATTGTTGAAGACCACTGATTTCTTCATTGGGCCAGTTTTGTAAAACTCATTTATTTATCTTTGATTATTTATTTATTCAGTCAATGGAGTCCATTTAAAAAAATACATAATAAAGTACAAGTATACAATCAAAGATTTTTTTATTTATCTTTAGTAAATTTGTCCCATTTTGTACTGGTAATCTAATCAGAGATTTTCCTATCAACTTTATATTTTCAATACTTGATTCTGATATTCTCGAGATATAATTTAAAAATTCCCTTCAGGCTTACCGACATCAGGATGGCCGCATCTAACGCAGACTCAGAAATGGAAGTCGATCTCGGTAATGTGGATTTCAACATATTACTCCTCGGTGAGACCGGAGTAGGAAAGTCGACCTTTATTAATTCCTTCGTGAATTTTCTGCAACACACAACATTCAACAACGCCAGGATGTCTCAACTGGCGTGCCTAATCCCTTTAAAGTTCGCCATGCCAAATGAAAACTACGACGAGCAAGTCGTCCAGTTTGGATTTGATAAAAATGAAGACACCATCCTTGGAAATTCATCTACACAAGGTATATTATTAAAATTATAATACTGTAATTGGCCAATTATTTAGAGTGAGACATTTTCTTATTCTCTGATTTTTCAAAAATAAGAAATTTTGGTATTATTAAGTTGACGAGCAAAATCACGATGAGCTTTATTAATAGACGTTAAAATGTTTATGATGATGTTAACATTTTCATATTAATGACGGCCATTGGATGAAATTATTATTATTATTATTTTATTATTATTTATTTTGTCTCGCTTTCGCGGAGAGTGAAATACCCTACAGGTTACTTCCAATGTAGCGGTAAGTATGCTATTGTTATTTATTCTTATTACATTGTATCGCTGTTTAGAAAGCGTCTTGTTATATTACACGTGCTCAGAATGACAGATTTTTGCAGCTCTATATAAGTATTTTCATCAAGTTTCATTGTTTTAAGTGTTCTATTAAGAGCTTTAGGGATTACTCCAGTTGCAGAAATTATCACTGGTAGTATGAGCACAGATTCTAACTGCCACATTTCCTTAATCTCGATCAGAAGGTCAGAGTACTTCCTCATTTTTTCAGCATGCGTTTGTTCTAAGTTTGTAGTAGAAGGTATAGCTACATCTATCAGTAGTGCTGATTTTGTTTTCTTATCTATTACTACAATGTCTGGTCTGTTGTTTGGGATCGCCTTATCTGTAATTATACTCCGATCCCAATACATACGTGCTAGGTCATTTTCCAGGATGGCAGGGGGTTCATACTTATAGTATGGCTCAATCATATCGATTAGCTTATAGTTTGATGCTAATTGTTGGAAAATGATTTTGGCAACGTTGTCGTGTCTTTATTTATTTTTATTTTATTATTATTATTATTATTATTATTTTATTATTATTATTATTGCATAACATGAGTACATATATTTTCAACAAATTAACATCCGTTCTATAATATATTTCTTTTATATTGAGCAGTGTTCTGCTCAACGTAATGAATATCCAGATGTAACAATAATAGTTCAAAGCACCTAAGTGAGTGAACACTTGTAGCGTGCTGGCATGAAGTTCTTAGAAATTTTGTGCAATATATGATACATAAATGTTGTTTTAGTTTACATAATGAGTACCGAAAAATAAATATATGATATGTGTTTATTATTCTAATATTTTTGAGAATTGAGGATAATTTTCGAAGATATAAAATTTTGAAAGTTGTGAGAATTTTTTTTTGTTATTTTGTTTGATATGTTGGGGGCGGAGAGTATAGGTTTTGGGGATTGTGTAGGTGAATGATCTGAGGCTAAAGGCTGATTTGCAATTAGGGATATAGAGTCTAGTCTTACTTCGTGTGTCATGGTTTGATCTCATGTAGTTTAAGGCATTACGATGTTTATAAGCATATGTACAGCATATGTATATAAGCATATTATTATCTTTAAATCTTTAGATATTCGTTGTTTTTTTTAAGTTCAATTTGAGGCTTTAAACGAGTGTTTTCCACTCCCAGACTAAGCATGAAGTAAAATTTCGAGTTTAGAAAAGCCTGAAAATTTGGTTTGGTCGCGTAGCGCGAAGCGCGGAGCGGCCAAACCAAATTTTCAGGCTTTTCTAAACTCGAAATTTTACTTCATGCGCCACCGGTACAAAACACTGACACACTATTACGAAGTTTAAATTAGGCTAAACTTTACATTGAATCAGTGTTTTGTACCGGTGGCGCATGAAGTAAAATTTCGAGTTTAGAAAAGCCTGAAAATTTGGTTTGGCCGCTCCGCGCTTCGCGCTACGCGACCAAACCAAATTTTCAGGCTTTTCTAAACTCGAAATTTTACTTCATGCTTAGCCTGGGAGTAGAAAACACTCGCTTAAAGCTTCAAATTGGATTCTTTTAATAACCCGAATATCGGAAAATGTGGAACGTATACATATGGATACTTCAAAGAAAAATTCCTGTTATGAAAATGTAGTTTACATAATGAGTACGGAAAAATAAATATATGATATGTGTTTATTATTCTAATATTTTTGAGAATTGAGGATAATTTTCGAAGATATAAGATTTTGAAAGTTGTGAGAATTTTTTTTTGTTATTTTGTTTGATATGTTGGGGAAGGAGAGTATAGGTTTTGGGGATTGTGTAGGTGAATGATCTGAGGCTAAAGGCTGATTTGCAATTAGGGATATAGAGTCTAGTCTTACTTCGTGTGTCATGGTTTGATCTCGTGTAGTTTAAGGCATTACGATGTTTATAAGCATATGTACAGAGACTGTGGAAGTAAAGGCAAATAAATGACCAATTCGGGAATTGGGCATTTCTATTTGCCTGATTGAGTAATTTTAAAATACGCAATCCTACAAACGGTCAGTAATTTTGGCACCACTGTTATCTAATAGTTTTTCTTCAGGTGCATAAGTTACTGACTCAAATGGAGATTTCATTTCGTGACAAATTTGGTGAACATTTAAAAAATCTAAAATCAGTGTTCTAGTTACAAGCGAACAGTATAATTAGGTAATGGAAAAAACTAGCAATGCTCTTAAGAAAAGACAACTCGGTGCCTCTAATAATTCATTCTAATACAGACGGTTGAGAAAATGCCATGTTTTGAAAATTGGTACAGAGGAAAAGTTGATTGATCGTTTTGAGGATAAAACTGACGTTGAGAGTATTCGCTATTTTGCAACGGACAAAGGTATTTTCAATAATTAATCAAGCTCATATAGACACGGTAAATTCTGAGAAAACAATAAACACGAGTGACAGCACAACATCTGACAGTTCAGCGGAAATAATAAATTACTGAATCATGTTTGTCAACTTTCAAACATAAAAATGTTGCCAACTCCGGACACCTGAGATTGATCACCTGGTATACTCAGACAAAAAAAAACGCATTGGAAAGTTTGTGTGTACTATGCTTTATGTTGTGATTGTAGGCAACCAAACTTGCGCATTATAACGTCAATAATAACATTTGTTTCTACTTCGTACGCGTGAAAGTTCCCAGTAGTAAAGTATTTCCATAGAAGAAAGAGTTGATATACAGGGTTATTCAAAATAAAGGAACAGATTTTAAATGTTTATTCCTTCCAAACGACAAAAGTTAGAAACACAATTCCACGTTCCTGAAAAGAGAAAAGTACAATTTTTTATGCTTTTTTTGGGCTCCTTTCGTAAACTGTACGAATATGCTCATCATTTTCATTCGATGTGCGTGGATGTCCCGTGCTTTTCTGTTTGCAGATGCGTTTACGAATTTTCGATGCAATTGGTAAATCTGCTTATGACGAGGCGGATGTTTATTAAACTGACGGCAGAAAGCACGTTGAATTTAAATAATGGACTTTAGTTTTGCTAATTGCAGCACACAAAATGCTTTTTTTTGCTGTGTCGCCATTTTACTTCAGACTATCAACATGACAAGCAACAGCACCAATGTGGCTGTAGTTGGAACTTCTGAGTAACTGTTTAAATTTTAAACTTTTGTCTGTCCAGGAACGTTGGAATTATGGTTCTACCTTTTGTAGTTTGGAAGAAATAAATGTTTGAAATCTGTTCCTTATTTTTGAATAACCTTTTACTAACCTGGCATGCCTTGCATTAAGGAGTGTAAGGGACCTATTTTGAGCCGTAATATAACGAGTGGTATGATTATTATCGATGATATTTTGGAGTTGAAACTGAGCTGCAGATTCAACGAGTGCGCAGCACGAGTTGACTGTGCTGCTTCGGTTTCAACGACAAAATATCATCGATAATTAATCATATCACGAGTTATATTTAGTGAGAGAATATAACGAATAAAATAATGTGAGTCCCTTAACATTATCGACAGCTGAGATATTGTTGTTTCCCTATTGATAGAGAATTTTTTAACTGCACAAAAGTTCGTAAACTGCTGCCACTGTGATTCTTTATTCATGACGGTGTTTTTTGGCGTCGCACTTTTCACTTTTCTATTAATATCACTGCACGAAACTTTACCTATTTTGACGTTTCGAATGACAGCAACAACAACACCCACCGCTTCTTTTGTTTTTTTATCACCGCGGTGATAGACATGTACCTACGGCTTTCCTTGCATCTCATTGGTTTAAAATTCGTTCTAATAGGCTATGAGTTATATTCTCAGCCGTAATATAACGAGTGGTATGATTATTATCGATGATATTTTGGAGTTGAAACTGAGCTGCAGATTCAACGAGTGAATGTGCTGCTTCGGTTTCAACGACAAAATATCATCGATAATTAATCATATCACGAGTTATATTTAGTGAGAGAATATAACGAATAAAATAATGTGAGACCCTTAACATTATCGACAGCTGAGATATTGTTGTTTCCCTATTAATTGAGAATTTTTTAACCGCACAAAAGTTCGTAAACTGCCGCCACTGTGATTCTATGTTCATGACGGTGTTTTTTGGCGTCTCACTTTTCTATTAATATCACTGCACGAAACTTTACCTATTTTGACGTTTCGAATGAAAGGACAACTTAACACCCACCGCTTCTTTTGTTTTTTATCATCGCGGTGATAGACATGTACCTACGGCTTTCCTTGCATCTCATTGGTTTAAAATTCGTTCTAGTAGGCTATGAGTTATATTCTCGGCAAAATATCTCGAACAACCAATTCCTTGTGTAAGAACAATTCCAAATCACACAGTTTTCTTCAAAAGACTGTGCAGTTAATTCACATTCAAAGTGACAAAAGTGGGATCAAGTTTTAAGTGATTACATTTTTTATGCTTCGTGGAAGAAAAACCTGTTGCTGCACTACAAGAAATTGCAAAATACTTTGAAATATCCCAAAGTTAGGTATTTAAAACTTATCAACAGTTTAAATACAGATCTTATAAATTTTCTAACCACCAACAACGTTTTAAAGAGGACAAAGAGAAAAGAACAAATATGCGTGAAACTTTATTTGATATATTAAATATGCACAACCCGACACCATACGGTAAAAGGGAATACTGATTATATATATATATGTATATATACATATATATGTGTATATATACATATATATATATGTATGTATATATACATATATATGTGTATATATACATATATATATATGTATGTATATATATACATATATATATATATATATATATATATGTATGTATATATATATGTATATATATACATATATATATATATATATGTATATATATACATATATATATATGTATGTATATATATACATATATATATATATATGTATGTATATATATACATATATATATATATATATATGTATATATATACATATATATACATATATATATGTATGTATATATATGTATATATATATGTATATATATATATACATGTATATATATACATATATATACATATATATATATATATATATATATATATATATATATATGTATATGTATATATATACATATATATACATATATATATATATATATATATGTGTATATATATATATATATTTATATATATACATATATATATATATATATGTATATATATACATATATATATATATATGTATATATATACATATATATATATATATATATATATATGTATATATATACATATATATATATATATATATATGTATATATCTATGTATATATATACATATATATATATATATATATATATATATATATATATGTATATATCTATGTATATATATATATATATGTATATATCTATGTATATATATATATATATGTATATATATGTATATATATGTATATATATATATATATATATATATATATATATATATATATATATATATATATATATATATGTATATATATATATATATATATATATGTATATATATGTATATATATATATATATATATGTATATATATATATATATATATATATGTATATATATATATATATGTATATATATATGTATATATATATAAATATGCACGAAGATATTTTGGAAAGAATACTGTTTGCCGACGAATCAACATTTACACTAAATGGAGCAGTAAATTGTTCTTGTTTATCCTTTTAACTGTTCCCCTCATTATTCCTTAGATATTTTTTCTGTATTAACAAACATCTACAAAATTTCACTCATACACAGCTTAGACAAAAAGTGAATGTGTGGATAGGGATAATTGGCACAAAGTTGATCAGTCAATATTTTTGGAACTGCCTTCACTAGAGGATTTGAATATCCATGAACGATGGATTCAAACGAACGGAGCCCCTCCACATTCTACAGCAGCTGTGAGACTTGTTAAATGAAAAGATTTGTCTCCAAATGATTTCTTCGTTTGGGGGTGCTTGAAGTCTTCAATTTACGACAATAACCAATTACAAACTGTAGATAAATTAAACGATTATATTCGCAATAAATGTAATGAACTTAGTTCTGATTTAACCAGAAACGCTGTATGTGCTTTTCGTCACCGTTTAGGTTATTGTTTAGAACAGTGATGGGGAAACTACGGCCCGCGGGCCAAGTCCGGCCCGTTTAAGAGTGCCGTCGTGAGAATGTTTGAACGCGTTCTTACTTCGTAATGTGACGACCCGCATAAAAACTACCTACCTACGATTAAGCATTATTCTTTGGCCCGCTACGATTGTCTGGTTATTACAAATGGCCCGTCTTAAAAAAAGTTTCCCCACCACTGGTTTAGAAGTAGGTGGTAGTCATTTCGAACACTTGCTGGAACTTTTTTGTGTCTATATTTTATATCTTTCAAATAATATTGTGCTTATACATGATTATAATGTATAATATATAATTTAATTTAAACCTTCATTATCAATATTCAAAAATGTTTCACCAAGTGATAAGTGAGAAAATTATTCAAGAAATAATAATATCTTTATTGACAGAACTACAGTGTTAAGATTTACAATATATTTTCTAAAATTTGGTGTTATTTATTTTGTTCTGCCAATCGGCTATCGACCGTTGGTCTTTCTGCCTGTTTTTTTTTTCTTCTGTCTTTGTCGTGTATTGTACGTAAAAAGATTATTATGTAATCGATGTAAAATGTTGTTTTGGCGTCAAATAAATAAATAAATAAATTATTGTTAGTTAACGTCTTAGTTATTTTTTAGTAAAAAAAGGTCATAATTGTTAATGTCTTTCTAACTTTCTAACTAGTTCTTGTCAAACGGCTGTTCCAAACGTAAAAATTGTTAATGTCATGGGAGGATTAGATGAATTCGTTAGAGAGATACTGAGGAGTCTTATAGGATATATTGATTAGGGAGTTGATGTTGGCATAAATGAAGTTTAAACTATGTATTGTTTTTTATTTGCGAGAAACCTGTGTGAACACCTGATAAGGGAGCAAGGGGTGGGATTACGTCTGGGGATTCGAGTTCAAACATAACTATAAATATTTTGTTTCCAGAAAAATTTACGTGGGTGTCAACATTGAATGAGATAAACTTCTAACATACACTCCTTGATAAATTCTCCTTCGGCAAATGGTTTTAATGCCTTTGCCAATTTTGAGCTAACTATAAAACTAACTTTCACAACATTATCAAGTTGTGTTCTTTGTTTATGAAACATTTGTTGCTGTTTTTCCAAATTTGCGGTAAGCTTCTGGATTTTGTCTGTTCTTAATTGTCCTGTCGGTGGGTGCAGCGTAGCATGCTTAGTTGAGTAATGCCTCTTTATATTGAATTCTTTCATTACTGAAATGGATTCATTACACAGCAAACAAATAGGCTTACCATTGTGCAAGATAAAAAAGAATTCTTCAGTCCATTTTTCTTGAAAATGGCGACCCTCTGTATCTACTTTTCGTTTCTTTCCACCAGACATCATTTTTGTTTACTTTTCGTTTAATAAACTTAATAACAAACTATAGTTAGTAACCACTCAAGATGCACACAAAGTCGCAAAGCAAGTTGACGGCTCGAGCAATTCGCTAGGATATCGGTTGTCCAAGTTATCACCTCGGTAGCTCAAATAGAACTGAATTAACGTTCGGGCCATCCACCTGCTTATATAGGCAAAATGAACGAATAATCTGGAATAAACTAGTTTAGAATAATTGAGAAGCAATAAATCTTTTGATGTGTCGCCCGTGATTATCAAAGAGTGAGGCGGCAAACATCAAAGAATTTGATGTTTGCTGCCTCACTGTCACTCCCGTGAGGATAAGTACCTAATGTAATATTTTTTAAATTGGGTTTTTTCAAAATGTCTCGCGGGCCGGATCTGGCCCGCGGGCCGGAGGTTGCCCATATGTGATCTACAACTTTTCTTAACTAGATATTTTGGTATGATCAATATTAAAGAAAAATCCAAAAAAAATGCTAGGAGTGATGCGAGCCCGGCAAATCCAAATTTTCAGGCTTTTCTGAACTCTGAATTTTACTTCATGTGACACCTGTATAAATGTCTATATTGATAAGTTTAAAACTAGGCTGTGCATTTTTCAAATTTAAGTATTTGAGCCAAGATTTATTCAAAACATATTCAAATCAACGCCTTTACAAATATAATTTGCAATATAATTGATAAATATTGAATCTAAAATATTGATACTTTTCTTTATGATATTTTGCTGTATTGATACTTTTCCTTGATATTTTGCCATATTGATTATATCGTAAATCGATACTCAGTTTCGATACTTTTTTTTGGAATCGGAACATTCCTAATGTAAATGTTAAATTACTACTAGTTAATATTGTGTGTTGAATTTTGTAGAAACAAAAGCATACGTATTTCCTTTCGAGAAACACAACATCCGCTTGATCGACACGCCGGGCATCGGAGACGCACGCGGTATCAAGCAAGACGAGGTAAACTTCCAAAACGTCCTCGACCACATCGCCCAGTACGACCAGCTGCACGCGATCTGCTTCCTACTCAAGCCAAATGTGACCGTCTTAAACGCCTACTTCAAGTTCTGCATCATGCACCTGATATCCCGACTGGACAAATCGGCCGTCGACAATATTGTCTTTATATTCACGAACAGCCGTAACACTTTTTACCGGCCCGGGGAGACCCTGCCTCTACTCAAACGCATCCTAAAGGAAATTAAGGATACGCCCCCATACATCGAGGTGCCGCTTTCGAAGGACAACATGTTTTGCATCGACAACGAGGCTTTCAAGTTTTTGATCGCGATGCGGGCCGGTCTAAGGTTCGAGGGGACCGAGATCGCCGAGTTCAGAAAGAGCTGGAGGACTTCGTATAAAACTTGTAAAGATTTAATGTACTATATCTGCGGTGGGGAAGATAAGGAATCTATTACTCCGCATAACGTCGAAAGTACTATTTCTGTTAACAGGGCACGCAAGGCGATCTTGAACCTCATGAAACCTATAGCAGATACTGTGGAGTACATACTGGATACTATAACAATATTAAGAAAAAAAATTGATGAACTAAAGCAAGATAAATTATCTAAATCTGAATTAACCAAGCTGTTAAACGTACCAAAAATTGAACATAAAATAAAAACGTTGCAACATCCTATAACAGTTTGTACATCTCCAAAGTGCTCAGATTTTGTACGTATATTTAATTTATTGTATTTATAATGCACCTGCAATATTTAAGCATGAAGTAACATTTTCAGGCTTTTTTAAACTCGTAACATTATTTATAAATAATTAACACTGTTGTATCCTTTCTTCACACTTTATTTTCTAATGGTTAGATTCTTCACACTTTATTTTCTAATGGTTAGATATATATTTCAAGTGCTAAGCACTCATTTTCAATAACAACTGAGTTGTTATTGAAAATGAGTGCTTAGCACTTGAAATATATATCTAACCATTAGAAAATAAAGTGTGAAGAAAGGATACAACAGTGTTAATTATTTATGATTATACTCTTCACGAAACTCAAAAACAAATATCGATCGTAACATTATTTCATGAGCCATAATAATACTGTTCAATCATTTAACTATGAATTAGAGTAGGCCAGAATTTTTTTGTGCGGTTGCCTAGAATGTTAATTGAATGATGCTATAGGACACACTGCGACCATTTATTGGGCTTATCAATGGTGTAGATGAAAGGGTTTTAGGGTAAATAAAAGGATCTTTTTTTCTAAGTGAAACAAGATAATTTTGTGTACTTGTTTATGTAAAACTTTAAAAACAAATAGTTTTATGTTTAGATTAGATGTAGATAAAAATGATAAAATAAATCGCTAAATCTACGCAAGTCGATGTGTGTGTGAGAGACCAGTTTAACAAATTGCCGCGGTGTGTCAATGTGTGTGTGAGACCAGCTTAACAAATTGCTGCAGTGTGTCAAATGTGTCGATGTGTGTGTTTGTGTCTGTCAGAGCTGGGCAGGATTCGATTCCCTGATTCGAATCCTTTTAGAGGATTCAAAGGAGATATTCGAACACTTTAGTGAAAACGGATTCGTTACATTTTTTTTTTTAAAGATTCGTATTCGAATCCAGAGATAGATGATTTGAATCCTTATAAAAGGATCGAATCCTCTTAAATAATTCGAATCATCGCTATTACAGCTAGGATTCTAATGCAATTACTTCAAATAATCGAATATTCGTGCATTCGTGTCACTGACGATGCCACTATGAAGCATTAGATGGCGTTAGCTATCGATGTCCATTAATAGTTTTCACATATTGGCTTGAAATAGTCAAAAATGTTCAGTATTCCTCAGCGCGCCCGAGCCAAATTTTCAGGCTTTTCTAAACTCGAAATTTTACTTCATGCTTAAACAAGGAGTGGAAACACTCGTCAGAAGTTTTAAATATGTTATTAACACCCTGTATATGAACTTCTGAAAAATAGTTACAATCTGTTTTAAAAATATCTAGATGATTTTATATAGAGTAATATTTTTTCGTAAAGTTGAAAATAAAAAAGTGTTTCACCTATCCTGGGACAATCTGTACTTAACAGAAAAAATATTGGTACACTTAGTTACCATACTTTCTTGTCACGTGTAACATATTTATATCAAAACCAAATTAAATTAACAAAATTGATCTTATATTAAAAGTGCGATTCTTTTCGCAATCTACAAGTTAGTCTTACAAAGACTATATCAAACACTCATTTATTTTATTTTATTCTCTCCTCAGTATAGCTTTGCCATTCCCTCTAAATAATTTGACACCTTAGACTGGCGGTCACGTTACTTATGTTTGAACGGTAACGTGACCGCCAGTCTAAGGTGTCAAATTATTTAGAGGGAATGGCAAAGCTTTACTGAGGAAAGATAAATCTCGAAACGCGTCTATAGATGGCCTGAATAATTTGATCCAAATTGTTACATTTGCAGTAGGTTACTGTATGTAACAGCAAACACTTGTTGTATAATTCAATGTCCGTCAGGGTATTAGCCCGGGAAGTAGTTGTTTCAATGAGTGTTTGATATAGTCTTTGTAAGACTAACTTGTTGTAGATTGCGAAAAGAATCGCACTTTTAATGTTTGAAGTATTCTGCAACCAAGAATTGGCAATTTCATTTATACTTAAAATTGATCTTTTTGGGTATGCTTTTAAGTAGCGATTCTTTTCAAGTAATTTCAGTTGTAAAATAAACTTATATTTTTATTTATTTCCAATTTGTAAAGAGATTTTTTCCTCAAATAAATAACCAACAGATTTTAAATTTTGCCACAAGTCTGGTTGTTGTAACGAAACAATCGAGTTTATTTCTATCCGTCCACTTGTAAAAGGTGAATATTTTTAATTTCATAACCGGCAATTTGGCTTGGCCATATAATCAATCTTAGGTGAAGGCCTTTAAAAAATAATTTACAGCAAAAAATAATTGGAAATATTAAATCTAAAATATCTGGTATCAAAAATTACTGATATTTTCAATATTGATACTTTTCACTGTGATGTGATGTATTTTAAAGTAACGAGTGTCCTCCACTCCCAGACTAAGCATGAAGTAAAATTTTGAGTTTAGAAAAGCCCCGTGCAGAAAATTTGTCGAGGGTCACGCAGCGACCTGAGACAAGTTTTCATGGGGCTTTTCTAAACTCGAAATTTACTTCATGCGCCATGCGTATAAAACAGATTTATCTAGAAGTCCAATATCTCATATATCATCATTTTCTAAAATAATTAATTAATCGGATATTTAGTCTATAAATAATTAGGTTTTGAACATTTTTATTAATGAAAACTGACGCCGATATTAAAAATGTTAATGGTTGCAAATAATAGATTCAAATTTATTTTTAAAGGATTTGTATCCGTGATTAAAAAAGATTATTCGAATCTTTGATTTGAATCATATTTTTCTCTTAGGAATTCTTTGAGTATTCGTGATTCGGATTCGTAATTCGAATCCTGTTTTTGAGGATTTATCCCAGCTCTGGTGTGTGTTTGTGTGTGAGACCAGCTTAAAAAACTGGCCTGGTGTCTGAAATGTGTCGATGTGTGACCTTGAAGCTTTACTTTTTCTATGGGCCCGCTATAAGAAATTTGTCATCTAGTGATACTATGTGTCCCACGAAAAAGGGCCCAAGCTTTGGACGCTTTATTTTTTTAATAGTACATGCAGATTGTAACAATCAATACCCGATTTTATAATATATGTATCTTATTTTTCATTTTTATTTAAAAATAAAGCCGCTACAGCTTGTACCCTTTTTCGTGGGACACACGGTATATATACATTAGGGTGGGTCGAAAAAAGGGTATTTTTTTAAATCGTCGATGGCCCCCCCTAGAACTTAAGATTATCATGTCCTAAGAAGGTTTTCACCCAAGAAACATTTTTCTGAGCTGAACTGACCTAGTGCACGAGCCTAAAAAATGGCCATTTTTGCACTTTTTTTACATTTTAATCTCCAACAACTCTAGATATGCTCAAATCAACTTCGGAATAACATGTATCAACGCGTATTGAGTCACTCTATAAACCAGTCATACTTACTTGCATAGGCAAACAACTTTCATCAACTCCCAGTGCTCCAAACATAGGGAAAAAATCGAAGTTTTGCAATTTCCGTAAGTTTTTTTAAATTGTATTAGTTTTACTTAAACTTTTGACCATTTTTCATAAAAGAAAACAATTTTCACATGTAGTATAATCACGGGATACAATCTTCTCTTTTTTCCCTATGTTTGGAGCACTGGGAGTTGATGAAAGTTGTTTGCCTATGCAAGTAAGTATGACTGGCTTATAGAGTGACTCAATACGCGTTGATACATGTTATTCCGAAGTTGATTTGAGCATATCTAGAGTTGTTGGAGATTAAAAAGTACAAAAAGTGCAAAAATGGCCATTTTTTAGGCTCGTGCGCTAGGTCAGTTCAGCTCAGTAATATGTTTCTTGGGTGAAAACCTTCTTAGGACATGATAATCTTAAGTTCTAGGGGGGGCCATCGACGATTTAAAAAAATACCCTTTTTTCGACCCACCCTAATATACATCTATGGAATGATAGATTACATTTGAGGTTGTAGTAAACTATGTGTTAACAGTCAGTAGTGCCAATTTAATTTAAAATTCAAAGCTTACTCTAATTTATATTTTAAATGATGGTATTAAATCTTTGAAAATTTGATGGATTGGAGCAATTTGCTTTGGGATATTTAGGCATACTTAAAAAAAATCCCTGTTAATTTTTGTCTTTTTATTTAGGGCAAGTTTTAACTAGAAAAACCCTTTATAAAACACAGGATTTAGTTTTCTTCTTTATATAAAATATGTTTCATCTGTTTGCACTGCATGTTCAAGTATTTTTTTAAATCAAATTCTTGTTTCAGGATGGAAAGTTACAAAAATATAAACACAATACTATTTGTCACACACCTTGTTATTTAACAAATATTTCAGTTGGAATAATAGGATCATCGTTACTTCTAGATTGTGCAGCATTTCTTGCGAATGGATATTGTACACACTGTAGATGTGATGTTTCAAAGCACATGCATATTTATTATGAAACAGAAACCATTGTATCCGTTCAAGAAAATCAAGCAGTAAAAGCAATGATTAATAACAAAATGGATGCGATTAATGCAGCAAAGAATTTGACACGAGATTTGAATAATAATATTTATAAATATAGAGAAGAAATGAAATCGATAAACACTTGCATGGCTAAATTTTTCCATTTTTTGAAGAACAACTCGATTTCCTCTGGTAATGATGAATACCTAGAATACTTGAACCATATCATTGAAAGGTGAGTTTATTCCTATTTCATAATTCAAAACTTTCACTCTTAAACCGATGGTATATATCATTAACATTTTTCACAAATAAAATACTCCTAGTCATGGTATAGAGGGGAATACGCACGGGGTGCGACACGGCTATGCAAATTCCCGTTTTTGACAATAGTACTAGTCAATCCCGTTAAGCGCGGCACAGCTTGTGTTGAATTTGCATTTTTAAGGCAACTAATTTTTGATCCAATGAACTACATCTCGGCCACTTTTCTTAGTATATTCTTTGAGAACATATTAATAGGATTTATCAATATTTATCAATTTTATTTATCAATTCAATTGGAATTTATTAATAAAGTCATTTATAAGTATAGATTCATTAATACACAAGAACAATCTTGCATGAATTTTAAAATTGAATAAATTACTATTACATAAAAATTTTAGTTGCTAAAAACACTGTCCATCAAAAAGAAATATAAAATAAAAATTATTTTGTGCGTAATTTAAAATTGAAAAGTGGCAATTTTAGAGAAATGTCCTGTAAACATTGTATGAATTATAGTTTGATAAGGTCATGCGCATTGCCGTTTAACCATTGGCTGACATTTACTACACTGCACATATCTGCATTGAAGTGACATGTACGTATTATATTTTGCTGTCTAGATGTATTGTACTTTAAATCCTTAGACAAAATATAATGGTACACACTCCTTATCCCCGCTATGGTGGATCACCAGAAATGGGTCGCATGCTTTCTCTAGGCATACTAACTCGTATGTTTTTTAGCATACTAGTGAGCATGCATATGTCACACAATCCATACAGAGAGTTTTTTGTAACACCGAACATATTCATAACGAGAATTGTTCTTTTAAGTATACATATGCAGACGTTGTACATTTTACCACGCTCGGTTTATTAAAGGAATACAATTTGAAGCTTTAAACGAGTATTTCGACTCCCAGACTAAGCATGAAGTAAAATTTCGAGTTTAGAAAAGCCTGAAAATTTGGTTTGGACGCGTAGCGCGAAGCGCGGAGCGGCCAAACCAAATTTTCAGGCTTTTCTAAACTCGAAATTTTACTTCATGCGCCACCGGTACAAAACACTGATTCAATGAAAAGTTCAGCGGTGTGTTTTAAACTTCGTAATATGTCAGTGTTTATAGACATACAAAAAGCTTTTGATACAGTAAGAAGAGAAGAAATATGGAAAATCCTAGACAAGACCGGACTAGATCACAAATTAATAAAGTGTTTCGTTGTGAGTTACGTGAAGATGATTTTAATAAAATAAAACACGTTAGTAATCCTTTTTCTTCACTGGTTTATTTAGATCGCTAAATGTACATTTCGTTCACCATGTGAACATTTTCAATAGCTGTACTAAACTGTTTAGTACAGCTATTGAAAATGTTCACATGGTGAACGAAATGTACATTTAGCGATCTAAATAAACCAGTGAAGAAAAAGGATTACTAACGTGTTTTATTTTATTACAAATTAATAAGACTAACAAAGGAAATATACGAGAAAAATACAACATACATAATTCATAACAACAGAGAATCAAAACCCATCAAGATTAAGGAAGGATTAAGACAGGGAGGTGGACTAAGCCCATTATTATTTATCATATTTATAAACGAGATTATAACAATATGTAACAAGGAGGCAAAGAAGATTAATGTAGGATACTATAAGATGAATAGTGTGGCAATATCCGAAGGTGTCTTTGCAGATGACGTGGTGATATATGGTAATAGTAGTGGGGACTTAGAACACAATCTGAAAGTATGGAAATCGACATTAGAACAATACGAACTGACAATGAACCAAAATAAGACAAAGGTAATGGTTATAGGGCAAGATGAAGAACTGAGAATAAACATAGAAGGTGTACAAATACAACAAGTTGAAAGCTACAAATATCTTGGCATAAGTATACATACAACGGGAAAAAGCGAACTAGAAATAAACAAAAGAATCGAGAGCACTATTAAACTGTTTTATGCAATGAAGAAAAAGTTCATATGCAACAAAAATATTTCAAACAAAACAAAAATGACAGTCTTTAAGACAATATATAGACCGGTTTTAAAATTCGGTTGCGAGACGTGGAACTTAAGTGCAGAACAAAAAAGTAAAATACAAGCTGTCGAAATGAAATATCTAAATGATCTAAAACAACATGCTAGTAAAGTTAGTTTAATAATTTGACCAAACAGTTAACGGTAATAAAGAAGAACTAGATATTTTAAATTTGTTCTCTGTTATTTTGCATATTAATTGTAAAACAGTAATCTCACAAATTTGTAATAAAAGATATGTCAACATCAGATGTGTGAGAGGGGTTACAAAAATGGACAGAACTAGAAATACAAAGATACGAGAAGACCTGGAAGCAGAAGAAGTAGTAGAATTCATAAAAAAAAAGACAGTTGAGCTGGTTTGGACACATACACAGAATGGAAGATAACAGGATAACAAAGAAAGTTTGGCTAGCCAGAACAACGAAGAAAAGAAGACAAGGAAGACCAAGAAAGACGTGGAACGACAATATAAGTTTAATATTGCAAGAATACGGGACAACACTGGAACAGGCACGGAAAATAGCTACAAATAAAAAAGACTGGGTCAAATTTGTGTATAAATAGTGAACATACTTATTATTTTGTAAAGTATTATTTTGTAAATATTTTGTATATACCCAACACCCGAAAGGATAATAGGGACTTTCATAATATATATATATATATATATATAATATGTCAGTGTTTCGTACCGGTGGCGCATGAAGTAAAATTTCGAGTTTAGAAAAGCCTGAAAATTTGGTTTGGCCGCTTCGCGCTACGCGTCCAAACCAAATTTTCAGGCTTCTCTAAACTCGAAATTTTACTTCATGCGCCACGCGTATTTACCACTGAAAACACTGAATTATTGTGAACAAGTAAACTTCACTTGAAATCAGTGTCTTGTACGCGTGGCGCATGAAGTAAAATTTCGAGTTTAGAAAAGCCTGAAAATTTGGTTTGGCCGCTCCGCGCTTCGCGCTACGCGTCCAAACCAAATTTTCAGGCTTTTCTAAACTCGAAATTTTACTTCATACTTAACCTGGGAGTGGAAAACCCTCGTTTAAAGATTCAGATTGAACTCCTTTAAAAAGAAAACAACGATTTTCCAATGATTTACGGCATATACGCTGTAATTAGGACATGTATACTTAAAAAGAAAGCTCCCTGTATGTACAAGTTGAGGCATTAATTGCAATTGATTAGTTACAATTGGTAATGGTCATATAGGCAACCCAATTTACACATAACCTAAAAGTTAAAGGTGTCAAATGATATTGTATGAAAATGTTTGGTGTTATATAAAACTCTCTGTATGTTACGTACTGTTCAGAATTCATTAATTTATTTTATTTGTTTATTCAACACAAGTTGTGTATTTATCTAATTTCGGGAATGTAAAATGACTTATTTTGTTGTGTCGTAAATTGAACCTTAAGTACGTAAATAGTTTCAATAGTAATAGTAATTTCGGATTATGTTGGCAAACCTTTTTATTTTTTGTTGGGATACTTTACGCGGACTTCTGCGTGAAACATCCGCCGAGACAGTCACGTTTTCGTTTTCAAATTATTGTTTTGAATATTAAGCAGCGTGTGAAATTAAGAATAATCAAGTGCATCCAAAATACAGTCCACTTCAGTCTGGCCAGACCGGGAAGAAAGAGGAATTACATCGGTAAGTGTCCCTCTTGACTTATCAAGGTTTGCCGACTTCATCGCCAGTTTCTCCTACACGTACTGTTTTCAAAAGTTCATTTAGCGGGAAACTTTAACTATTAATAATATAAAATTTAGGTACCAAATTTAAAAAAATTGTATGAAATAATATTTTTCTACGTCTAATGATGTAATTAAGACAACAACAAAAAATTTGCAGGGATCCCATTGAAATATAGTGTCTATGCGTAAGTGATTTTCATAACACACTTTTCTGTATTTCTCATTAACACATGCACACATCTACACTTACACCATCATAGATATGTATGTTTGTGTTGGTGACGATTCCAGTCAATTCCGTCAAATGACGTCGAGCAGTGAAACATGGGCTGTCACTACCCTGAGTGCGCATTGCTTCACTGCATTTAGGCCTCATAAGGCATTACCTTTGCATTTTTGTTTTACATGAAGTTGGCCCCCAACTGCCACTGATCTATTGGTCGCATTCAGCCGAGTCAAAAAAATTAATAAATATCTGCTAAATATAAACATTTGGCAACTCGCATGATTCATCTACTACTAAATTTAAAGTGCGATTCTTTTCGCAATCTACAACAAGTTAGTCTTACAAAGACTATATCAAACACTCATTGAAACAACTACTTCCCGGGCTAATACCCCGACGGACATTGAATTATACAACAAGTGTTTGCTGTTACATACAGTAACCTACTGCAAATGTAACAATTTGGGTCAGGCCATCTATAGACGCGTTTCGAGATTTATCTCTCCTCAGTATAGCTTTGCCATTCCCTCTAAACAATTTGACACCTTAGACTGGCGGTCACGTGCGAAAAGAATCGCACTTTTAATGTTTGAAGTATTCTGCAACCAAGAATTGGCAATTTCATTTATACTAATGTTTGAACGGTAACGTGACCGCCAGTCTAAGGTGTCAAATTGTTTAGAGGGAATGGCAAAGCTATACTGAGGAGAGATAAATCTCGAAACGCGTCTATAGATGGCCTGAATAATTTGACCCAAATTGTTACATTCGCAGTAGGTTACTGTATGTAACAGCAAACACTTGTTGTATAATTCAATGTCCGTCGGGACATTAGCCCGGGAAGTAGTTGTTTCAATGAGTGTTTGATATAGTCTTTGTAAGACTAACTTGTTGTAGATTGCGAAAAGAATCGCACTTTTAATGTTTGAAGTATTCTGCAACCAAGAATTGGCAATTTCATTTATACTACTACTAAATTATCTAGTACTGTAGAACCATCATAACTTGCCGTTGCGCAGTGGCAAAATTGTGGGCGGAGCGAAAGATAAGCGGTCTCGATAGGTTTCGTGAAGAGTTCGAGCGCGTGGTACATTCATTTGAAGAAGTGACAGTGCGATGGATTTTTAAAGTAAATTAACTCGTGGCCGTGCACTTGCCGGCCAATCTCGTGAAATTATTAGCAATGTATGCAAATTTACAAAAAGTGATCTTGATGCTGAGGGGAGCGACCGACCAGCTACGCTGTTGAGTTATAAATAAATAGCGCGCGCGAAGAACACGTGCTTGCTTATTCCAGCGACTGTACTCGGCCGCCAGATCGCCTCTCTCTCTTGTTTCATTTTCGCTTCCTCTCTGCGCGTCTGGCCAACTTAATCTGGTTAAGCAGTACAATTCGTTTACTGTAGATTTATAGTGTTTTAACCAAAATATATCGATTTGAACGTCCCGCTGGTAGCGATCGAGTTTTCTGCTGAATGCGACCATTGTGAAATGGGCGAAACTCGCAATTACTGCACTTTACAGAGTAAGTATAAAGTAAAGAGAACTGAACTATCTCTAAAATTTAGTATCAGTCACAAATACCAGGTGGCAAATGAATTATAATTATTAGTTTTAGATGAAATGTTCTTAATTGGAATACAAAATACAGCAATTAAAGTAAAAATAATTCGTATAAATTGAGTAAAGTCATATATGCACACTAGAAGTGAATAAATATAAAAACACCTAATTGAAATAACTTTTAGGTTATTGAAGAATTTTATTTTGAATGCAGAAATCGGGGAGAGTTATTCAAAGAAATATTTTGTTGTGATGAGGGATGATAAGTGCAAATTAAAACCAAGTATTGACTTATAAAATGTAGAATTTAATAACTTAACAATTCATACTTACAAATTTAAAAAAGCTTGTGTGTATAAAATAGCTTCTTTATTTCTTAAAGAACATTATGCACATAGATTGAATTTTTCTTAAAAGTATACATATCCCGATGAATCCACTGCAAATGTTCAATCGATTGGTAAATGTAAGGTGTAGATGTTGGTATATGCGAATGATATGGTGCTGATGGCAAGAGAGTGGGAAGGCGTGAAGGCTATGTTGAAAAGGGCGGAGAGGTTTATGGATAAGAGGGGGTTGAGCGTGAATGTAGGAAAAACGAAATTGATGAGGTTCAGAAATAAAGAAAGGGAGAGGAGGCTGAAGGAATAAAAATGGAAGGGGGAGGTGATGGAGAGGGTTAAAAGATTCAAGTATCTAGGGTTTATGTTCAAAGGGACGGAAGGGTATGAGGAGCATGTGAGCTGGGTGCAGGGGAAGGCTAGATAGGTTGGGGATAGCGTGGGAAAAGTGGGGGAAGTGGATGGGGAACAATGTAAGAGTGGCGTGTAAAGTATGGGATGAGTGTGTGAGGTCGGTGTTAATGTATGGGGTGGAAGTGTGGGGGACGAGAGGGTATAAGTGTATGGAGAGGGAGCAGTTGTGGTTCCTGAAGCATATGTTTTGGGTAGAAAGGTCAACATCCGGATACATGGTGCTTCAGGAAACGAATAGAGAGAAACTAGAGTGTGAGAAAATGGTGAGAATGGCGAGGTATGAGATGAAGTTATGGGATCTGGAGGAGAACAGATTAGTGAAGGCGGTATGGGTGACGTGCGTGAGTGGGAGAGAGGGTATATGGAGGAGCGAGAGAAGGAGAATGTATGAGAGGGTGGGTTTGTCGGAGGCGAAGGTGATGGAATGGCTGGGGAATAGGGTGAAGGAGAAGGAGGTAGAAGCATAGGAAAGACAGAGAAGAGTGAATACAACGATAGGTACGGGAGGTGGCAGGTGCATGGGAGAATGAGGTATTTGGTTGAGGGGGGATGGAGTATCGAGGAAAGGGTGAAGTGTGGGTCAGGGGAGAGAGAAAGGAAGATGTGGATGGGGGAAGAGTATGGGAAGTATGTAATGTATGAGCGGGGGAAGGATACGTGGAGTCATTTGGCGGAGGAATGCGAGAAGGTGAAGAAGGAAGAGGAAGAGAAGGAAAACAGGAGGAAGAGAGAAGATAACAATTAATTAGTTGTAGCTAGTAACTATGTAACACATTATGCCAATAAAGGTTTTTTTTTTCCTTTAAAATTTTCAACCGTAAATTGGCATATGCAATGTTAAATTAACTCCTTTCTATCGCCCAAAAAGAATTCATCAGAATATTTTTTTATATTTACTTTATTTCTTCAAAAAACACGACCTTCTTACATCCTCTCTTCTCGGCTTCTTTACTACTACTCTCTTCTCTCTCACACATGCAGTCATACCAAATTTATCATTTCTTTGCTTAGACCACTTATATCAATTATACATTTTAATTGTGATTTTATAAAACATATAATATAATATGTATTAATTTATTTATTTATTTGTACGGAAATCTCCATTTTACATTAAATATATATATAATAATAAATGTGTGTAAATTAAACATATAACAAATAATACAATGCACATGATAGTTATAAAATTCAAGTTACAATTAGCTAATAAATACAATTAAAAAACAACTATTAAGTATTAAGTAATACTTCGAATTCAGATATTTAAATGCGATTTACAGAGTAAATGCCATTCCATATGACTGTTTACAGAACACGGATAGCACATAATTACGAATTGTAAGGAAGAGAAACGAGAAACACACACCTGTGAATTAATTACTGCATAAACAGCAAAACACATTTTCACAAACACAAGCAATAACATACAGTTGACCCACGATAATCCGGTGTCCGTTATAATCCGACATGCCTATAATCCACTGATTATAGAGGCTTCTACTTCGTTATACATTGTTAAACATAAATAAAACACTGTTTATCACTTTGTTTGTATAACAATTGGTTTATTTGGTGACTATAGTTTCGATACTACACGTATCATTATCAAACCGTTAGTAACAAAAAACTACAAAGGAACATTATTTATATTTGCAAATTTTCTAATAACAGCGTTAAAGAGGGGGGTGTATTTAAGGTCAAGCTGGTCGTTAATTACGGGAATTTCCCGATTAGCGCGGGCTCTGTGAATCTCCAAAGACTCCAGGAGGTCCATCTTTCTACCCTTCTCGGTTTTGTGGACCAGACTCAGTGAGCATCTTTGCTCTTTTCAGCATAGATTAATTGATAAGTCATCTTTCGCCAAACATTTGATTGAAAATAACCATTCTTTTGGCGAGGATGTACTTTCAGTTATTCACTTTGCCGAGAAGGGTAGAAAGATGGACCTCCTGGAGTCTTTGGAGATTCACAGAGCCCGCGCTAATCGGGAAATTCCCGTAATTAACGACGATTAAGGATATGGTGGACAACGTGTAGGCCGCACGTTTTAATTGTGTAGCGGGACGGACTGCTCGGGGTCAGCTCTCGAACCACACACTCCATAACTTCTATTATAAACACTGTTTTAAAATATAGTATCTTAAACGGATAAGCGCTGATCAAAAGTCTATTAGTCTTCTTTTAAAATATATTTTTAATAGCAGTTAACAAGCAAAATTCAGTGTGTCTTAAAAAGTGAGCACTTAACTTGTTAAACTTAACTTGTTAAAGCACTTAACTTGCTCAAAAATCAAAACAGAATGCTAATTTTTCTGAAAATAAAACTATTCTGCAAATACTCTACGCAGATGCAATGACATTGGGGGGTGTGACATGGTCCACCGCATGGTCAGTCAAACCAGTTTTCCTGGAATGTCTTAAGTTGTACCGCGCATTTGAAAACTTCATTTACATCGAAGAAATTAAGCTTTATTGGCAAAAACAAAACTATATGCATAATTACACAAAATAAAACATAATTATCACACATATTTCATCTAAATATTAAAGACATTCATTATTTATCCCTAGATTGAGCAATCACATTCAACTAATATTTAATTAACATTACAGCGTTGTATGTTCTTGTGATGTTTATGAAATATTTTTGCTAATTGTTAATGGGTGTTTGGCATTGAGTTCGTCCATGCGCAGTGTGAGCACTTCACGCTATTACTCTCTCTCACAGATCCCGTTTCTGGCCCCTGTAGTGAATAGGGAGTTGGCAGTATAGACTAAGAAGTATATAAAATTTAATTAGAATTCAGTTAGTACACTTGAAATATGCGATTTTGCCACGTTCACTCTATCAACAGTTCAAAACTAACTAATAATATGTAGATTTTGTTCTATTAACCCATTACGAGCCATTGTTGCATACACGCAACATTATTAATTTTCGGTTAATTAAATTACTAAATTAGTTAATTTGATATATCATATTATTTGACCTGACTTGAAAATGTATGAAGAAAAATGTAAATGTTTTGTTATTTAAATATTTCGATTGTTACTCATTTAATAAAAAAATTATGTGAGTGTATTTCTAACTTCACAATATTTCAGTGTATTATGCGCGTGGCGCATGAAGTAAAATTTCGAGTTTAGAAAAGCCTGAAAATTTGGTTTGGCCGCTCCGCTTCGCGGAGCGACCAAACCAAATTTTCAGGCTTTTCTAATCTCGAAATTTTACTTCATGCTTAGTCTGGGAGTGGAATCACTCGTTCTAAACTTCATACTGCACGTTTTTATATAAAATCGCATAATGAAATATTTGTAATATACTAAATACATTTCCAAACTTTTTAATATTTTGTAATTCTTACAATATGTTAAATTGATCTTGTAGTTGTTTTTTAATTGTATTTATTAGCTAATTGTAACTTGAATTTTATAACTATCATGTGCATTGTATTATTTGTTATATGTTTAATTTACACACATTTATTATTATATATATATTTAATGTAAAATGGAGATTTCCGTACAAATAAATAAATAAATAAATAACACCTGAACTTTTACAGCATATAAATTATGTATATTTACAAGAAAAATTTACAGTATGTAATACAATAAGTCATTCAAAGATTTCTTGAAAAGAAGTGCAGAATTTTACCTATAATCAACTTTTAGATATATTATTAATTGTTTGGTTTGAGTTATGTGGAGTATTTAACCACAATGAAAAAACTGTTTTTATTCCTTACTTCACTTTTATAAATAAATAAATAATAAAAGTGAATAAAATGAATAAAAACAGTTTTTTCATTTTAGATATATCTCTAATTGCTTGGCCGTTAATGGGTTAATACGAAATTATATATATGTATCGAAGGGTTTGATAGAAATTAACTATAATGATATTAGGGACAATTCTATTAATAAGGCTATTGATATTTGGTGAAAACCAAAGAAAAACCTGAATAAAGTTATACGAGGAGTTTTTATTTTAAGTATACATATCCCAATTACAGCGTACATGCTGTAAATCTTCAGATATTTGTTGTTTTTAAAAGAAATTCAATTTGAATCTTTGAACAAGTGTTTTTCACTCCCAGGTTTAGCATGATGTCAAATTTCGAGTTTAGAAAAGTCTGAAAATTTGGGTTGGTCGTGTAGCAGTGGAGCGAACAAACCAAATTCTCAAGCTCCTCTAAACTCGAAATTTTACTTCATGCGCCACGCGTATAAAATACTAAAATATTGTGAAGTTCACAATATGCTACTAAACCAGTATGATAAAGGATGTATATTTTGAACTTCAAACCAGGTTTTTACACACGTGGTGCATGAAGTAAAATATTGAATTATGAAAAGTCTGAGAATTTGGTT